>JAWZYV010011593.1:600000-1147462 GCA_038373885.1 Cheiracanthium punctorium
AATGTATTTAAAGTCATTTGGCTCACCCTGTAAATAAATTCCCAGTCGATTGCTGTCAAAAAAGATATTGAAAACAGTTGGATATTATAATATAGTTCTAAATACAAAAGTTCAAAATTCTACGGGTTAAAGTTTTAGAGTTATACAAAATACGAAATAATTTTTGGGGCCAAATTTGGCGATATTTCGGCGAAACTCGTCAATGTCGACGACATTTGGCGAGATTTTAAGCATGGACCAACAAAGACAGATTATCGCCAAATTTGGCGATATTTCGCCAAAACTCCCCAAGAACGATGACAAATGGCGATACTTTGGGCATGGACCAAATGACTCACTATCGCCAAATTTGGCGACCTTTCGGCAAAACTCGCCAAAGTCGAGGACAGACGGCGAGATTTTGGGCATGTACCAAACAATGACTGTCTACAATTGTATTATATTGAAGATGTCCATAGACATTAAAGTACTGAAATTCTTTTCGGTGGTCCTGTAAATAAACTCTCCAGTAGATTGGAACCAAAAATCGAGATGCACAACTAGATGTTACAACAACCTTATATATGAAATTTCATAACTTTTGAGATTTGAGAGTTAAATATGCACACACGTACACCAAAAGTCGCCAAGCTTGGCGACTTTTGGCATTCTTCTTGAGGGAGGCACGTGACCGTGGTCGGGCCATTACCAAACTTATGTGGTAGGACGGTATTGTGCTTGAAATGGATGACTGCCCCTAAAACTGCCATTGACCGTAATGTATTGGAAATCTTTTGAGTGTTCCTGTAGCAGAACTGTAAATGATAAAGACACTTTTTTGAATGGAGAAATTCATTTTCTAACTCTTTACAGCATATATCACTTCTGAGTCATTTGCAATAGCCCAATACCTCTAAAAACGCTTTGATGAATTTCGGCCCATAGAGCGTAATGTATTTCGAATCTTTTATTCGGTTCTGTAGATAAACTATCCAGTCGAATGGAACCGAAAGGGGAGGTGCACAACTAGATGTTACAACAATCCTAAATATAAAGTTTCAATATTCTACGCCTAATAGTTTTTAAGATATGCGAGTTTAATGAATTTCGGCCCATTGAGCGTAATGTATTTCGAATGTTTTGGGCGGTCCTGTAAATAAACTATCCAGTCGAATGGAACCAAAACGGGAGGTGCACAACTAGATGTTACAACTATCCTAAATTTGAAGTTTCAACATTCTACGCCTAATAGTTTTTAAGACATGCGAGTTTAATGAATTTCGGCCCATAGAGCGTAATGTATTTCGAATCTTTTGGGCGGTACTGTACATAAACTATTCATTCGATTGCTACCAAAAGGGAAGGTGCACAACTAGATCATAGAACAATCCTAAATATCAAATCTCAACATTCTACGACCAATAGTTTTTGAGATATGCGAGTTACATACATACGTACGTACGTACAGACGGCATGGAAAAACTGACCACAATAGACTCGCCGCTGGTCAAAATGAGTTGCAGACGCGTTAATATCATCATGCATGCTAGCCTACGATGAGATGCATCGAAAAAATTCTTAAAATTAAATTTAGAGGTAGTCAAAATCGGTTTTTTTGTCGAAATTTGGCCCCCAAAATTTTTCGGGATCACATTACTTCCTTATACTACGTACAAGGAAGTAAAAAGAATGGCCAAACGGAACATCTTTTCAGCCTGGAACTAGCAATATTAAGTATACTCCCCTTGTTGAATCGGAAAAGTTCTTCTTCCTCTGCTTCACATTAAATTAGGACTTATGAAAAATTTTGTGACGACTATGGACAAAGAAAGTGAGGGATTTAAATATTTAAAAAGCCTTTTTCCACAATTAAGTGAAGCTAAGCTTAAAGAAGGCATTTTTATTGGACCTCAAATCAGAACAGTGATTTGCGACTCTGGTTTTGAAGGAAAGCTAAATCAAAAGGAATTAGCAGCTTGGAAATCATTTGTGAAAGTGGTAAAAGGTTTTTTAGGCAACAAGAAGGACAAAAATTATAAAGTCCTGATAGAAGAACTCCTTACGTCCAACCAAGCCGTAGGATGTCGAATGTCATTCAAAATTCACTTTTTACATCACATTTGGATTTTTTTCCCAGAAAATCTTGGCATGGTTAGAGATGAACAAGGGGAAAGATTCCATCAGGACATTAGGACTCTAGAAACTCGATATCAAAGTCATTGGGATACAGCAATGATGGGTGACTACTGCTGGTTTCTAAAGAAAGAAGATTTTACACCACATAAAAGAAGAAAGTGACATCATCGCATCGTATTTAATTAGAGCTATGGTTTGATCTTCTACTTTGTTTAAAATATGTATATCATCTCAATTACAATAGCATTCCATGATAAATTAATGATATTAATAATTTCAAAAAAGTGTGTTTAAAATGCTTTTTCAGTTCCTATCAATACTGGTAAGATAGCCATAACAAAAAAAAAAACAGTACGTGCTACAGCTTTAATATTATTTTTTTTAATTCTACACCGCTAAATTAGTTATAAACAGATAATTCCCTTTTTGTTAGGAAAGAACAGTAAATTTTTGTCGAATAGTGTTATTTGCATTCATCAGCAAAGTAGTAGATCAATTGCCCTAGACGCCAATCTAAAAGGTTCAGTAATTAGAGCACATTAAAAATATTGATTATGAAAAGAAAACCTTACAACACTGTACTAAAGACTAAAATTTGACAGTCAATATTTTTAACGCTTTTATTTAACACTAGCTGAAGTACCCGTCCTCGACGGGTTAGTGAATGAAAATTTCCAAAAAGCAAGAACTTTCGTCAGCATTGTAGGAGTACACAGAATGGATGTAGTATGTTGCCAAAGTAAAGAAAGCGAAGTTATAATTTTCATGTATTGTTAAAATATTACAGGTTAGAGAGTAACTAAGTAATATCATTTCATTCGCTTTAGTCGTAATTATGTGAAGCACGAACGAATATTGACGCATATTGAAATAATTTTCGCAAAATCTCAAAATTTAATCAGCATTTTTGAAAAATTTGAAGCCTAGAATTTAAGTTGAGTGACAACCTATCATGTCACCCAAATTCGTTTCATTCCCTGCAGTCTTTATTTCGTGATGCTGGAACAAATTTTCAGCATTTTAAAACGATTTTCGAAAAATCTCAAAATGTAAGCAAAATATTTTTAAATTCAACGCCTATAAATTAAGATTAGCAACTACCTATCAAATCACTCAATTTCGTATCATTCGTATTAGTCGTTATTACGTGATGTTTGAAGAAATATAAACGTATTTTGAGAGAATTTTCACAAAATTTCAAAATCTAATAAAAATGTTTAAAAAATTGGACTCCTATAGTTTATGTTGAGCAACTATCTATCGTGTGACCCAATTTCATATCATTCGCTTTAGTCGTTATTACGTAATACGGGAACAAAGATTCACTCAGTTTTAAACGATTTTCACAAAATCTCGAAATCTGATGGATTTTTTTTAATTAGATGCTTATAGTTTAAGGTGAGTGACCACCTATCATCTCACCAAATATCATTTTTTCACCTTTGCAGTTATTACGTGATGTGCGAACACAAATTTACGCACTTTGAAATGATTTTCGCAAAATTTCAAAATCTAATCTAGATTTTTTTTTTAATTCGACGCCTATGTTTTAAGTTGAGTGACCACCTATCATGACACCCAATTTTATATCATTCGCTTCAGTCGTTTTTACGTGATGCTTGAACACAAATTTATGCAGTTTGAAAGGATTTTCGCAAAATCTCAAAATCCAATCAAGATTTTTTTAAAGTTCGACGCCTATGTTTTAAGTTGAGTGACCACCTATCATGTCACTCTATTTCATTTCATTCGCTTCAGTCGTTTTTACGTGATGCTTGAACACAAATTTACGCAGTTTGAGAGGATTTTCGCAAAATCTCAAAATCCAATCAGGATTTTTTTAAAGTTCGACGCCTATGTTTTAAGTTGAGTGATGCTTAAACAAAAAAAGCGTCACGGACAGAATGACAGACAGACAAACTTTTTTTTGAGGGTCACATCGGATTCCCGGGTGCTTGAAACGGATAGAAATCGCAAAATTTTTGAATTCCAAGAAACGTACAGACAAAAGTCTAATTTTATTTATATAGATATTTAAGGCAAACGCTTAAGAACAACAGAGAAAATGGGGCAGCGCTCCCTCTCACTCTCAAAAAAAAAAAAAAAAAAAAAAAACTGCATGTGCGCGTGAGTTGGGGGAGGGTAAGGGCTTATAAACGCCAATTTTTTCAAATTATTTCTGGAGTTGACATTTTCTCCGTCGTGGCGCTAGTATCATGCACACCGCAGAGATTTTTAAAGTTCCAGTCCCTACAATTAAACAGACTTTAAATGTGTCAAAATTTGACTTTTTTTTTCAACAGAATTTGTTTTCTATTTATATTTTGAAACGCTTCATCTGCGCACATATTGGAAACAACTTTTTAAAAATTATTTACTGGTTGATACTTTTTTAAGCGCTTCTTCTAGATGTAATAAATTAATAATAAGTATATATCTTAATTTATTTTTTATTCGCGCATTCAAACGATTGTAATACTTTTTAAGACTTATTTTCCGTACCTAGTGCTTATTTTCATGTATTAATACAGCATTCTCCCTATATATGTATTTTCCTATTAATATGTTTTATTTTAAGTATAACCATGACAATTGTAAATGTAAAACTTTTTGTTTCACGGATTATTCAGGTAATTGAAGGTGGCATATTTTTTTCTATTTATTGAATAACAGCCATAACATTTGAAATTGACCACAGCCTAGTGGTTAAATTTTTTTAAATAAATTAAGTAAAAATAATTCTAGATAATGTGATTACTCTTGGCTCATTGACCTAACCGTTCCCAAATTTTCTCCCCATTAAATGAGTTTTTGAGAGAGCGTTTCTCGATCTCTGAACTCTGTCCGACTTCTCGGAATTTTAGGTTGATCATGTAACGTTACTTGAAGAAAATCCTAATTATGTATGCTTTATAGCTTCGGTTGAAAAGGCCTTAAAATATCTCCAGTGCAGGGCACTCACTCATCCTATAGTCCTCCTAGTGCTCTGCACTCGCAAAAAAAAAAGAGAAAAGATCCTAACCATATTAATTATTATGTTTCTTGTACACATCACAGTGCAAAATGATCTGTCAGAGAAATTGTGTTTATTTTGATATTTTCTTTTCTTTTTCATTTCTTTAGAATTTTATGAAATAAAACTGTATTAAATTTTTTTAAAATGCTGATACATTGAGTAAAGATATTTAATTGGGAAATCAAAAGGTGAAAAAAAGATATATTACTTGATGTTCATAATTTTCAAATTATGAACGTTGCAAATTACTTATGACTTAAGTTTAATAGTTACGTTTCGTTTTTTTTTTTGTTTTTTTTTTTCCCCATTGATAGGAATAATACACTTATCCATCATCCTGAAGAATCTGTACAAACTTTAATTGATCAAGCCGTTTCATACCATAGTATTTTACCTTTACATGAAAAACAAGAATTGTGTTGCGAAGATCAAATGGATATTGAAGCTGCTACAGCTTCAACTGTAGATGAAATGGGTATTGAAGCTACTACAGCTTCAGCTGTCGATCAAATGGATATTGAAGCTACTACAGCTTCAGCTGAAGGAACGTCTTCTGAGGATCCATTTGATCCTTCTAACCTCAGCACGGTTAAAGTTACATCCAAAGATATAGAGGCCGGACTTAAATTAGAAACATATAACATTGACCCATTGTTCGACTTTTAAGCTATAAATCATAGAAATTTTTCTCCGAAGTGGCGCAGATATCAACTTCCGGATGGAACTGAAAAAGAAAGAACGTGGCTGGTATGCAGCAAAAAAATAGGATTCGGCTTATTGCCTGCATTGTCTTCTTTTTGCATTGCCAAATCAAAAACTGGTCCACAGGTAAAGGTTACCAGGGTTGGCGAAGTGGTAATGCTTTAAGAGACATAGAGCTGCATGAAAGATCTAAAATTCATTTAGCTTGCCAAATAACAAGATTGCAGTGGGTGTCAGGAAAACACGTAAAGAGTAGCATGTGTAACTTACACAACCAAAACATGCAACATCAAAGGGAAGTTTTATCAATTGTCATTGATTGCTGTAGCTATATCAGTGAAGAAATGATGGCATTTAGAAAGAACACAACGGTCAATGGAAAATTACCAAAGCTTTTTAAACTTCTATCCTAACATAACCCTGATGCAAGAATATATAAAAGAATATTGAAGAGGCAAAGATAAGTTTTAAAAAAAAATCCTAATTTTTTAAGTTACAACTTAAGTTAAGTTCTTCAACTTCCAAATATTTATCTATGGAGGAACCAATGTGATTTCAATTTGTTAATCAGGGATATATCTTTAAATATTTTAAATAAAATCTATTAATAGCCTTTTAATATCTGTGTATTTTATTTTTGAATAAATTGACTTTTGTTAATTTTTTTAACAATATCATTTTTTTAAATTGCAGTTTGTTTAATTACACCCACATTTTGTATCCCAGCAAAAAAAGTAAACAGCAAGCTCTCTAGTTTTAAATCAGGGATCCACAAACTTATTAAAACCAAGGGCCATATAAATACACTGTGACTTATTGGAGGCCACCAAAATAAAATAATTTGAAAGTTAGCTGTCATATAATATCTTAATATAGTATGCATACTATAGCCCGCATTCTCATATGAGGCTGTGATCTGTGCATTCTTGTTTTAAATCTTGCTACCACTTAAAACTAAATACCAACTATTTTCCTGTACAATTATTTCGCCACAATTTTGATAGTTTGAAATTAATTTGACTACTTGAATGTCACAATTGGATAAATTCTAATTAGTGCTTATTATCAATCAATAAGTGAATACAAGAGGCACAGATTTTTAATCAGTACTCATGCATCTGCATCTGTTGTTGGTCTGTATAAATATTGCTCATTGAAATTTATTATTCAATCAAACTAACCTTCATTAGAATGCTCAGCATATAGTATCCGAAATCTCCAGTAGTATTCAAATAAAAAACTGATTTTAGAGTTTATTGAAATGGCACACCAGTATCTGCACCTATTCCCTTAAAAGCTAGAAGCTGTGAAGATCCCGGCTCGGGTCCCATCGTGCGGCTGTCGATCTAACGGTCGGCAGTTTTGGTAGATTTTCTCCAGATGTAATGTGAATACGCATTAGAACCCCTTAGAAAGTCCTCCTACCAAGGCACCTCCCATCCCCATTGCAGATCGCCCTGGAGTAGCGTTGCCATAATCACATACAACAACATTAAAAGCTAGAGCGAGGATAAGTCCTCCATAGAAATGTTTTAGCCCTCTGTGAAAAACTTAATTCGTGATTGCAAGGCGTGTACAGTAGAGATTATAGCCCATTTCATCAGGTGTCTCAAGGTCACTCATTTTTGTTTCTCCCATCTCCAGTTCAACAACTAGGACTGTACTGAGGCATATTTTTTCATACTATAGTTATGTCACTTGAAAATGGGTGCCGATTTCTATTGTTAGATTGACGCAATAAAAGAAGCGTTTTCAAGTACGATCTTATCGTTGCAAGCACGTGACGACAGCTATTCTCTCTTCTGTACCCATCGCTGCTTCCAGTATGCGTACTTGAATGTATGCGTATTAGAATGAATTGAATGCTTGAATGTATGCTCCAGTATGCGTATTAGAATTATGATGTAGCCCAACGCAAACGCTTTCCCGAAACAAGAGCATTGAAACATTCAGGTCTGGAAGCATCGGTGAGAACAGAAGAGAGAATCACTACCGTCGCCCATGGGCGCCGGCAGCATAGGGCAAGAGGGGGCAATGGCCACCCCCTTTATTTTTGTATGGAGTGTTTTCCCTTGTTTTTTTGCTCTTTCCAACAGGGCAACCATTCGTTGAAGTAGTCTTTGCCCCCCCCCCGCCAAATACATTAAATACATTTACTAAAACCTACTGAAGGAAAAAAAAAATCAGAAAGTACTAGCAATATTCTATTAGTCTGAAAATTATTCTTTTAATGTAATTTAAATTACTAAAAATTACAGCAGCAACACCAAACACTTATCTATTCGTCTTAAATTTTAGCAGGATTATACTACTGAATTGGTAATTCATTTACTCAGCTAAGAAAAGAGTAAAACACAAAAGAAATAAAACACGTGTCTTTAAAAAATTGTAATCGGATAGTAGCAATATTTATTTGTTGCAAATTTCATTCATATTAAAATTCTTCATTTACCAATAATAATATATTAAGAGTAAAATGTTTACTTAAACTATAAACCTCATACTTTATATTCCAACATATTAATGAATGTTCTTTAATACATAAGTTTAGAATTTAATTCTCATATTTGAACACAATGTGTATTTGTTTATTCGAAACTGTAAAATTCAATAAATTATAACAGTAAATAAACACATTACTATTACTTAAAATAAAAGTATGAGTTAGAAAGATTTAGAAATAATTTTCAAATAAATTTAAACGAAAATTGATTTCATAAATAGATATCCCAAGGCTAGGCTTAAATAAATTTTTTAATAAATAAGTTTAGTACAAAATTTTTCATATTTGGACACAATTTATATTTGTTTATTCTAAATGGTAAAGTTTAAAAAATGATAATGTTAAATAAACATATTTCTGTTACTTAAAGTATAAGATAGAAAATGTAGAAATATTGAAAAATTAAGACATGATTTATTAAAACAATTAATTATATATTGTTTTTTTTTTTTGTTTGTTTGTTTTTTTTTACACACAGTGCCCTGTTATGTGAAATATAAAATATGAACTAACCTTTTAAGAATTCTACATTATGTTGTAAATTATTTTCATCTTCTGTCATTCAGCTAAATTAATATTGTCGCTGGATTTTTCTTACGAAGGTATTAAAATTTAATCTCAAAATTATTTCCCTTAAAGAGTATTTCATTTGGAATCTGTTTATTTGAACCTGGAGCAATAGATCTCACATCAGATGAATCTCCACCTCTTATCCAACGTGCCAAACTTTTCGCATATTTTGTTGCCTCTAATTTCAGCTCAGCAGCTCTTTTACGCTTTTGAGAGAGACCCACTTGCACAAGTCCTTTTCATATTGAACTAAATTATGCATAAGGAAGCTCTACAATGATTTGATCCTATGAAATAAACTGTTGAAGAATTAAAAATACCAAATTTACTTCCAAATTTTACTAAAAATTTAAGAAGTCGAAAAACACAGAACTACTCTAATATCGAAGTTCAAAGTAATCTCTGTCTAATTCAAAGTAATGTCAAGTATTTCAAAGTAATCTCTGTCACAATGTTCGTTAGAATAAACTGAGCTTCTAGAGTGCAGGCACTGCACTTTCCATGTGTTAGAAACATGCAGTCCTGGTCTGCACTGTTTCTACTAACGATCTTCAAATCTTCGGGTGGTCTGATTTCAAAGGACCGATACTGTTCTTAGTCCAGTGATTGACTGCTTCGGAACAAAATTAAAGGAAGCTCTTTGGCCTTTTAAACCGTGTTTAAATAGACGGAAGTACAATATCTTCTATTGATGCCATGTGTTATCTATAGGATGCCTACAATTTTCCAACCTTGTTAATTACATCTGAGTAGCATTCAGATGTAACAAGAAACAGAAACTTTTGCTCATTTTCGAGCAGGTGTTTGTGTCGCAAGTAGAAAAAAAGGCAATAAATTTTACGTTTGACAAAAATTCCCTTACGTTTTTTTAAAAGGATGGAGAGTTTTCCAGTTTTACCTTGAAAGGCGTTAAACAGATTTTCTATCAATCTATCTTGCATGGGATAAATACCAATCTTTAGTCATGAGAGAATATTATGAAATAAAGAGAATTAAAAAAAAATGAGATATAATTCAATGAAAATTCTCAATTCGTACACAAGATAGAAGATTTAAAAGGTGTTAGCTATAATTCATACTGAATCGCAATCACAATACTTAAGTGTATGTTTTATGCAGTGGAGAACAGCATGAGTGCTCAAAAGATAAGAATAATTTTATTGAGGCCTCTTGTATTTGTGGGAAGCGACTCATCTCAGGCTTTGAAATATTTTAGAACGTAAACAATACAAAACTCGAGCATTGACTTGCTCTAGAAAAGTTGGAAGGAAACTTCAACTCCATATATTTACTATGCGCAGTGGCGTACAAAAATGGTGTCTGGGGGAGGGATTCAACATCATTCCTCCCCCCTTTGACCATGCATTTTTAACATAAAGTCCGAACATTTTTAAACGTATAGAGTACGACTTTTGTTTAACCTAAAGTTTACTTCCATACCCCTCCCGCTTCTCTTACAAGAAATCAGTGTACACCACTGATTATGCATCTGCACATTCTTTGTAAGTGTGTAAAATGTTTGTAAGTAATAATTACATAAAAAAAACAGGCCTTTTGATTGAAATTACCTTAGTGATATAATAATTTTTAGAAATAAGAGGGGCCCCCCAAAAGGATGTTTGCTTCAGAGTGGCTTTTTGAGGCTCAGATCATGTTTTTCTAGAATACAAATAAAGGGAACACAAGGTCATTAGTTAAAGAACTATGACTCTAAAAATACTGGCGTATAAATTTCACTTTCAAAATCAGCTGTACCTATTGTAATACAGCGGATCTGTTGGTGAGCTGTTAGCTACTTTGTAAGCAAGTAAGATATTTTTTTGTGTGTGAGTTTTCTGCGTTAAGAGTGCTAGATGATCCGTTTAGAATATTAAATGCGCAAATCTAAAAAGTTATAAAAGAAACAAAAAACAAAACAAGAGGTTGGGGGAAAAATAGCTATATGGATTTTGAGGCCCCTACGTGTGGGGGCCCCGGGCATTCGCCCCGCCCTGCCTCCGTATTTTTACGGCACTGCTTGGAATTGCTTTGTCGCAAAGGAATGAATGATTTTATGCCAAATCTGGCAACCATTATGTTTTATTTTTTCAGTTTTTTATTAATATCTATCCAGCTTATCAGGTTTCTCGGAATTTTCCGAATCCGTTGGCAAGTTTTTCGAAATTCAAATCCCCACGGTTTAGGAGACGATAGCCGAACAAGCTCTTGACAGCGGCCGTTACTTTTCTTTAGAATAGAGAGATAAATTTTGGGGAGATCGTCCCCACATTCCCCCTTTCCCCTTTAAACCGTCAGTGGCTATAATTTATACCTTTCAGAAGTGCGCCCTTTAAAAAATCCGAGGTTTGCGCCCCATTGAAGCGGCCAGTAAGACCCTGTTTGTGTTCGCCTTCAGTTTTACTAAAAATCAAAACATCATCGAGATATACAAAACAAAAGTTTAGATCGCCCAAAATTTCGTTCATAAATCGTTGAAAAGTTTGCGCGGCTCTACATAACCCTGCTGTGTTTATGTGGAGCAAAGTTTAAAAACGGAAACTCGAAAAGTCAAAATGGTGTGCATACTGCTGTTTTTTGAATTTGATATGGGTGTATAATTTATCTTTTGCGTTACGCTATCCAAAAGGGCAAGCAAAATTTTCATATACATTTCACTTAGTTTGGTTACTATGACATTAACTAAGTATTTACGTAAATTTTACTTGCCCTTTTGGATAGCGTGACGGAAAAGACAAATTAAATTATTGAAATAAATTCATTTGAATACATTATATAGATTTAGAGAAAGTGTGATATATTTGACAGTGTATTTCATAATTAAAAGCATTGCTTAAATGCATAAATCTTCTTTAGAAAATAAAACGAAAGTAACTGTAATGGAATTCAAAAACAAATCTTTAAAAATCCCAGCAGGGCGTCACTCAAAATTTGATATCATTATTTTTTTAAGACCCATATTTAAAATTCATATAGCTATAAAGTAAAATGCTGCGCCACAAATTTTTAACCCTTTAAGTGTTTTAGCATGGGGATGTTTATTTTCTTCCTGTCCAAATTATTTCTAGTAAAATTTTTCGATAAGTTATAGCTTTTCCGAGCTGTTCGCCATTAAGCTTAGAACGTAAACAAACATCGAATAAATGCTGCAATAATATTTCATTATTTTCTTCATAAATAGTGCTTATAGTAGAATTCAACTGAATGGTCGAAACAGGGTTTGCTCGTAATTTGGAAATAAAACACGGACATTGTATTAGTTTGTCTCGTGTTTCTTTTCGTTTTTAATTTTTGGTTTAGATATTTGTTTAATATTGTTGTTTGTTTGGCTTCATGTTCTCATTTAAGTTTATGGCAAACATTAGGTGATTGGTGTTTAATTGAAGATAGAATACATTGTTATAAGTTCAAATTTTTTTTAATATTTAGTTTTCATTTAAGCTTGAAAGCAAGTACAGATTGGAGGGGGCGACTGCCCCCCCCCCGCCCCCGAGAAAAAGAAATTAATCATAAGATCCTATAATGAAAAGATGCTACTTTATTCATATAAAATGGATGTGTATTTAAATCTTCCAACTCGCCCCCACTCACAAAATTGCTTAAATCCGTCAGTGCTTGAAAGAAAATGCATTAGTATACTGAATAGGACTTTCTTTTTAAATAGAGGTGATGTAAAATGAATGAACTCGATAAATTTTCATAAATAGAATTAATTTATAAAGAATAATCATGGAAATGCTAACTATTATTTACTGTGTAATGCAATTTATAAATGCTCAAAATAAACATTTATGTTTGGTATTATGTATTAGTAAAGCCATGAGATGACAAATGAGGCACGAGCCCGGGCACCGTGCTAAGAGGGGGGGGGGATCAAAATCAGTTATAGTTCCAAAGATGGGGTTAACAAAATTAAGATTTGCTCCGGGTTGGCCATTTATTAGCAGCATTGTTCGCAGGTAAATAAATGCAAAATTAAGAAGCATAGTAATTAATGTAAAAAAAAAAAAAAAAAAAAACTCGACTGTTTGAGCCTCGTCACGGGGAGCCCCCCCCCCCCTGAAGTCCCCTAAATTTTTAGTTTCATTATTGCCATATTAAAACGATATTAATTGACTACGTCATTTTATCTCGCATCTTTCGTGTATTTCACCTGGTAACCCTATGTTGAAATGTTTAGGATTGTAACCTATTTATAGAAAAATACATGGGATGCATATTCTCCAGCTTACGAAATATTGTAACAATGGATTAAAGCTGTTTCGAACTAATAGTATTTAAATATATGTAAAATTATGTCGCATTTTTGGGACACATTTTTCGGACAATTTTCTATAAAGGGTTGTGAGAGGTAAAATGACATAGTTATTAATAGTAATTAATGTAAAAAGAAAAAGTACTTTTATTTTTAGTACGTTTTTTTATTTCTTTTTCTTTTAGTGTAAATGTTTTCTCCATATCTATATACTGTTGATTTTTACGAAACATTAAAACAATGGGTTAATTTTCTTCAAGCAGCACTCCCCCCCCCCCCCCAACGTAGTACTTAAACTTAAAAATAGAAACAACTTTTATCTTTTTCGATCATCTTCGATAGAGGATGTATTACGTTGTCGGATATTACAGGTGAGACAAAGCTTTGGATGCAGCATATCCGACTTAACGAATCAAAATGATTGCATTAATGCAGTTTTTATTTTTTCTTTCTTCTTATTTATTTATTTTATTTTTTTTTTTTTTTCGTCGGAGTGTCAGCAACAAGCAGATGTGACCTAACCTGCCTTCACCGGAGTATCAAAAGCTTACTTTTCATTGTTCTTCCATTTCATCTACTTCAATTTTCACTTCTATCTAATTTTAGTAAGCTCTATCAGAAGTAAGTAAACATTTTTATATATTCTTTTGCTGGCGTAATGTTATTAACCGACTTCAAAAAGAGAAGGCTATCAGTTCGCCGAAATCTTTTTTTCTTCTTTTTTTCTTTTTTTTTCTATACATGTATGCATGTTCAGCGATAATTTTTTAACTCTAGGAGCAATTTCGATAATTCCCCCCCCCCTTTTTTTTCGAAAGGGGAAAGAGGTATTTTATGTATGGTCCGTATTAATTTGGTAAAGTTCTGATGATATTCTCATTCAGATAATTGGAAAAAGCATGTTTTTAAGCCACTGCTTAAAGGGTTGTCAGTGAAAGAGAGGGTACTAGTAAGTCAAAAATCCCCAAGGTTGGTCACTTTCGCGATTTATCGCCAGGTTTGGCGGGAGAAGGAAGTTTCCAGATTTGAATTCAGTTTGGCAATATCTTCTATATTTTGCGGAAAGTTGCGAAATCTTACTGTTTTACTACCGGAATCATATTATCATTAGGAAATCGGAGGGGGGGGGGATATATTTTAACCATTTCCTAAACCAGGGATGGGCAAACTACGGCCCGCGGGCCAAATCTGGCCTGCCGGAAGGTTTTATCCTGCCCGCGGATAGAATTTTAATTTGCCGGTCCGACGGAAATTAAAAGAAAATATTTATTTATTTATTATATATCCATATTAAGAATTATGAAGATGGCTTGAAGAAACTGCATTTTGAGTTCGAACTCATATTTCAAGATTTCAGTGTCATTCAAACAGAAATTGGATATTTTTACCATGCCTTTCAACGCAAATTGTGAAGCAGTGAGGTCAGCTTGAATTAGTAATTGAGTTGCAATCTAGCAATCATCTCCACCAGTTGTTTCTAAATATGCCAAAGTTAGTTTTACAAATCATTATCGAAAGTAAGTTTCCCAAATTTAATGTCTCACCCCCAGAAAATCAGTGCTATGTTTGCTTCATTTTATATATGTGAACAAGTGTTTTCAAATATGAACCTTAGAAAGAATTCTTTCAGAAGTAGACGGACAGATGAGCATTTAGCCTTGTTCTTTAGAATCAGTGCATCTCACTTCGAATCTCAGTATAAGGAACTTTAAAAAATGAAATCGCAATTTCATTCATCTCATTAACATATCTAAATTGTAATACTTGTATATTGTTCTTAAAATTTTAGAAAAATTTATCTTGGCCCGCCAAACTTTTTTTTTTTTTTTTCGATTTTTCGCCCGCGACCGAAAAGGTTTGCCCATCCCTGGCTTAAACGGTTAACACATCGGCATTCTTAGCAGTATGTCCAAAATTGTAAGGTTTCCACTTTTAGTATTTTTATCGCCTAGCTCTGCGCCCAAAAAAATAAACTCCCAAAACTGAATCCAGCTTTCAGTATTTTCTGTATTTAGCATAAAATTGCCAAACCTTACTACTTTACAATAAGAAAATGTTTTCGTTAGTGAGTTGTAATTTGAAGTCGGTTTCGTTTTCTTTTCTTTTTTTCTAGTACTTCTTTTATAATTAAAGAGTATACACGTATACGCTACAAGAAAACAAGGAAACTACAGGACTTTGTTTTCTTTGAGAAGCTGAAACAAGCTGAATTAACTTAATGTATTTTCCAAATAAATATGTACTGAAAATTTAAAAAAAATTACTTCTTTTTATTTAGGTACTGAATCAAGTAGTGCGCTCCTTATGTAGAAGAATCAATCACACTGAATATGAAGCACTTAAAATACTTGTATCAAGTAATGGTCTCGATCTGTATTTTAGCAAGTAAGCATAATACAAGTTGTATGCAATGTTTATAAATATAATGTACTGGGAAGTCGGCATGTTGGCGCCCTTTTGACTCTTGCTAAATTTTCGGAAGGGGTCATTGGGCTGTTTCGATAGAACAGGGGTTCCCAAACTTTTTTTCGCCGCGGCCCCCTTGTCTGGCTAAAAACATTTCGGGGCACCTTTCTCAGGCTAAACTTTCGCGGCAGATAAAACAATATGAATATAAGGGTTAGAATGAAACAGTTTGGATGCATTTTTCATTGTTTTTTATGTTTATAGGGCGAACAACGAAGAAAGTTCTCTCTTGGAAATGGAATATAAAATATTACCCCCTCTTCTGTCCTAAGGGAGCTCCTGTAAAAGAGAGGCCACTGGTCACGGAACGCTCTTGAACTTGACCGAAATATTCTTGCCTTCGCTTGCTTGGTCATCGGCCACAGCTGGCTGCGTTCCATACAGCCTTGCCCCTGAGACAAAAGAAATGAATGTAAAATATCCTGCTTTACTTGCATAAAGTGGATGTGTATGTGAATCTTCCGCCCCCACCCACAAATTCGCATTCATTGCGTCACTCATTTGGAGTTACCTATGAGTTGACCGGTTGCAAAACTCGGTAAGTGCCATCCAGATTTCTTTACAGGAAATGAAAAAAACTTCTGTAAGTTTATTTTTTGTGCTCATTGCTTGAAATTCGACATTGTCGGGCAAAAGTTTGTCCTGAATCCAATTTCATCATTACTTTTCCTGAGTTTGGTGCAGTTTTTATGATATTTAACTAATTGATTTGGATTGACAGAGTTTTGCTGCTGTATGACGAATTTATCAAGTTTTGAAACAATATGAATTCAATATCAAAGTACGAATTCATTAATTCTAACCCACACCCTCATCACATACCTGACGAACAGTAGAAATTCGGCTTAGGTCAATTTTGTACAAGCAATCGTACAGAGCCGATGCTATCTCAATTGATCCTTTGAGATGCATATTTTCTGTCCATGCATAACAAAAAATGCTTTCTTCGGCAGTTGGACTTCGGAATCTCCAACAGATTGCAAAACTGTATATGTAAGCTTGCCATGAATGATCTGGTACCTTGGAAAGAGGCAAATTTTTACGGCAGTCGAATGATAAAATGATTAAAAAGTAAAATTATGTTTAAAAAATAAGTTAAAGACAATTAAAAAAAACTAACTTAATCGCAGTAAAATACACAAAAAGCATAAAATACCTGAAAAATATTGATGCAATGAAGGTAATTATGATAAGAATAATGGAGGAAAAAAGACTGAAATTTAACGAGTTTTGAAGCCTAAGAACAAGTACTGAGTACGAGCAGCTGAGGATACGAGTTTTGATGCGCGTCGTGGATATAATGGATTATGCGGCAATCAGCAAGATGAATTTAGAATATCGCAGCAGTATAAGATTTTCAGAGGTTTTTCAGAGGTTTAGAATTTTTTTTGTTAAATTTTTATCTGTGGAAATGCACATTGGCTGATTTAAAGAAAAAAATGGCGTTATAATCTCAGTTTCGAATTTTTGGATTTAACGAGTTTTGCATTTGGGCGGCTCATACTATCTTGCACTAAAGAAAAACCTCTTTCGTTTAGCAAGGGTGCAACACTATTCGCTCGTCCTTGTCTAACTCAAGAGTTGAAGCTGCCTGTCTCGTTAGTTGCGTTCAATGCCCAAACGGTTTACAGTTTTCCGCAAACATTGACAGTTGGATCCCCCTCTCTGCGCAGTAAACTCTTCAACTTGATTTAGCAAACTACTGTTTTACAACTCTTCAACCTGTTATATTTTTTACGATACAGAGATGTTATCACTTTACATCCTGATCTTGTACTGGAGTTGCCAGAGTGGTTTTTCTAAACCCAAATTCATCAAAGCAGAATTTGCCAGATTGACATTTTTTAAAGACCAAATTCCACGAATTTGACCTTAAAAGGAAACCAATCTGGCAACCCTGCTTTTAACGTTTTACCTCTGTATCATATTTCATGTAATATCAAAATAAAACATCTAAATACTTTTCATTTTGCCTTAAAAAAAACAAAAAAAAAACCATCTAACAACCTTGTCCTACACTTTAAAAGTATGCTTAATTTTATATGCTCCTACAGCGCAAACGAAAATTCACACTTTTCAAAGACATATCGACCCGCCAAAGACGGGTACTTCAGTTAATAGTATACTTATTGTTCCAACAGCCAGCTACTGCGAAACAACAAAGTCCTACAAGATAGTCTGCTACGTGGGCAGCTGGGCGAATTACAGGTGTGGAGACGGCAAGTTCGTGGTTGAAGACATCGACCCTAGTCTGTGCACACATCTCATTTATGCATTTGCAGACCTTCATGACAATGCAATATCTGTGAGTGACTCCCATCTAGATTTGAAAGAAGGACTGGGTAAGAAATGATATGGCATGTACTTTTAGCCTTAAAGTAATGACTAAACTGTTATCCTTCAACAGGCGTCGTTTCTAAGCGACGGCGATTTAAACATCCTTAACTCTTTGAGGCTCAAGCATTTTCCCATCCATATAGAAGATGAACCGGATAGACTACCCAACTCTGAAAAAGTGCAGTCGTTGCCATCGATCCATTTAACTACCAACTACATTTCGGTCGATCGAATCGCCCATCTGGCTCCCCACAGCTAAAGAAGTTTCCTCACAACTAGCTGTGAGACCGCAAACCTTTTTTGGCTCTGTGGCACCATATGGGCGATTCGGTCGACCGAAATGTAGTTGGTAGTAAAATGGATCAATGGCAGCGGCTGCACTTTTTCAGCATAGGGAACATTTAACCTCATTTTTTTGCGACCCGCAGGGGAAGAGCTTAAATAAGGTGGCTTCACCGCACCTTCAAGCGCATCAAAAAGTTCAAAAGAACTATCTGGATTTAAGAATCCTTTTCGATTATGTTTTCGTAGTCGCATGTTTGCAAATAGTTCTTACATTACCGCACCATACTAAATAATCTTATTCTTTAATAAATACTATTTCTCTAATTCTTTAACCATTGAACGCGCAGTGTTCCCGCTCTGGGAACACTAAAGTCTGACGTTCTGACTGTTGCCACTCACGAAGAATAGATTAGATTTCTATAAAAATAGTTGCGGGTGACATAGCTCCACGAGAATCCTTTACTTTTTAGCACGTCCTTTCCCGTAACAGAAATTGTCATGATTCTATTTAACAGCACTGAAATCTGCTGAAAAGTGGAAGAACGCGAGAACAGCTGGATAGATTGTCCAATGCTGAAAAAAGGGCAGCCGTTGCCATCGCTCGACTTAACTACCAGCAAGATGGCAGACGATCGAAACGTTCATCGCGTGCCACAGATCTAGAGACCTTTTTTTTTCTGTCGTCAAAAAAGGGTCTCTAGATCTGTGGGTCTCTGACGTGCTATTTTGTTTTCGTGTTCTAAGATTCAAGTTCGATTTTCTGGCTCCAAAAGTTTAGCGAAGGCATCACCTTCGCAGGCACTCATTGCCCTTGATTTTAATTTCAAAGGCGTGTGCTTTATACCAACGTAAAAGGTCGAGCGTATTTTTTAGATACACGATTCTGAAATGTCAATTTTCAAGAATTCAAGTATTAAAATTATGATATGATTAGTTAATGGTTATTAAGTACGATTTGTCTAAAGAGTACTTATTTTATTTAACACTAGTTCCTGCTTGCTTTGTGGAGAGGTATGTATGCAGAAAACGTTGAGTCTTCGCTCAACGTTTTCTGCAATAAGGGTACCTGCTGGCTGATGCAGGTACAGTGAAACCCCGATCTATCGTTCCCGCATTCATCGTTTTATTTCTATGGTCCCTGCACAAATTGTATCTGAATAACGTTAATGAAACCCGCATCTATCGTTCGCCAAAAAGTGACTTTCCCGCGTTAATCGTTGTAAAATTTTTCTCCTGACCGAAATGAAATTGAACCTTAAGCGGATCCATATGACATACAAAGTGTAATTGCTTCCTTGTATGATTTCTTGGTTTATTCATGATCAGATGAGCAGTGGTTGCTCGTTAAAGATGTGTATAGCGTGGAATTTAATGATTATATTTCCATTAATCAAGACGGTGGGGCATGCGGTATCCTAAACATGGAAGAAACGTGTGATGATACAAAAAATGAAAATAATCGTGAAGCAGCGGATACTGTTCATTCCCATGAGGCTAAGCCTGCACTAATACGAAGTTTGTCTGAAGCAATAACGGTATTTGAAACTGTATGAACTTTTCATACAAACATAAAATCACATAAAAGGACCAGAAAATATTGTAAATCTTGAAAATTTACAATTTAATTTCAAAATAATGGAAAACCCCATATAAAATTACGGATTTTTAAAAATAAGTATCACTTAATTTTCATCTTCGATTTATTTGTTTTACAAGTTTGTAACAAATTAGTAAATGTTGGTATACAGTCATTGTGTATGTGCATAAAGATTGCTTTTTTCGTATTTTGAGTAGAACCCGCATTTGTCGTTTTCCCGCATTCATCGTATTATCCCAAGCACCCCATGAAAAACGATGAATAGAGGTTCTACTGTATTTTCTTCTCGACATATAAAGTTCCTTTATTTCTAACATTAGAAGCACACAAATTTCACTAAATCATAAAGTCTAAAACATTACACATTTCTTTTAACTCCGAAAGAAATCAGATATTACTAAAACTAGGCTGAACGGTAGCGCATATCTCTAAAATGCAAATAGCAGATATGCTTTGCCCTACAAGGATCTCCGAAGAGGGTCTCAGAGGAGACTCAGAGGATAACTGAAAATTTGGTCAAAATAAGAGTGAGAATAGACAAGAACAGGCGTTCATGGTGTCATCTGGTCTAAAGATGCAACACAAGCGTATTTCCCACATACCCCGTGCCCGCTGACAGGTTTTACATTTACACCCGGTATTTACAGGTATTAGACTCAATAATGATGGCAGTGAGAAGTGCACTTTAAGTAGGTGCGGACAGCAATAGGATCCAACTTGCATAATGCCCATATGATTTACAGGGGCGTATCAGCGCTTTAATACGCTGAAAGAGAGAAATCGGAGCCTCAAGACTCTCATAGCAATAGGTGGATGGAAAGAAGGATCACCAAAATTCTCCGAAATGGCTTCAAGTGCAGCCAGCAGGAGGACATTCGTGAACAGTTGTCTGCAGTTCCTAGACAAGCACGGATTCGACGGTCTGGATCTGGACTGGGAGTTTCCAGCTAACAGAGGTGGGAAGCCAGAAGATAAGCAGAACTTCGTCTCGCTTGTCAAAGTAAGTTGCTTTTAATATTTCTCAACTAATTTTTTTAACCAAAGAAAACACAACGCTCTTTCACTGTACAGTTTGCCAAGAGTCTCCTTACAAACTTGGACCGTGTGGGTGTTCTGTACCATTCCAAGATGTTTTGATGAACAATTTCCCGTCCGCATTGCGTAATATGAATCCCACAGAAATCTAAACTTAATGAATTTGTACCATTGCTCGTCATACTTATCAGCTATTTTGTGGGAAAGAGAAATTGGTTTCTAATACAGCATTTTTCTTCATCCTGAACAAATCTAGGAATTGAGGGAAGCCTTTCAGCCTCGAGGATTTCTGTTATCAGCTGCTGTAGGGGCTGTAAAAGTTACGGTTGACGCAGCATATGATATTGCAGCATTAGAAAAGTAAGTACTAGTTACATTTGCTTATTAATTTTTGCTTTTATTGCATTTACCTGTTTTAAAAGGTCGATCCGATTACAGATCCCCCCCCCCAAAAAAAAAGAAGAAAAAGACTTTCTTTAGACTGTTTTATTTATATTTTTTCTTTCTTTTTTATGACGTGGAACGTCCTTCACTGTGATTAGGAAATAATTTCGATTTCTAGATCTCTGGTACCTTTCGCTGTGGTAAAAAATAAAGGTGACATTTAATTTGGCAGAATGTTGTTGAAAGTTACATTGCACACCAAATAAACTATGTTTTCACGGAAAAACGGTTTAGGATAATGATTATGTAATTATTTCGGAATGCTGTGCGGTTTCTTTGGCTTATACACGCCAGCCTGCGTTCGAGAAAAACCAGGAGTAGCTAGGAAATTTCAAGTCATAAAAATTGCAAATTTCGGCTATAAAGCTAGAAAATCATGAAGTGGACGTAGAAAATTATCTGAAGATTTAAAAATTTATTTTATATTTGCCGTATGTCTGGGAAAAAAATCAAAATGATTTAACCTAGGTGTGCAAAAGTGACGGATACAGTAGAGTTTTTGTGGAAGGCCAAATTAAAAAAAAAAATCTCTACTTAAACAAAATGTGCAATAAATTAAAATGTTACTTCAAAGCACAATTTTGTTTGTCTTTTAACTAGGCTCTCTAAAAAAAAAATTAAAATATTTTGTGCCTGCCACGCTAGTCTTGCTCGCCTAACATCGTCATATTCAGAGTACATTTTTTCCCTTGTGTGTGTAGGGGGTGGGGGAGGGCGCAATTTAACTGCTAACATTATTACTGCAAAATTTAAATGTCAACTTTCTTTTTTTTTCTGCATGCACTGTACACTAATGAAGCTTTCTATTAGCAATTCTACCAGCTACGATCCTAACCTGATAAATAAATTTCAACATTTACCTCAGATTCATTAAAAGTTCTATTTTGGTTGTTTCTGTTATTTAAACTGGTATTAAAATGATGCCTGTTTTTAGTTCCCAGAATAAATTGTAGATGGAAGCAGTCCTTTTTTTTTTTTTTTTAATTGGGCATTTTGGTGTTCACGGTAGTAGAAAAGGCAAACGCGTTCGACTACTAACTGGAAAGGTAATAAACTTTTCCTCCTTGTTTCTTCTTAGAATAAAAAAGACTAATTTTTCACGCGTGAATTGTAAACATGTATCTATAATTAACATTGGTTTGAATTATATTTACTTGAACACGAATCTCATTTTCTGTGCAGTAAGCACATCAACAGTAAGCACAGACAAAGTTTTTTATAAATCTATATTTCTCAACAAAACTCTTTTTATCACCAACAAATTAGAGAAAAGAAGTTAAAACGGCTATTCTTTACTTTTAGTCTATTTTTATACGTATTTATAAATATTGGTAATCGATACGTACGTACTTAGGCTCGAGCGAGCGAATATATAGAACGAATACATCGAACTATATTGATTATTAAAAAGAATTTATATTGATGAAATCCTAATTTTAAAAGTGAGCTAAGATCTCACACTGCATATCACTAATACACGTATTTGAGTACTGCTACCATCTATTTAAAAATAAACTAAAAAATTAATAAAAAAATAACTTAATCCAAATTAAGTTAAAAAATAGTCTGTTGTGCAAAATGAGGTACCAAAAAATCCGACTTGCATAAGACTTGGAGCTCTTATCTTTCTGGCGCAAAACATTTGAATACTATTGCCCGGAAATATGGCGGGCACGAGAAATAGGAGAAAGCTTAGCTCGTGATTTTGACGGGAGAGAGAAGGAAGGGGGTTAAGGTAGAATAATGAAAAAGCGTAAAAGCTTGACATGATTAGGAATATTCTCATAATTACCCAAGATTTACATCTCTGTTGAGGATTTTTCATTCATTAACAGAAAAGCTTTGATCGGCATCCAATGTTACAATGGCACCTACTTTTTTTTCAAGAGGGATTTTAAGGGGAGAGTTCATTAAAATTCGGCCAATTTTTGTTTTTTAATCCTAAATTATAGTTTATTTCATTGTGGACAATTTAATACTAAAATTTCAATCGTACGACATTTATTTCATGAGATATAATAAAAAAACTTCATGAGACATAGCGAAAACAAATTTCCAATTTTATCTTTAAATGCTAATATCTCAATATAGTAAATTTTGGCAAAAATCGCAAAATGTCTTTGGATTCACTTACACATTATACCTTAATATTTTCATGACTTGTTCATAGTATTAATATGCATAATATGAACAATAATTATAACGCTAGAACAGATAGAAAAATATTTATATAAAAAAAATTACGAAAAATGCAGGAATTTTGTTTTTTCCTAACTGAAATTAAATATTGTTCTTGCATTTTTAAATATCTTAATGATTGTAGTTCGAATTATTAGTAGAAACATTTTATTTAATTTAAGATGACATTTGTTGGAAAATGTTGAAAACTTTTCCTGTTATCCTGCGCGGAGTGCATTATAGTAATTTTGAAGAAGTGAAATTCTGTGTTATTTTTTGTGTTTTTAAGTGGTAAATAATGGGTGAGTGCGAAAGTTCTAACCGTTTTTTGGGGTTCTACCCGCATATGCAAATTTGCAATGGAATTGACGTCACACACTTGTTCATATACACGACATTGTAATGGTGCAAATCGTCGGCCAATCCAACGTGTGGATGCCTCACATATAAATGCATCGTGCCTTACAAAGTTAATCATTTTAAAAAAAAATATCAGAGGGTGTAATACGGAAAGCGAGAAGAAGCATATAAGGCATTGTTTGATATACGAGTTCGATAAAAAGAGTACGGCAGCCGCAGCATGTCGCAAGGTTTGTCAAGTTTATGGGGAGGATGCAAAAGACGAAAGCACTTGTCGATGGTTTCGTAAATTTAGGGAAGGCGACAGAAGCTGCCAAGATGAGGCTAGGAGTGGACAGCCATCACACGTTGGAGAGGACGATGTTAACCAAGCCATAAGGGACAACCCGAGCCCAACCGTGCTAGAATTAGCGGCGACCTTTAACGTACACCGGACAACGGTTGAGACATGGCTGGTGAAGTTGGGTTTTACGAGAAAGTTGGATCGTCGGATTCCATGTAACCTGACAGCTAATCAACAGTATAACCGAATCATCACCTGTGCTTCCTTGCTTTCCCGGTACAAAAATGAGCCATTATTGAGACGAAATGTGATAGGCGATGAGACGTGGGTTATGTATGCGTCGTGGTCTGCGTCTGGCCCTTCTGATACGCCTGCATCGACTTCGAAAGCTAAACTTTATCACAAGAAGGTGTTATTGGGCGTGTTTTGGAATGTGTAGGGAATAATTCACTGAGAGGTCCTGTCACTCAATCAAACCATCAATGCTGCCTTCTACTGTCTACAGTTAGACAGGCTGAATTCGAAATTGGTAGCAAATTCAAATTTGGAAGCAAAGCGGCCATGTCTCATAAATCCACGCGGTGTCATCACGATAACGCCAGGCCACATGTTGCTGTCATCACTCGCCAAAAGTTACTGGTCTTTGGTTGGGAGGTTTATCTCATTCTCCCTATTCTTCTGACTTGGCACCATCTGACTATCGCCTATTTCGTGCGTAGAACAGTTCCTTCAGTAAGAAAATCTTTATTGATCTTGATGCCGTGAAAACTGCCATCCAAGACTTTTTGACTCGAAATCGCCGGAATTTTACCACCGTGGGATTCATCTTCTACCAGAAAGATGGCAAGAGGTCATAGACAGCTATGGGGATTATGCATAATAATAAGAACTCACATAAGTTGTTACTTTTATTTATTTTACCGTTTAACACCAGTATTTTTAGTGTTTTTTCCAATAATAGGAACTGTTGATTTTGCATTTATTTGCTCGTCTTTAAGGGTAATAAAAACGGGTAGAACTTTTGCACTCGCCCAATAAACTGTATTATTATTTTTATTTTTATTACACAAAACAGCATCTTATGCAATCACCCTCCAAAAATTAGTTTAATACCTCTAATATACTTTGTTTTGTCAAAAATTTCTGAAGCTAGAGCACTTTTTTGTGATTTCATGTCTTGAATGGCATCAGGGTAGAGGGTAAAGTAGTTTAACGTAAGAGGCTTCGTTTCCTTCTGTAGCAGAAGAGTGCATTAGCATCTTGCTTCTTCTGTTTCTCGCTTCACCATGAAGCCATACCCACGAAAGGATTTTCAGACCTTAATACGTAGTCTAACAAAGTAATCAGATCTTCGTTGATACCACGGGGATTATTCATGCATTTACGAACAGCATCTTCATTATCCCAGAAATATATTGTTACGCATTTTCTGGGCAACCCGGTGTTCTGGGGTTTAAAATAGTTCAAAGTTGGTATTCTACGAGTCAAATAGTTAAATTTTGCTTTTTGTTGAATCAAAATTGGTCAACTAGAACCGGAGATACGGAGGTTTCGGTTTTCCCATTTATTTCTATTGCAGTTTCTAGAAATCTCGAGAAATATTGGTCCTAGGCCTTCGGTAGCTTCACTTTTGGTGATTGATTTTTGGCGCCAAATTTGGCGATATTTCGCAAAAAGTCGCCAAGCTTGGTGACATTTTGGTCATTTGGCGCGATTTTCCCAGTGTGGCTTTTACAGTTAGTTTTTTGGCATTAACTTGCATAATAGCCTACTATTTCTCTTCTATGACGTAATCAAAATTCCCGCTTTATGTGGAATCTTCGACAAATAGATTCTTCTGGAAGCTCCTTGTAGCTTTTGCCTCTCCTATAAATACAAGCGCGCTGCCCTGATTGAGTCAGTGTGAATCGAGCTCCCATAGAGTGAGTTTGCTGCGTCACGCTTTGTATTGATGCTATGGAAGCGGTGTTTCCGCTTGCTTTTCGAAGATGATTTTAAAGTGTTGTGTATAAATTATTTATTACTGAGTCTTGAGGGATTGCTTGCGATATCCTTCGTATATTTTCACTGAATTTTTTCCTATGGAAATGTTTTATTTTGTGTGAGAAATACAGCATTTGTGAAAGCTTCAGATTTAAGCGGACTGTTAAAGAGCACGTTGCTGTTTGATTGTGCTTGTGAATCTCGTACAGCTGATTGTTCGACGAAGTTCTAGAAGCAATAAAGTTCGTTTTCCATCCTGACAAGTGCTCTTTACTAGAATTTTCTACACCAACTGAACTTTAGAAAGACGAACAGAGGAATAGCAGAGTTTTCTGCAACAATATATATGTCCATGTTCAGGACGTTCAAATTCACCGTAGGGATTTTGAGTTGGATGAGCTGAGCTGTCAATCAGGCCTTCGATATTCTACTAATTTCCTTTCGTGTTCCATTTAGGTACCTCGATTTCGTTAACCTCATTGCTTACAATTTCCATGGCGGTTGGGAGCATTTTACTGGTCACAACGCCCCTCTTCATCCCAAGCCTCCTGAGTCTGAACAAAACAAAGTTTTGAATGTGGTATGTATTCACAAAGCGTAAATAATTCACCTTTTACAATGATAAAACAAATATGAGTTGAAGAAAAAATATACAGGGTATCCCCAAAAAGGTCGTATCGGGCTTTAAATCTTTATCTATTAGAGATAAGGGATCATTGGAAATTGAAAAAATGTTCAAAATAAGGTCGGAAATAAGACTTCGTTAAGAAAAAATTACTCTCGTTCGTTTACAAAATGTTGCATTTTTAAATTTCTATACGACCCCTCGTGAAAAAAATATCCCAGTTAGTAAAATGTGAGCTATACACTAATGAGGTGATGCACAAAATTTGAGAATTATATCCTAAAAACGATCAGAGGCATGAAGATAAATATATGCTGACTTTAACCACTTTTCCGTGGCTGTCGAAGGAAATAAGTAGATGAATTGAGCATCGGATGATCGCATTTCAGGGATCGTATAGAAATTACAAAGGAAAATACATTTTTCCACTCTAGCAAAAAACGTTTGCATTCAAATTCATATATAGCCCCCGATCATCTGTATTTTAACATAGCTCTGAGAAGTTTTATGGTGAAAGGCTGAAATTTTATACATCACTTCTTTGTACGGAGCACATTTTACTAATTGCATTTTTTTTTTTTTTTTTTTTTTTTTTTTTTGTACGGTAGTCGTATAAAAACTTAATAAGTGTAACTTTTTGTAAAGCAATAGGAGTGTTTTTCTTAACTGAGTCTTATTTTCGACCTTACTCTGAACATTTTTTCAATATACACTGCCCTCTTATCTCTGATAGATAAAGAATTAAAGCCCTTTCACACCTTTTTTTGGGACACCCTGTATATTACACTTAGTGAAAACATTTGCTGATTTCAAATCCGATTTAAAAATAAAAAAAACTCGGAAAGAAACTAAGATGAAATAAGTAAAAAAGATGAAATAAGTAAAACTTTGTAAAATAATACACATGAAACATACTTAACAATCTGTGAGGGGGTTTCGTTCAAAAAAACTTTCCGCTTTCATCAGCAGACGAGCACACACAGTTTCGCAGAAAAGTGGGGACTGAAAATAAACAAAACCAAAAGCAAAGAGCGAGTTGCCAGTCGGAAGAAGGGTAAAAGAAGGAAACCAGGGAGAATAAAAAAAGAGGGACAAAGAAAAGGAGAATAGGTAAAATTAAAAAATAGATTACAAAAATGAAATTAAATGTTTTATTTCATTTGTCACTGTCTTCATCACTGTGTTTGGACGTCTGCTGACGGACGAAAGTTTTTGTGTCGAAACGCGCTGTTGAGCTACAGACTGTTGAGTACATTTTATATGTGTTCTTTTACAAAATTATTTCAACTCTTAACTTTGTTTAGCATGTAAAAGGAAAAGAAAAAATCCAAACGTGCTATATCTTTATATCTGAAGTCTCCCTGACTATGCACATGGAATTTAACAATGGCGGTTAGCACGCGTTCTTTCCAGCCTGAAGTTCCCGGGATCGAACCCAGCCGTCGACGTTTGATGTAACAGATTAAAATAACTTAAAATTTCAGCATAGAGGGGGGAAATGCGCGGAAAAATAAAGTATATGGGGCGCGTTCGCCAGCGGGCGCCCCGTGTATTTAGAAAATTTTTTTTTTAGGAAAAATTTTTAAGCTTGAAATTAAGCTTGCTATGTCAAGCTTAATGCAAGCTGGGCAAGTGTAAACTAGAACACTTGATTCAAGCTTGCATTAAGCTTACACGCTTGAAATTTTCAAGCTTATTCAAGTTTATTGACTTGATAAATCAAGCTTGCTGCAAGTTTGCTGTACTGTCTGGGGAAGATTGTGAAACAGTTTAAGCAGACGAATCTTATAAATAAAAATGAAATTCTGTTTGTTTGTTTGTTTGTTTGTTTGTTTATTTGTTTGTTTGTGGATTTGAGTTGTATACAAATCCACAAAAATGGACCTATCGGCCTGAAATTTTGCACAGATATGTAAAATAATATAGAATAAATGATAGTCCACTTTAAAACTTTGAAAGTCCACCCGTTCCCGGAATTTAAGCGATTTTCTATGTTCTCCACGCAAAAAGCTTTCCGTAATTGTAACCCCTGTAGTGAAAAAAGTGTGAAATAAGGATCGTGGTTGCCATGTGTGGCGATTTTGCCGAATAAGATGTTTTAAATTCTCAAAGTAAAAATAAAAGAATAATAATGATTTTTTTTTGTTAGTTTATATTCGTAAGGTTATATTTTTTTTAATTATAATATCGTGTGCATGGGAAATCGGAGCAGGAATGAAATGTTTTATACGCAAAACAATAAGAATTGAAGATTTCCGAGGCTACTATGTTAAAATTTTTTAGTTTGGCGAAAAAATAAAATGGCTCAAATGCCGAGAAAGTGAGTTCTAGCGGTTTGCACAGTTTCCGGCTTGGCGAATTTACTGAGAGCTTAAGGAAACGGATTTTTGAAAACAAGTACAAAGGTTTTATTAGAATACAGCGTTAAATTTTAATGATCCCTGCGAAAATAATGCAGTTATTAAGGGATTTCAAGCGATCTATCTTCAGCATTCTCGCGATTTTGAGGAGGATTCTAACGCTTGGCGCTATTTATCGTAATTTAATCGTCTGCTATTTGGGTTATGAATACACCTGCGTATAAGTTTTTGAAATTTTCATTCAGTTGGAATTGTGCATTTTTCAGAGCAGCTTTTCTGCATCTAATGTATTACATCCAGAAAAAAGGATGTTAGAAATATCAATTTTAATTTTGTTTAATCACACTCATGAATAATGATACACTTTCCAACTTAATGAAAGAAGGAACGAAAATAGGGAAGACCCATGGATTATAACTCTTTTTATATATAGCACTTTAGTGCGTATTTAAAAATCTGAAAGTGTGTCAGATTTTCTATGATTCTAGCGCTTGGCGCAATTTAATGAGAGGGTATTTTTAAAAACAAGCGTAGGTTATCTTATAAATAAAAATGAAATTCTGTTTGTCAATTTGTTGATTTGGGTAGTATACAATTCCACAAAAATGGACCTGTCAGCCTGAAATTTTACACAGATATGTAAAATAATATAGAATAAATGATAGTCCACTTTAAAACTTTGAAACTCCACTTAAAAACGTTTTCCTCCTGAAGGGTTCCCTTAATTTCCGTTCCCGGAATTTAAGAGATTTTTTATGTTCTCCACGCAGAAAGCTTTACGTAATATTAACCCCTGTAGTGAAAAAAGTGTGTGAAATAAGCATCTTGGTTGCCATGTGTGGCGATTTTGCCGAATAAAATGTTTTAAATTCTTAAAGTAAAAATAAAAGAATAATAATGATTTTTTTAGTTTATTTTTTTAGGTTATTTTTTTAATTATAATATCGTGTGCGCATAAGAAATGAGAGCAGGAATGAAATGTTTTATACGCAAAACAATGAGGATCGAAGATATCCGAGACTAATATGTAATTTTTTTTAGTTTGGCGAAAAATAAAATGGCTGATAGGCCGATTTTTAGAGTGTGAGTTCTAGCGGTTTGCACAGTTTTAGGCTTTTTGGCTCAATTTACTGAGAGCTTAAGGAAATAGCATTTTTGAAAACAAGTGTATACGTTTTCTTAGAATACAGCATTAAATTTTAACTATCCGTGCAGAAATAATGCAGTTATTAGGGCATTTCAAGCGATGTAGCTTCAGAATTCTCGCCAATTGAGTACATTGATTTAACTTGGGGAAATCCGCCAAATTTCAGAAAATTGAAATCTTCGCATTTAGTACATCGAGGTAACGATGAATAAAACATGTTATAGTTGATAATTTAAAAAATGCGGCTGTATTAAGGGATTCCACTTTTCAAATAAATGCCTGGCGGTCGAACCATTTCCCATTTTGATTGCTGCTAAGTCAATGCTTCGAATGATTCCCTGAAAAAACTCTTGCAAAATGGCGTATGCTGGCACTTTGGCGAGGCTTAGATTTGAAACTGGATTTTACTTGAGACTGGTATATACATATAATAAGACTGGTTATAGATAAAAATGAATGTTGGTATGTGTGTAGGAGGTTGAAAAACTCCAGCACCGTTTCACCGATCACCATGAAATTTGGTTCACCTAAGTCTTTTATCATGGAGAAGGTTTTTATGCTATCCGTTTTCCTCTAACTTTTCACTAGGTGGCGCAGCAGAACGTCGAATTCTATTCCGTTTAGCCGTTTGCTATGCAAATATCGTCCAACAAATTTTGATGAAATTTGGTACACGCGAATATTAGAACACGGAGAATATTTTTCACTATCCATTTGCTGTAACTTACCGCTAAATAGCGCTGCAACGCATCAACTTCTATACCGTTCGACTGATCGGCATAAAATTTTTTATACTTACACATTTGAGAACGAAGAATATATTCTAACTGCGTTACTTTTGATGTTACTCACCACTAGATGGCACTGCAATGCATTATTATTTTAACGCGCCACTAGATAACGCTGCAGCAGGCCAAATTTTTGACCATTCAAACGGTGGCTATGAAAATCAGTATACATAGCTATTTGAACAATAAGAATATTTTGGCGTTATCCATTTTGCTATAACTCGCCACATGACGGCGCTGTAGCAAATCATTACTTTAATTAACCACTAGATGGCCCTGCAGTGTATCACTTCTTGACTGTGCGAATAATCGCTATGAAAATAGGTATACATAGATATTTGAACACGGGAAGAGTTTGGCACGATCCATTTTCCTATAACTTGACACTAGATGTCGCGTCAACACATGAACTTCAAGACTATTCAGCCGATCGTCATGAAAATTCGTATACATCGATATCTGAATGCGAAGAATATTTTTGCCGTATCCGTTTTGCTAAAACTCGCCACTAGATTGTGCTACGCCGCATCGCCTCTGCACCGTAAAAACGATTGCCTTGAAATTCAGTATGCATGATTATTGAACACAATATAACGCGATATCCATTTTGCTATATCTCTTTATTACAATAAATAGTAATCACAACAAATATTAATATCAAAAAGCCATTCATTCCGTTCGAAAACGGGTACTCATAGTTTAATATAAATTTCAAAGAAGTGTTTTATGGAACAAAGAAGAAAAATACGGAAAATTCATGAATAATGGTACACTTTCCAAGTAGTATTTATACAAATGAGGTATAGTTAAAATATGCTCGGTGAAGACTGTGAACCAGTTTTAGCAGACGAATTTAATATATTTTCCAATAAAAAAAAAAACGGAACACTCATTTCACAGAAGTTATCAAGGCACTTCCAATTGAATAGAATAAGAAAGAAAAACAAGGACGGCGCATGGATTATGATACGCTTTTAAAATGCAGAACTTTAGTGTGTATTTGTAATATGAAAAATTGTTTCAGATTATTATTATTATTATTATTTCCTTCTTCTGTTTCAGGAATTCGCCGTGAATTACTGGTTGTCGAATGGCTGCCCGGCTCACAAGCTCATTCTGGGCATGCCCACTTTTGGTCGAGGATTCACCCTCCAGGACCCGAACAACCACAGTCTCTACGCTCCTGTCATTGGAACAAGCGCTGCGGCAGAGTACACAGCGGAGCCTGGATTACTTGGTTATAATGAGGTAAATATGCATAAAATTACTTATAATGAAGTAAATCTACATAAAATGCTTTCCCACTAAATTTATCCTTATTCAAGTTCCTCCATAACGACCCTACATTAAGAAGAAAAAAAAAAATTTCAACGTCGGTGTGCGTTATAAGACTACTTCAAAACATGTTTTCGTGAGATTTACTCAGGAATCAGACCACATGCTAAGTCGACTTTTGATAGGTACTTTTTAAAAAAAGGCAGATGAATTATAGGGATGTCAAAAAACGATTTAAATTTCAAAATTGAATTATTTTAGGAGATATCGACAAAAATATAGAAAGAAAGGCATGGTTGTTGCCATACTTGCCAGTTTTTGGCATCGTACAATGATACAGATTCTTCAATACAAGCTATGACACAAAAGGACGTTTGTAAAAATATTTGAATAACATTGAATCGTCATTTTGAATTAAAATATCATCTACATGCGAAAGCAGAGTGGGAATTAATTGTCTTAGATACAAATTAGAACTTTATTATTTATCAGGGGGACTGCTAATTCATGGTACAAACTTTGAGGGCTGGTACAGGACACTATAACAATCACATTTTGTATAGGAATGTATGGTCAAAAGTGAAGCGTCAAAGCACAAACACAGGAAAGAACAAACGCAGGAGATGGAAGGGAAACGGATTTAGTAGTTGCTTCCGTTGCTGGTAGATGGCTAGTCGGTGTTGATTAAGGCAAGAGAGGCCATTCTCGTTTCAGTTTTCGTCCATTCACCATTAGAAACCGCATGTGGTTTCAGCATGATGGGGCTCCAGCCCACTTCACCCTAGATGTTCGTCAGTACTTTAATGTGACATTTGACATGAGATGGATTGGACGTGGGGGGATCAATCTCTTGGCCACCCCTTCGACGCTTCACTTTTGACCATAATTTGTTTTTTCCCGTGTTTGTGCTTTGACGCTTCACTTTTGGCCATGCATTTCTATACCAAATGTGACTGTTACAAAGTCCTGTACCAGCCCTCAAAGTTTGTACCATGAATTAGCAATCACTCTGTGTAGTATCCAAATTAGAATGTGAAGAAAGAATAATTTTGAGCGAGCAGGTTGCAGAGGTTGTTTGGTTGTTGTTGTTTTTTAAATATATATAAGAGTAGTAAGCAACGATAAGTAATCTTACTTTAATAAATCTCGCAGTAGTTTCAACAAAAGAGACTACCTGAATGTTCTTTCTTTCACTTTCTCTGACATAGTGCTGGTTTTCAATTTAGCATGCATTTTCACACGTTGGATTAGAGGTACTCATCAAAAAGCTTTTTTCACGTTCTATATAAACACTGATTTCATTTAAGGCGCACTTTCAGTTTTTTAATTAGCTAATGGTTCGACGACTGCCATCGATTGTGTGCTTCTCTTAAAATTACGCCGAAAGTCTCCCTGGTTCGCGATTTTAGCGATATACTGCCAAATGTGCCTCCAAATGCGTGTTTCCAAAACTGAAGCCAGTTGGTAACATATTCCATATTTGTACGAGAAACTGTATTCTTATCCAATGGGAATTTCAAAGATTTACACCTCCACCCAAAGATTTTTAGAGCACAATTAACCCACATTTTTACATGCAAAAAATGCTAAGTTGGATAATTTAAAGCATAGAGCAGGGGTGGCGAACCAGTGGCACGCAGCACAATATTTTGGGCACGCCACGGATCAAAACGGTTTGCATTTTAATTAAAAATAACGCATATTTTAATATGAATTGCACATATAACCGTATTTTTTTTGTTAGTAAATAAAGAGTTTTGAGTTGTTAGTATTTAGTTTTATTATTTTCCTAATAATCACTAAATCAAAATTATCTGACGACACGTCTATGGCCTCATTAAACATTTCTTTAGAAAAAATGGCACGTTGATCCATAAAGGTTCGCCACTCCTGGCATAGAGCATTAATTTTAGGATAAACTCCAATAGAACAGACACACTTCCAAAATATTTAATGTTTCTTCTTTTTCAAAATATCGCACGAAGCAGGCAGCAAAATTCCCAGTTCTCAAGTCACTTATCAAAGTTGAATAATTTAAAATAGAACGAAGATTTATACAGTATGTACTAACAAAAAAATATTTGAAAACATTTCTTCTAGAACCCGTTGTTTTTAGCCCCTCAACGGTACTGGTATGTACAATAATAAAAATAGTGATTGAATTTTGTTTGAACAGATATGCAAGATTCTCAAATCTGAAGGTGACTGGAACGTGGTATTTGATCCCAGCATGCAGGTGTCGTATGCATATAAACACACACAATGGATTAGTTTTGACAATCAGCAGAGTATAGAGGCAAAGGTAAGTTATAAATGAAATATATTTTCAGATCAATAGTGAATACTGGTATTTTTTATTTTCTTTAGTCTTGTTTAAAATCAAGTTCTTTCGTAACCAACGAACTATCTTCAGGTCTTTTAAAATCAGAATTGCTTAATTTAAAAGACAATGTGTCCTCTATAAACAAGAAAGATGAATCATTGCAAATGCCTCAATTATGAAACACTATCCAGCACAACAATATTTTTGCGCCTAATCTGCCGATGTATTTTCCTTACATATGGAGAGATTTCGGAGATAAGATAGTGTATTATCACTGTAAATGCAATTTTGTGAGACCCTGTGAAAGAGATTTAATTTTTTTTCCAATCGTTTAACTGAAGAATACAAAAATTTTATACTTATTATCTTGTGCTAGAAATGCGTTAGTGTCTCTCACATGCCACAGATTGTAATGTATTGGAATTCGTTTGAGTGTTCCTGTAGAAGAACTCTTAATAATACAGACACTATTTTCAATGGAGAGCATTATTTTGAGAGCCTTAATAATATGTATGCCAACTTTGTTTTCTTTCAAAAAACCAAATATCTCTAAAATACGTTTTCAAGAATAACTGCCCATTGAGTGCGATGTATTGAATTTTTTTTCCTCCTGTAAAAGAACTATAAATGCTACTTACACAATTTTCAATATGGTATTGTGCATAGAAAAAACATAAATTTCGCTCAGATCGATGTTTATTTACGGCAGTTAAAGCACTGTACTGTACGGGTGAACAACAGAACGGACAAACAAACCGAAATAATAAACAACCCAGCAAACACACACAGGTTCTCTGAACGTCTATTACCGTTCAGAAGACGTTTCCTGAACGTTAATAGACGTTCAGAGAACCTGTGTGTGTTTGCCGGGACCTCTCAAAGTTGTTTGACTTAAACATTTAACTGTTCATTTTATACAACATAACGATATCGGACGAACACGAAGAGAGAGAAATTTATTCTTTTAAGGATTAGCAATCTAAAATTAATCCTCCACGCGCTAAAAATTCAAAGTTTGCAATTTTGTTCCATGTAAATCCGTTAACCCGTTTTGGATTCTTACTAGAGATGAGACGGGCTCAGCCCGAGCCCGAAAGCCCGAGCCCGAGCCCGGGCCCGACTCGGGCTCGGGCTCTGTAATTCACGATTGCGTTCGGGCTCGGGCGGGCTCGGGCGGGCTCGGGCTCGTGAAAAATTTCTTCTTTGTTGAACATACTCCTTGAAACAGATTTTCAAAAGTGATTCATGGAATAAATAGACGTACTTATTTAAAAAAATAGCGGCACGGGGGACTAGAAGGTGTGTGAAGCTCCAAAATTTATTGTATCCTATTAATGAAGTAGTTAATTTTATTTGTCTTAAGCATAGCAAAGCTGAAATTTCGGGCTCGGGCTCCAACTTTAATAATATTGCTCGGGCTCGGGCGGGCTCGGATTAAACGTCCTCGGGCTCGGGCGGGCTCGGGCTTCAAAAAATGAGCCCGAACTCATCTCTAATTCTTACGCATTAACGAATTTTCGTCGTTTGGAGAAATTCTTCCGACCAACGCAACCCCCCCCCATCTCCCAATCCAATGCAGACAGCCGTTAGCTATTCCTTAACAAAACACAACACACTAAATCGGTTAATTACAGCGCGAGTAACGAATTTTCAAAATTCCCAATGAAATCGTCATAGCTTTCTATAACATTATATATCTTTCATTCTCAGATTTCATTTATTGCCAAATAATGAAAATGTCGCCATGCCTGGTTCATTTTTCAAAGCATTTTTTCGCACCATATCACACAATTTATAGAAAAATTAGGGATTAGTTACTAGCTAATCAATGGCCACAGAAGCCGCAAACTTGTTCGTATCAGTAGGACCAAAATTCCTTTTAGAAATCGTCAGCAGGTTCCGAGGGATGGTAGTATGCAGGATTATCTTCTCTCAGTAATAAGGACTTAAATGTGGTATGGACTCTGATGAAGAGTTCATAAGAGGATTCTAAAACCAAGGAGATGCATGTACTGGAATATGATAAAAAACAATTACCGTTAAAATGTAAAGAGTGCGCATTAAATATCTTTAGTAAATGAAATTCTGCAAGTTAATAGATGTTTTAATTAACATTTCCATGAAAAGGCACCTTTTAAAACTCAAAACATTCTATTCCAGGTCGAATTTCTGCGGAAAATGGGACTCGGTGGCTGCATGATTTGGTCTTTGGAAACTGATGACTTCATGGGACGATGCCATGGCCACAAGTACCCTATTCTTAGAACAGTAAACGAACGCCTCGCTGTTACATCATCTGTTCATGTCCAGAAAACAGTTCGAAATCTTAACCAGTCATCCCAAGCACGCGAGCTTCGTGGTATTGCATCATCGGATGATATGAAGAAACTGGTTCAAGACATCAACCAGGCACCGCAAGCACATGAGCGTCTAGGTAGTACTTCTTCAGTTGATACCCAGAAATCTCCTCAAAATCTTAACCAGGCACCCCTAACGAGCAACAGTCAATTCCAGAAACCAGTTGAAAACATTAACCAGACACCGCAAGCACTTGAACGTCTAAGTGGTACATCATCAGTTGATATCCAGAAATCTCCTCAAAATTTTTACGAGTCATCCCAAGTGGGCAATGGTGAACAACTTCCATGTCCTAGCAACAGCTACTTCGGACATCCTCAGGATCTTAAACAGTTTTACTTTTGCAATCCAGATGGTACTTATCACATGCTCCGGTGTATTGAAGGCACATTTTTCAATCAAGATTTGAAAGTTTGCGTTCCCCCATCCAGTGGAAGGATGTTAATAAATGTCAGGGAGATTTCAGTGACGGTTTATTAAGGTGGGGCGTCCATGAGCGACCAAATCAATCTCTCAGTTATCATAAATGTGTTGAAGCATTTCTCTACAGTTTCAATGCTAATTCAACTTCCTTTAAAGTTGTATTTTTTGGGGGGAGGGGGGAATCGTTCAACTTTTGAAGAAACTAGGGGAAGTTTCAAATATCTCTTACAAACTGTATCTATGCAAAATTACATATAGTGAGCCTATAAGGGGAAGTCAAATGAAAACGAGGCAAACTGTATAACGAGCACAGCACGGAAGATAGTAGCGTATGTAGGAGTGTGTACAGTAGTGACCACTACAGGGAATAAGGAATCAACAACGTGAACGTTTTACCACTGTGTCATTCGTCTATTAGACGTGCTCCTAAAATGTCAGTGAGTTGTCTGTTCGTCCAAGATCACTATTGAAACCGAGAAAGTGAAATACAAAAATGCAGTGATTTTTTTTTAGTGTGCCACAATTATTTCACAGTAATACGTGGAAGAAAATTGCCAAACTTCAAATACGATATCAAGCCCAAACGCCCAGGACACCATCTGTTACGCGAAGTTGCCGTTCAGGTAACTAACCGACTCCATGATTCCAGGTTGCCATAGATTCAGATTAATTTAATGTACTATATTAAACTGAGTGGCGACGTCGGAAAAAAATGCAAAAAAAAAAAAAAAAAGAGCATCTTGCAGTATTTTTTATTATGTGTGAACAAGTTTAGAATGCGGTTTTATTTGTAAATAGATCTGTAAATTAACTGTCGAAATTATGTAAATAAATATTAAACAGTTAAAAGAACTTCTTATTTGTGCTCGTATCATTTCGGCGTCTCATTTTATTAGTTTAAAGGAGTTATTTATCGTCCCCTACAGAGAATTTTTAATGCCATTTTTCGGATACGGTTGATGGCGACACCATCATTCTGCTTCACAAAAATGTTCCCAAAGTGCACATCTCTTCCTATGTGATTTTCTTAAAAGTCCTATAAAAAAAGACATTCGTGGTCGTCAATTTAGTTCGAACGAAAAGGTGTAAGTCTAGGTACCATTTCCATAGGTAACCGTAAGCTTTCTCCCATGAAGACATTGGCTGACTTGTCCCACAGTGGGGTAAATGTATTAATAATTACGGGGATTGCTTTTGAAATAATAAATGGTTTACTTATCTTTTCTACATCTGTCTCGCTTTCATTTTTGCTTCCCCTTACATAAGAGGTACGAAACATTCAGGAAAAAAAAATCTTAAACCTAAGAAAACTGAAATTTTTCACTCGTCGGATAATAATTCAGCCCATTTTTGAAGGGATCTTATGTGCTCAAGATTTCTTTTTTCCGAAAGTTGAATGAGACATGTTTACTGTTAATATAAGTTTATAGTGCTTAAGCGAAGAAGGATTCTTCATTTTTTCAAGACAGACGGTTTTACATCATCAATTTGTCCTTAACCCTTTAACTCGCAGTGATCCCGCTCTGGGAACACCCAACTCTGACGTTTAACTGTTGCCAGTCAAGAAGAATAGATTTAATTTCTATAAAAATAGTTGCGGGTGACATTGCTCCACGAGAATCCTTTACTTTTTAGCACGTCATTTCCCGTAAAAAAATCGTCACGATTATTTTTAACAGCACTGACATCTGCTGAAAAATGGAAGAATGCGAGAACAGCTGGATAGATTGCCCAATGCTGGAAAAAGCTGGCTGTGCTGGCACAGCCAGCTGTCGTCAAAAAAGGGTCTCTAGATCTGTGGCACGCGATGAACGTTTCGATCGTCCGCCATCTTGCTGGTAGTTAAGTCGAGCGATGGAACGGCTGCCCTTTTTTCAGCATTGGGAAAGGGTTGCGCCTCAAAGGGTTAAAGCTGTAGTTCTTTGATGCCTACCGTTTTCTAAACAGCAAACAACAATCGCAAATTTGAATGGTCACATTCGCATTGTTACCTACAAGACACAAGATATTTTTCACCTTACGATTAAAAATGCTATTTCCAAACCTGTATTTGCCTCTTTTCTAAAAAAATTTTTGTTTTAATCAGTTGATTACTAAGAAATCTCTAGGAAACAAGGATTCCATCACTTTTTTTAGTTTGGTGCCACAACTTTTCTTAGTATAACTACTACATAAAACCATGTATGTCAATTGATTTGCATGGCTTTATTTAACAGTAATAGTAAGAAAAGTTATGGCATCTTTGTTTCCAAGATATTTCTCAGTTATCCACTGAATTTTTTTTTTAAGAGTGTAATTCAATTCATAAGGTTGTGAATAACTTACTAGGCTTTCTTAAATCTTAAAGGAAAGATTAGATGCACAAGAAAAGTTTTCTTTATCAAAACAAAGATTTATTCTTTCATTCTACTATACGAATTAGCTATATTCTTAATACATTTTTCTGCAATAGTAGATAAAATTTTAAATATTTATTTTCGTTTATCAGTACATTTTTATTCATACATTTTAACGTTTTGTACTGTTAGTAAAAACAGGGCTTGGGAAAACTTTCACTATAAAATGTTGTTGAGAAAGGCTGACAGTCTACAGATGGCGAATCTACAGAACAAGGTATCTTGGACCAAAGGCGGAGTGATCTGAACAAACAACTTTTATCATCGCATTTACTCGGGTATAGCGAGCATGTATGTATAACACTCACCCCGTACTTCACAAGAAAGACAGGGCTTGGAAATATTTCCCTACAAAATGTTGTTGAAAAGACTGATAGTCTACGGATGGTGAATCTACAGAACAAGCTATCTTGGACCAAATACCAAGTGATCTGAAAAAGAAATTTTTATAGTCGCATTTACTCGGGTATGGCGAGAATACATGTACAGCTGCGGAAGAAAAAGGCCCACTTGTACTTTTTTCGGTCGTCATTCGTCGTACAGAAAATTTACAGATGCCAATCGTTTACGATTGACGTAACTTTAATTTGCTAAGCATAAAAATTGCATAAGGGGCGATCTACATATTAAAATTCGCACCAACTTTTTTTTTCCAATAGCAACCTCTAGATTTCACTTCATATTTCGAAAATTTAGCTCATTTCAACCCCGGATACCCATTTTCAATAAATTTGAACTGAAAATGGGTGAGTTATGAGCTTCCAAAATCCCCCTCCCCATATGTTAAAATATTTTTCGTACTTCAATTCATATCTCATATAATATTGATAATAAGAAGCTGATTTTTATTCGTACTATTAGAACTAAAACGACCCATACATAATTTAATGTTATTATGATTTTTAATAAAATATTAATATGAAATATGAATTATTAATTTAATATACAAAAAATTATGAATAGCGACCTAGCCAAATTTCGATGGAAATAGATGCAGAAAGTAATATTACACGGCTGTGCAAAATTTCAAATTTTTACGTTCAGTAGTTTAATTCATATTAAATAAAATATGTTATTTTCATGAGTTAAGGGACCATATATAAATTTATTAAGTGACAATTTTTTGAAAATTGCTTACAATAAATGTAAATTAGATTTATTTTGTGCAAAAACACTGTAAAAGATAGCGGTATTAAAAAATATCAAATTTTGAAGCAAATAAATTCGAGGTTTTTACAGTTTGACGGTGATTCTATAAAGCGTCTATTGTTGCGTCCACTACAATATTCCCCCAAATAAAATATTTTCCAAATATAGAATTAGATGCAGTAGATGTATGTCTTCTAATACAACGTCCTATTTCTGAAAAAACTAACATCCTCAACATTCCAGGCATGAATTTGACCTTTTAATATTGGAAACATTAGGTCTTTGCACTTCCCCATACTTTATGAAACATTCAAAAAAACATTCAAAATCACGTTTTTCTGTCTAAATTTTCATCTGACTATTAATTAAAATACCGCCAAAAATCTTATAAAAATATTGTACACAGCAGGCGATAATATTAAATGAAGAAAGTGAAATAATCAACACAGCGACAATGTTGGGTTGGCAAAAGAGTAGTTGCTTTTTTTACGTGAAATTCAAACAAATTTTCAATCACGAAATCATTCTTCAAGTTCGACCGTAGCTGAGTAACATTCATGCTTGTAATCAGAAGAGCAGAGAACAGATGCTCACTCCTGGCAACATTTCACCTGTCTAAGAGAACCCTCAAATACTCAATAACAATTTCATAATTAGAAAGATTTTCAAAATCGTGAGCAGTCGTTTTGCATTTTTCCTTTAAATCATGGGTACGATCAAGGAAGTTATGAACTCACGGGTGATTTGGACCACAGACTAAATATTCTAAGTTCTACCCTTGATATTCTCAGTAAACAAAACTTTAAGAGAGATGGAAACAATATTATCCTTGAAAATAATATTTATTTCTTTTAACTCTCACTAGCGAAATTAATGAAAGGCGAAAATTTTGGAACCTACAAATAGCGTTTTTTAGTTTGCGGAAAGTCCCTTAAAAACGCACAAAAATTAATTCACAATATCTCCGGAAATTATCGTAGAAAATTGGTGATAATTTATATTTAGAGTAATTTAAAGGTTTTCTTTCGTTTAATAAAGTAAAAATACAATGTTACCATTCAGAAAAACGAAGTTAATGCAGAATTAAATATGAAGACGCCCCCTTAATCAAATTAAATTAATAGTAAATTAAAGTATACGCTATTTGCAAGTGAATGGTGTATATAACTTTGCTGTACGACGAACGACGGCGAAATAAAGAGCAAGTGGACCTTTTTTTTCCGCAGCTGTACAACGCACAGCACGTACTTCACAAGAAAAATAGGGAATTTTTTTTATCTCATGTATAGCGCGCACCATAAATTTGGCATATGAGTGAATTTGAAAGTGACAGAAATTTTCAATGAAACGGATGGAACTGAAGGCAGTATCATTTAAGAGGTCATTGACTGTGCCAGGGATGACAAGGACTGCGATGATAACAATAGTAGTGGCAATGAGAGTTGCTAATTAGTGCTGAAAAAATGTTACTAGCGATTTTCTTTAAAAAAGTGTAGCGCATGAAATAAAGATCGGGCAGAACTTTCATTGACTCAAAGATTTTTACCAGCTTTATTATCCACTCTGAATAAAGTTCTTGATTCATACGTACATCGTGGATTGCATGCAGTGGTAGAAAATTATTCCGTGTATTATTTGCCCTCAGAGTTTCTGCCTGGGTAAAAAGTGCACGTTACACACCAGTCATGGCTCCCTGAGATCCCAAGTACAGGCTGTGCGAAAACCAGTTTCGCCTATTTGATTTTTCGTATAAGCAAAGTTTCGCTCCTTCGCCGATTTGGTGCTACTAGCCGACCCTATCACTGTTGGCACCTCTGCTGGAGAAAAAGGGGCTCAAACTAAAGTTAATAGTAGCCAGAAATGGATAAAAATGTTTTCAAGCTAAAAAAAAAAAAATAGTAACCCGGAAATGAAAGTCCAAATGACTTAATAAGCATCTGCAGACAAGCATATTTCAGACAAGCCAGAAATGGATAAAAATGTTTTCAAGCTAAAAAAAAAAAAAAAAAAAAAATAGTAACCCGGAAATGAAAGTCCAAATGACTTAATAAGCATCTACAGACAAGCATATTTCAGCAGTACAAGCACTTAAATGTAAACGCGAAAGAAATTTAAATTTTTTTTCTCTCAACTTGAAAACATTTTCAGCCATTTCTGGCTACTTTGATTTGAGCCACTTTTTCTCCGGCAGAATTGGTAGCAGTGATAGGGTCAGGTAGTAGCGCTAAATCGGCGAAAGAACGAAACTTTTCTCGTACACGAAAACGGAGCTTTCCGGACAGCCTGTATCTGGTATCTCGGGGAGCCATGCACCAGTAAATAGGTAAATAGATTCTTGTTTATCACAGTGTGAAGCGTAAACGGTTTCTTGATTAACAAACTCTGTAAAGAAACGAAGTGAACTAGCATCTCAAGATAAATACTACATTCAAAATGGCCAACGTTTAATTTTTCTGAGATCCTCCCCGCTTTATTTTGCGCAGGGTTCCGAAAAATAATGGATCGAAAAAAATTTAAATTCAGAATTTTCATAATTTAATTTTACTGCTTCATTTATTTCGAGTAGTCACTTAATTCTTCACACGTATTACGTTCCAATGCCCGCAGAGCTTCCACCGGAATGAGAGATTTCCTCATTTTGGAATTTCGTGAATTCATCACATACGTTCGGCACGTGTGGACATTACACAGTGCAATTCTACCTCGGATTCCTTCCTTCCGTTGTCATCAAAAAGGCCTTTTCAAGGGCATGAAAGAGATAAAGATGACAAATTGCTTAATGAAAAGAATTTCAGTATGATTTATAAAGCCAATTAGTAATAATAAATTTTGCTGACCAAGTAATTCTTGATTTGTATTAATGAAAATCACAAAGACATTTTATTTGTGTCCACTTAAAATCTACTTATATAATACGCTAACGTATGTGATACCAAAATCGACGATATTTCTAAGCTGCGAACGGCAACGCCTATATATAAGCATTAGCGTAATAACAATAATGCATCTGCAAAAATCTAAATTAACAGTAACAATGACGTCAAATGGCACAAGCATATTCGTTACTTTTATTTACGTATACCACGCACTAAGCTAGTTTACAAAATAACAATAATGGACACGGGAAAATGCAACAACTTTCGGATCTTCTCACAGCTTTAACCCTTTGAGGCGCAACCCTTTCCCAATGCTGAAAAAAGGGCAGCCGTTTCCATCGCTCGACTTAACTACCAGCAAGATGGCGGACGATCGAAACGTCCATCGCGTACCACAGATCTAGAGACCCTTTTTTGACGGCAAGATGTCGGTGTTGTTAAAAATAATCGTGACAATTTTTTTACGGGAAATGACGTGCTAAAAAGTAAAGTATTCTCGTGGAGCTATGTCACCCGCAACTATTTTTATAGAAATCAAATCTATTCTTCGCGACTGGCAACAGTCAAAACGTGAGAGTTTGGTGTTCCCAGAGCGGGAACACTGCGCGTTAAAGGGTTAAAATATCTAATTTAGAATACTTGGCGCATTAATCGCTCATCTAAAAACTTAGCATTGCAGTGGGCCAAAGCACATTTTAGCCTGTTTCTTTCATAGTATTGTAACAAGAGATACGTATAAAATAATGCAAACATACTATAAAAACAAAAACATCAGCTTGCTAATTTTGATACAACACTGTTGTTATTCAAAGAGAAAAGTACTCGTTAGCGTAAACAGTGAATGGAAATCACCACACTAAATACTAATTTGAGGAAGCCTGTAGTTGCTGAAATTCAGAATTATTTCTGTAGGATTTGTACAACATGTTCCACAATGTATCTCCCAATGCAATCATTTTATGAATGGAAATGTCACCAATTATGTCTTTTTGTACATTTTGCAATGTTAGTACTTGGCATAGCCACCATCGGCTTCTTTGATGACACCCAAAATTTGTAGTAACCCCAACCTAAATAAATTTAATGATAAATACCGTTGAAACCAAAAAACTTGATTTTCGTTGAAATTAGTCCTATGATTTGGCCAACACTACACTAAACATAAAGAACAGCAGGGCATAGGGCAGCGAAGCAGGCCGCCTTGGCGACTAGTAATTTTATATTCCATTTTCTTAGTTTCCATAGTAACATAACCCACTATTGGTACTTAATTTGCTAATTAAGTGGCGAATATATAAAATAATATGCTAATCAACAACTTAGCGTTACTGCAGATTATAAGCTTCTCGGAAATTATGCAATACATACAAAGAAAATGTAACATATCTAGAATATTTAGTTAAAAACACATATAAAAGCCTTTAAAACTCCGTTAAAAAACTTAAAAAGTTAAAAACAACACACCATTTAGCGCTTTCGGCAGCCTATCCCGCTGCCGTCTTCAGAACTGATGAGTCTCCTCCCAGCTTCAGCACATCATACCAGGCTCCATCAATCTGCGCGTGCGTCATATCGTTGACGGCGCCCTCTTGTGTAAGTATTTCCAATGCTTCGCGTTTCAAACTATAATTATGGTTATTGTAATTGGCTATTTTTTTAACGTTAATGAAATCTATATCGATATTTTCTTTTAAGGCAAGGCGGGAGAGGGCAGTACTATGTCTATTAAATTTAATGTCGTTAATGTGTTCCTTTATTCTATCTTGGTAGAATCTTTTATTTTCCTTTTTGTGACACCTATGTAGTGGCCGGGACGGTTAGAGTCTGTATAAACAAAACTTATTTTATAAACACCAGCAGTTTCCAAAGGGTTAATTTTATCTTTATCGGAGCAAATTCTTTTAAAAATATTACTATTAGGTTTTATGAGGATTCTGAGATTCTTTTTACGGGCAAAGTTAGTAAATTTCTCGGCAAGAACACGACAGTAAGGAATGGGATGAGTGAACGTTGGTTTTCTTTTTGAGCGTTGATGATGAAGTTTAATTTTTTCTTCCTTTCTTTATTTAACCGGTTAACGATATTATCGGGGTAATTAGCATTTTGACATTGTTGTCGTATAAATTTCAATTCTTCTTTGAGTAATTTATTGTTAGAACAGATGACTAGAGCTCTATTAACGTAAGAGCGGATTATCGAAGTTTTATAGTTAAAGGTTGTTTTAGAAGAGAAGTTGAATATTTTATTGTTATTGGCGGGTTTCCGAAAGACAGTCTATGTTGTATGAAGTGGTTATCTTATTATTTGAACGTCAAGAAAATTTAATATGTTGTGCTGTTCAACTTCCATAGTAAATTGTATATTTTTATCCAGATTTTATTTCATGAAGTATATTATCTAGGCTATTGTTTTCCACTATTGCGAAAAATGTCATCAACATATCTAAACCAGTGTTTTATGTGGGGGTGAAATTACTTTAAAATAAGTTCCAACGCCAATGTTCTAATTTCGAGGGACACGTCCCCCGAAAGGTGTGTGCGGGATACCAAATGTCCCATTTTTGGAATAGAATAAGCAGTTTAATTATTTGATAAATTATAATGATCTCAGAAGAGATTTCAAGTTTTCTTTCCTAAATAGGTACGATCTCAGCAGAAGTAATTGTATGTATACTTTTGTATGTAAGTTTCTTTTTCTAAATGTAACATTATGATTTCAGTAAAAGTGGTTGCATAAATCTCACGGTTCTTTTTTTTTATCTAAATAAATAATTCATACAGTAGACTCTCGATTAACAGAGATTGGATTATCCTGGTTGCGGCTTATCCGGGACGGTCTCAACTTATTATGTTGATATCATAGGCGCCGACTTCATGGGGCTTGAAGGGGCTTCAGCCCCCCCAATATTTTTATTCAGGGGGCTGAGCCCCTTCAAAAACTTCACTCCAACTTTTTTGTGTCAAATCATATTTCTTCCTCCAAATCGGTTAAACTTAAGAATCCTAAAAATAGAGAATGTATCGCTAGCTTCTTCTGTCTCCCACTCCGCTTTTTCTTTCACAGGGATTCCGGAATTACGTTGGGCGCCTGTAATGCCGTAAGGCACGGATGTCAACCTTCTTTATCAAGAGCGCAAGCACAAACAAATGACCATCAGATAGCTAGGCAAAAAGAAACGGGTGTTTTCCCCCACAAGAACCCTTCAGATTTTACACCGTGACACAATTGATGATGGAATTGCTTTCTAGTAGGGAGAGGACTGCGTTTTTTTAGGAGGGTCGTTCTCATGTAATGTAATCTTTCTTTTTTAAATCAGTACAGCAAAAGCTTTCACTTTTGTTCTATTGTGAGATACAGACTCTTCTGTAGACGTCTGACCATAAGGGAGATTTTCCCATTGTGCAAAACTGCAAACGATTGTGACATTCCCATTTCCCAGCAGTATTAAGTTTCGATGCTAAAAATAAACCGTTTAAATGTGACTTAAAAACAATTCAAGGCAGAAAATTGATACTCAAATTTAAGTTTGAAGATTTTAAATCATGAAGAACCTTGTGAGATAGATGAAAAATTGATGTTTAATACATTTTCGGATATAGACAGTATTCATTTCTTTATACGCTTTATCAAAACTTAACTAATATCGTACGCTTAACGTTTCTGATTTAGCTACAGTTCAGAGCTAAATAAAAAATGATTTCATAAAAATCTTCGAGCAGCACAACTTCTGGATTTTATTTTATAATTGCTTGCTTTTATCCTCTCTCTTTACATATAAAACTCTATCCCCCATCAAGGGCGTAATCAGAGGTGGGGGGGGAGGGCTACGCGGGCTGAGCACTACTTAGCTGTCTCCCAGCCCCCCTACGATTTTCAAAAATTTTTGTTAGTTTACACATAAATACGAAAATTTAGAAACGAACATTTGAAAACCATGAAATCTTTAAGAAGACTCGTTGTTTTAGGCGAATTTCGGTTCATTATTTTGCTACTCTTGGCTGCATATGGTGCCAGTGGCGGTTCCAGAGGGGGGTCACAGTGGTCATGGGCCTAGATTAACCATCTCGCCAAGAAAGAAGGAAGAAAAAAAAACGAGGGCCCAAGCCGAGCTTGGACAAGGCCCAAAATTCAGAGAGGCCTTGATCATGTGCATACATATCATATTGTGTTGCTGAAAGAGAATTAATTCCTCTTTAGAAAACCATTAGTCTCTGACTAATTTACTTTATTTTATAACAACACTAAAGTATGCACACAATATTCTGACTATGTGCTCAGTCGCTGTTCCTTGGCAGAAAAATATGCAGCCGTTTTGTAAATATGTGCATTCATCCATAGAGGGCAAAGGAAAGGGGAGTCACAGCGAGCATGATTAACGTAAGGGGGAATGGGGTAGTTGCCTCGAACCCACAATGAAAGAAAACGATCAAAATCAAAAAATGGTTTTAGAAAAATGTGTGAATTGGGCGTGTGATACATATACTCGTATTCGACCCCCACCTCCACCCCACACTTGCAAATACCCTCCCTCTTCTGTAAAAGCACTCTATGAAGCACCTATGTTTGTAAATTATTATTTATGGAATATCAAACTAGCGTAACTGCTACAAAACCATAAAAATTATAGAGGAGGAAAGAGGGGGCTTCATGGGGAAAGAGGGACTATACCTAAACAGGGCCGGATTACCCATTAGGCTGAGTAGGCTTTCACCTGTGGGCTCCTACCATTTTAGAGGCCTGCGTTAAAATTTAGAAGGAAAAAAAATATAATCAAACATTATTAAAGCTATTTTAGTGTTAATATTTATACAGTATATGTATATGTAACTCTGGGAAAATAATTCTGATTCATTATTGACTTCGTACACAAGAAACACTTTTTCGCATTGAACACTTCTTAATTGAAATTTGAATGAATATGTGCTAGAAAGTTTGAAGCTGACAATTTAGCTTGAATTTTTATGTGCACATTTCAGTGATACCTTGCATTAGATGGATGTCTATTTTGCAAATTCAATAAGGAGAACTTTTAGCACTATGTTTACACGAACGGGCTATGGTAATCATAAGAAGGCTTATAAACAAAATACCCTTCGTACCCCAGTCATCACAATCATATTTTATACAACTTTTTTCCGTTCTGAATAAAATTTAATTTTCGTATATTGTTGCACAGATATCATCAGAATAAATTTCAAATAACATAATGCGTTATGGTTTTAGTTTATAAAATGAATACTATGTATCCATTTAGCCAAAGCGTCTCTGACTTACTAATTGCTAGTGTGCTAGTTTAATTTGTTTTGATAATTGTTAAGGTAATCTGGAACAATTTTCCAAATAGAAGGGTGATTTAGAGTGCAGTGGAGTTTTTATATATGTTTTAAAAATAATATGGCGTAGACTATGATTTCGAATTAGATTTCATTCATTTTGTTTCCATTTTTCATATTATTGAGTATTCTTAAAATTGTCTGTAAATATCTACAATAATTCAGAGTGATAATTTTGGCATTGTATATCTGTTTTTGTGTTATTCCACTTTTAAATTTAAAGCACGATTATATTTTATACAACTTTTCTCCGTACTGAATAAAAATAAATTTTCATATATTGTTGCACAAATATCATCAAAATATGTTTCAAATAGCATAATTCATTATGGTTTTAGTTTATAAAATGATTACTATGTGTCCATTTTGTCAGGAGCGTCTCTGATTTGCCAATTGCTTATGTGCTGGTTTAATTTGTTTTCATAATTGTTAAGGTAATCTGGAACGGTTTTCCAAAAAGAAGTGTGATTTAAAGTGCAATGCAGATTTTATATGTCGAGTTTTCTATGCCAAGTTCCACACGAAGACCCCCCCCCCGGCCTAGATCCCTCGCGCAGATAGTTGGCCATAACACCACATTTCAACATTTCTTTTCATCTCTTTCAACATTTCTTTTAATGTTATTGAAAGATTATATGAGTATTCTTAGTTTAATGTAAAATGAAAGTTTGCAGTATTAAAATGTTTATGAAGACCTAAAATAGTGTAGACTCTGAATTTTGATATATTCTCGCACTTGGATTTCTTTGTTAAATCATTTTTAAATGTTAACAAGGATGATATTATTGAAAAATTAATTTTTTTCCTGCTGTGAAAATACTATGAGAATGAATTTAAAAGTATATTTTATTTATTTATTTGTTTTTACAATTCAAATCATGGAAATCCGTTTAAAATGTATGTGTCGAAGAGAGGACTTGTAACTTTGTATGATGGTTTGTACATTTGTTTGATTTGTTTTAATACATGGAAAGGAGGTATTTATTACTTCTTTGTTTATGTTTTTTTTAAATAATTTTAAATGTAATCTGTAAAAAGTTGTCAAAAAATGTAATTTAAATGTGATCAGTTTTTCTGTCTTAAAGTAGTGCGACATTTAATTAAAGTCGATTCAATTTATGGGTATTTCATCATGTAGTAAAATAAAAAATACTATTTTATATTAGTAAAAATTATCTCTGATGAATGTTTGTAAGTAAATAAAATAATCCAGATTTTAGTATTTCGTCTCGTTTGTACTTCTAGGGTATTTTGAACTATTAGCTGGAGTAATGTTTTTCAGAACAGTTTTCCACATTTGACTGCATGCATTTTCTTTCCTATGAAATTATCATTAAATACATTTCGAAAAAGATTTTACTTGTTTTGCTGTTATTAACTTAATTAAAATTCAGTTGTTCTTTCAGAAGGGAGATTTGCTTTTTCCATATGTGTACTGAAGACTGATTCGAGATCTTGAGTTAAAATACTTAATTTAAAAAATGAGTTCAAAAAATTTTTGAAAAATTTATTAAATGGAATTCCTTTTATTTTCATGAAAGTGTTATGTTAAAAAAGCACATTTTGAAATCTCAATTCTAAAGTTTCTGAACCCCTTAATTATACTGACGGAGAGAAGGATTTTGTGTCCCCCCGTCCACTTCCGTAAGGATACGAGCCCCCCCCAATAATTTTTACAAGTCGGCGCCCGTGGTTGATATGACACATGGAAATTAGTACAAAGCACTACAGTTAAAAAAATCATGGGGATCGATTTTACCAAATGAAGAAAACGAAATTCTTGCAGAACACGACGATAATACTGATCTGTAAAGAAAAATTTTAGTACATTTGAGAAAGTGAGACTATACTTGAAAAATTATACAAGATTCGAAATTGAAGTGCTGCGAAGCTTGTGGTTCAGAAGAAATAAGGAATTTCGTAGAATGTTTACAAAGAGATGAAGAACTGTGTATATAGTTTGGATCGGAGGATTTTTCAGAGGATTATAGCGCGTATTCACATTATATCTGGAGAAATCCGCCCAAAATACCAGAACGTTAGATCGACTGCCATGCGGTAGGCCATAACCCAGACCTTAAAGATGCAACCAAATAGCGTATTCGGTGTCTTATCCATGCGGTTATGTTTCGGGTGAAGTGACGAAGGAAATCATGTAAATTCATGGCGAAACGCAAAGCACCTCCATGTTCAGTGTCTTATCCACTCGGCCATAGGAGGGTTAGGTGATAAAGGAAATCATGTAACTCGTCGGAAAAATTGAATCCTGGTGTCGCATCAGTACACATAACGCATTACTTGGAGCAAGAAGATGGAAGCTTGCTAAAAGATTATGCTGAGAATTTTGCGTACTAAAATTCGTCGGAAAGCAAATGAAAAATAAAACACATGTTTAGTGTCTTATCCACTCGGCCATGGGAGGGTAAAGTGATGAAGGAAATCATGTGACTGATCGGAAAATTGAATCCTGGTGGCGCATCAGTACATATAACGCGTTACTTAATTACTTGGAGCAAGAAGATGAAAGCTTGCTAAAAGATTTTGCTGAGAATTTTGCGTACTAAAATTCGACGTAGAGCAAATGGAAAAAGAAAACACATTTCTATCATTTCATTCTTCACGAAACAGTGAGGGAAAATACTTTATTCTATTTCATTTTACTATATGTTTTGGTGATGTGCTAATTGTAAATATAAATAACATTAGAATTTATATTCATTCTCTTGTTTTTTGTGTTAATTACATTATTAATGTCCTATTGTATAAAAATTTTACAGATTTCTTCAATTTTTTCAAAAATTCCCCGCAAAATTTGAATTATTCGGGATATGTGCTTATTCAGGACGAGGCATTTCCCGACCATCCCGGTTAATCAAGAGTTTACAGCTTAATTTTAATAGAAGACATGTTTTAAGACTTAAAATTTCTCTTATAATGTTATCGATACCTACTTATAGGTTGTTTTAATTATCTTTTAAATGCCAAAATAAAAAGATTTTGTTTTTGTGTGTGAAAGAAAATAAAAAGTTTATTTAATGTAATAGCAAATGATAGTACTATTTGTTTTGATTATACAGAAAAGAGAAGGGAGAATAATCATTGATATTAGTTTTTCATTAGTCCGACTGATTGTTTTAACCCTTTGAGGCGCAACCCTAACCCAATGCTGGAAAAAGGGCAGCCGTTGCCATCGCTCGACTTAACTACCAGCAAGATGGCGGACAATCGAAACGTTCATCGCGTGCCACAGATCTAGAGACCCCTTTTTGACGACAGCTGGCTGTGCGGCACAGCCAGCTGATGAACGTTTCGATCGTCCGCCATCTTGCTGGTAGTTAAGTCGAGCGATGGCAACGACTGTTTTTTTTCAGCATTGGGCAATCTATACAGCTGTTCTCGCATTCTTCCGTTTTTCAGCAGATGTCGGTGCTGTTAAAAATAATCGTGACAATTTTTTTACGGGAAATGACGTGCTAAAAGTAAAGGATTCTCGTGGAGCCATGTCACCCGCAACTATTTTTTATAGAAATCAAATCTATTCTTCGTGACTGGCAACAGTCAAAACGTCAGAGTTTGGTGTTCCCAGAGCGGGAACACTGCGCGTTAAAGGGTTAACTGTTAACTATGTAGGTATAATTATGTTAAAATCTTAGCAAGCATAATATTCAATAAAACTATTTATTTAAAGTGTAAAAATTAAATTTTGTATTAGTTGTGTTTCTCTTATTATCCTATAATAAGTAAGCTCAATCCCGCTTTTTTTAGCCAAGTCTCGAATTTTAATGGTAAAAAAAGAACAAGCCTAGCTGCGACTCCCGTAAATAAATTTTGCTGGATTCCATATACACGCAAAATTATTTTGCAGTATTGGAATAAAATTACCTTAAGAGATAACCAGTGATTATGTCATATGTATGTAACCTACGTCAATAGTTTAAATAACATAAATGTAACATCTTGATTTTAGAAACTTAAAAAATAAAAAACACCATTTTCCCCACCTGAGTCTAGTAGTGGTATTTCTGAAAATATCACCGGATGATTAGGTTGACTCATATCTTTGGCATATCCGATTTAAAATTTTTGAACCATGGAGCGATACAGTAACTTTTTTTTCCTTTAAATAACAACAGCGTGATTAGAGGGCTTTCACATGCTTTCACACCAGAATTTCAAACTTCCTTATTTTCTACTTCCCATATATAAATACATCGATTTTAAGCTTGTTTGTTTTCAGAAACATCTATCGGAAGTAAGTAATGATTTTCATACTTTCTTTGTTGCGATAATTTTTTTTAACCTTTAACCATTTGAGGCGCAACTCTTTCCCAATGCTGAAAAAAGGGCAACCGTTGCCATCGCTCGACTTAACTACCAGCAACTATTTTTATAGAACTCATCCGCAACTATTTTTAAATAACTCAAATCTATTCTTCGTGACTGGCAACAGTCAAAACGTCAAAGTTTGGTAACGCGCAGTGTTCCCAGAGCGGGAACACTGCGCGTTAAAGGGTTAATGCGAAATTAATATGTTCACTCCCATCGTTGACTTGACGGAAGACAGGGATTCCCCTTTTGCTTATATCATTGCTTCTCGGCATAGTTCTTTGCCTATCGTTTTGTGCTAGCACACAAGGTGAAAACGCAGCAGTAGGAACTAACGAACTAACTGTTTGTTATGCAGTAATATAAGTGAGGATTAAATTGCTGTTGAAAGTGTTTCATAATCGATGAGCTAGACATGATTACGAACAGATTATTGATTGGACTCCGTAAGTTGTGGCGTATGGACGCTTACAGTTTAGAGGCCTCAAAAAAAGAGCACGACAAATCAAAGGAGAGAAAAATTATTGCATCTCATCATAAACTTGAGTTATTATACAGTTTAACAACGATAAATCATGCAACAAAGATAATCAAAGCAGCATATAACAAAGATAATCAAAAGAGAAATCATGCAAAACACAACGATTTTAAAACATTTTCTAGCACTAAAGTCTCTCTTTTTCGAACTAGCCAATGTATTCTCGCCAAACATGGCGGCATTGTTTGAATAACTTCTAAAAAATTGTATATCATTATAAATGTAAATTTGCGAGGCTCGATGAAAAACTTTAAATGTTATTTCCATATTTTAAAAGCTGAGAGGCATTATAAAAGTTTAATACTTATTGTATGTATTGTGCATGAAATGGATGAATGTGTCTAAATTGTCCCAGACAAAGATTTAGTGGAATTCTTTTTAATGATCCTATAGAAGAACTACAAATGCTACAGACACTATTGCTTTGGGGAGCATTTTTTGGGGGGGCAATCCTTACTAAAATACATCGTTTTTTAATAGCCAAATAACTGTAAAATACACTCTTTAGAATGATTGCCTCATAAACTATTATATTGAATTCTATTATGCGGAATTCAATTTATAGTATCGCCCTTTATGTATATTGTACAACTACCAAATTAAAGTATACACTATTTGTAAACAAATGGCATTTTGTTTGTTTTAGGCTATGGCAAGCCTACGTGAGGGGCATCTGCCTAGGAGGTGCCTTGGATGGAGGAAGTTTCAAGGGGTTCTGGCGCGTATTCACTTTACATCTGGAGAAAAACTCTCGAAACTCCAGACCGTTAGATCGACAGCATCGCGACAAGCTCGAACACAAAACCTTCACATTTCGGTCATCTACCATGTTTAGTGTCTTATCCACTCGGTTATGATGGTGTCAAACAAGTGGTACAAACCAAACAAATGTAATTTTTCAGTACAAACAACGACAGCTGAATAAAAGAGTACGTCGGCCTTTGTTTTCGTAGCTGCACCTTGCTCCTGAACTGGTACAAATTAATATGTCCTAAAGCTCATCAATGAACCTTGAATAGTAATAGTCATCTGTTTCCTATGTTAACCCTTTAACGCGCAGTGTTCCCACTCTGGGAACACCAAACTCTGACGTTTTGAATATTGCCAGTCACGAAGAACAGATTTGATTTCTATAAAAATAGTTGCGGGTGACATAGCTCCACGAGAATCCTTTACAATTTAGCACGTCATTTCCCGTAAAAAAAAACGGTCACGATTATTTTTAACAGCACTGACATCTGCTGAAAAATGGAAGAATGCGAGAACAGCTGGATAGATTGCCCAATGCTGAAAAAAGGGCAGCCGTTGTCATCGCTCGACTTAACGACAGCTGGCTGTGCCCGCGCACAGCCAGCTGTCATCAAAAAAAGGGTCTCTAGATCTGTGGCACGCGATGAACGTTTCGATCGTCCGCCATCTTCCTGGTATTTAAGTCGAGCGATGACTACGGCTGCCCTTTTTTCAGCATTGGGAAAGGGTTGCGCCTCAAAGGGTTAAAACAATAATCGAAAATTTTCATAATTTCCATATTCCTTTTCTTTTTCCTTTTAGGAAATCCGGTACTGTGGAAAAAAAATAAGCCCTCGTTATGAAAAAATTCGAAGTCTTGTCGCATGCATTGATCCTGCTGTGTGTTTTTTCAGGTAAGCATATATGACGAAAACTTTATACAAATGCTGCATATATTTATGCCATCTGGGAGTTCATTATGTTTTTATTGTTCTACTAGCTGGAGTACCCGTTCTTTGCATGGAATACGAACTGTTAAGCCAACAAATGAAGATGAAAATATAATAAATAAATGTTAAATATATATTTTAATTATATTTAACATTTATTTATTAAATTTATCTGCTCAGTAAATTTTAGTTTCGTGTAAATTATTTATATCTTCCTATTTAGATCCATGTTCCATATTCAAGCTATCTTGATTGTGGTATGCATCATGAAAAAATGACTTAAAAGAGTAGCAAATTTTATTTTCTATTTTTAACATTACCATTTAGTTATCATAGTAGCAGCGTTCATTGTTATCACTTAAGACGTTGAATGCTAGAATCAATCGGAAACTGAAATAATTTCTAAAGTTCTTAAAAATCGGAGAATAAAAATATATGAATGTGTTTCAAATAAAGTACTAACAATTAAAAATACTCTGATTTTGATGGTATTGTCTCTACTTTACATTTTATTTCCTTCGCATATTTGTCAACAAATCTTCCAAACTACCCAGAGCTGCGCATGCGTACTAATATCCTTCTCCTATGAGATGCAGTGACATCTGGTACTGTCGATAGAATCCGTTATGCTTAAAAAAAATTATAGTCTCAAAAAATCACTGGTTTTGAAAGGTATATTTTTGAAGGCTGTTCGTGAAATCTGCATTATTACATACTGAGGAGCAGATGAGAGTTTTGCACGAGCATTTTCACTGAGTTTCAGAGTGCGGAAGGATTTTAAAGTATCCGAAATACAGCATTTGAGAAAGCTTTTGTGATGAGCTAATTTTTAAAAAACGAGCTATTGCTTATTAACTTCAGTGAAATGTGCTTTGGAGATTGTTCCTCCAATTTCTAGAACCAACAAAATTTGTGTTTCGTCCTGTCAACTGAACTTTTTACTAGAAATTTCCATACACACTGAGATTTTAAGCTACGTAGAAATTTAAACAGAGTTTTCTGCAGCAATATAGAAGTAATAATTCAATAACTATATTAGCTCTACAGAAATCGTGAAATCTGCAGATATGCATGCGATGACTACCCACGCGAAGCCTGTCATTTGCATCAGTCAGCAATAGAACAATATTCAAACTGCAAGAAACATACCATTTTATGACAACTTCCATTCATGTCGTTTTTAAATACAGTTTTGTGCAAGCTGTCGTTACTATGAATAGCAATGCCGATGCAGACGGGAGAAAGTTTTCTCCCTTCGCAATATCTTCAATCATTTTAATTTTAAAAAATTGCTGTAGGTTTGTTCTATTGTCTATGTGGAAATATTTTCACTCATGCAAATTCTTGCTGTAATTGCAACACTCAGGAATACCTAAAAGTTCTGTTTTTCTTTCTGGACGGGTCAGTGGCTTACTAGAGACTTGATCACAACGAGAGCCGCAGATGTTGGTCATTTCATTATGGTGTGTGTGTGTGGGAGGGGGGGGGGCTGTTAGGCAGACCAACGATACCTCCTATATGAGTGGCCTCCTAATTTTGAGCCAGTTTCAGGGGCTCTAGCACCATGGTATCGTAGAATAACCGTGACGGAAATTTCTCGCTCTCGGATAGTCAAATACTTATGATAAATAGCCGCAACTCTCCTTTTGATGCTAGCACGATGAAAGTCGAATAAAACAAGCGGGTATTTTTGTGCTTGCTAGTGGTCTATCCGACACTTAAGACCGATCAACCAACCAAAATACACGGCTTTCTCCCCTTTTTCTTAATCGAAGGCATTATCTTCAGAATTTTCGAAGACTCCGGAGACATCCATCAAGAGTGGAAGCTGGTTTTCGACTCACCCACCGTGCCAGGGAGAGGGGTCCTTTCGTGGAAGTACTTGACACTCCATGATACACACAATAAAAACCCATCCATCTTGTACTCTCCGATACCGGAATGCAAGTTTTCGCCTTCATTCAACGTGTTGGGAAAAAACAGCATTGATTGAGAGTTCGACAGTCAAACAATTACGATAGGATCGTGCTAGGGGATATCGGATATTTCACGGATTGTGACGTCATGAGACGAGAAGGCTCGATATATTTGCTACCGAAAACTTTCCGATACTATAGTGGTAGAGCCCCAGATGAGAGACCTAGCACTTGAAATCGGCACTCTCAAAGATATCGTTTGAAAATATAGGACATTGGAGCCACGAACAGATTTTACGTGCATCAGCTCCCATTAGCGTACACGGTCCCACAGCAGTCCAACCGAGAGAGGAGTTCACCCTCCCAAGCACTGGCCACGCCGGTGCTGCTTCACTTTCCGTGTTCTTGCGGAAACGGAGTTTAGCGACTAGGGCACTGGTGGAAATACCTAAAAGTTATTTTCAGGACATTTTGAATATCGTCCTCTGAGGAAAGTAGGTTTAAAAAACAGGGTGAGAGTGGACATCTTTCATGAAGGAAAGAAAAACCTTATCTATAAAATTCTTGTTTTAAAGTGTAAGAAAGTTGAATCTTATGTTTAGGTACAACTTGTTTTAAACTAAAAACGTATTGAAATTTTATTTGTTTGAATTTTATGTAAAAAAAACGGCATTACTGTCCGTTTCCTAAAATATTAAACTGTTCTAATTGCCGCAATCAAATCATTATTAGCACCAGAGTGCTATTAATTTCAACCTTGCTTTTTGTGTAGACACGATTTTGGTACAATTTTCGCGTCGAGTCACTTTTCAAATGTGTTTTTTTAAGGACTTGTGTAGGGTTTTCCTTAGTTTCCAATCTATATTCTTGCGGTTTATGTGTTTTTTTTTCCCTACGAAAAATCCGAAATATTATTCTTCTAAAGAATCCACAACAATAGATGCAATATTTTGAAATCAAAGTATGAGAACAGACTTTACACACATGAGTGCCTACAGCTATCACTTCCCTTTATATTCCTTTTATATAACGACTATATAAATAAAATTAGACTTTTGTCTGTACATTTCTTGGAATTCAAAAATTTTGCGATTTCTATCCGTTTCAAGCACCCGGGAATCCGATGCGACCCTCAAAAAAAAGTTTGTCTGTCTGTCATTCTGTCCGTGACGCTTTTTTTGTTTAAGCATCACGTAAAAACGACTGAAGCGAATGATATGAAATTGGGTGTCATGATAGGTGCTCACTCAACATAAAACATAGGCGTCGAATTTTAAAAAAAGCTTGATTAGATTTTGAGATTTTGAGAAAATCATTTCAAACTGTGTAAATTTGTGTTCGCACATCATGAAATAACTGCAAGGTGAAAAAATGATATTTGGTGAAATGATAGGTGGTCACTCATCTTAAACTATAAGCATCTAATTTAAAAAAATCGATCAGATTTCGAGATTTTGCGAAAATCGTTTAAAACTGAGTGAATCTTTGTTCCCGCATTACGTAATAACGACTAAAGCGAATGATATGAAATTTGGTCACATGATAGATGGTTGCTCAACATAAACTATAGGTGTCCAATTTTTTAAACATTTTTATTAGATTCTTGAGATTTTGTGAAAATTCTCTCAAAATACGTTTATATTTCTTCAAACATCAGGTAATAACGACTAATACGAATGATACGAAATTTAGTGATATGATAGGTAGTTGCTAATCTTAATTTATAGGCGTTGAATTTTTAAAATGTTTTGATTACATTTTGAGATTTTGCGAAAATCGTTTTAAAATGCTGAAATTTTGTTTCAGCATCACGAAATAAAGACTGCAGGGAATGAAACGAAATTGGGTGACATGATAGGTTGTCACTCAACTTAAATTCTAGGCTTCAAATTTTTCAAAAATGTTGATTAGATTTTGAGATTTTGCGAAAATTATTTCAATATGCGGAAATATTCGTTCGCGCATCACATAATTACGACTAAAACGAATGAAATGATATTACTTAGTTACTCTCTAACCTGTAATATTTTAACAATACATAAAAATTATAACTTCGCTTTCTTTACTTTGGCAACATACTACATCCATTCTGCGTACTCCTACAATGCAGACGAAAGTTCTTGCTTTTTGGAAATTTGCATTCACTAACCCGTCAAGGACGGGTACTTCAGCTAGTTGACTAAATAAAAAAACTGGACCCAGCAAGCACTCTGGTGCGTAAATAAAATCTGAAAGAAATTTAGATTATTTTTTAAATTTTCATCTAATTCTAATCTACAATTACTAATTGACTATTTTAGACAGTTTAGTACTTTAATGACGAAGGAATAATTCAAAATATTTTATTTCGTCAAAGGAATTCCATAAATTTTTCTTTACAATTTATAATAATCTAAGTAAGTATTTTCAAATCACGTTTGCGTAGGGTATAACCTTTCCAGGCCCCACACAAATCACATATCTCAAGTTAAAGAACGATTTTACAACTGTTTTTACATAACTATTGCACTTAAAAACGACAAGTTGGAAAGCGTATTTTCAAATAATTTTTCGAATAAAAGCCTAATTCCCAATCTGTTTGAGTAGTAAAAAGTTTTAATCACCCATAAACGAAGATTGTGAAGAAACTTTCAAAGATAAAAGATGTTCCTACAGGTTCTTTTCAGCTAAATAAATTTTGAAAAAAAAAATCTCAAATTCAATTGAAAGAATTTCAATTGAATTTGAATTGCATTCAAATATTTTTTGTGTAACGGCAAACAAAAATAAAATAACAGCAAACTAAAATAAAAATGTGTGCGTCTATGTGCAGAATTTACACGAGTTGAAAACTTTTTATTGAAAGTTAAAGCATCCACCCTATGTACTTCAGTTCATAACTTCGCGAAGGTCCACAAATGTGGACCTCTGCTGCGAAGAAGATAATTGTTGTGGTTCTTACACTATGCAAACAAATATATAAATGTATGGAGCAGACGCAGAGGGCTAGGGATTCACTCTTCTAAGGTTTAGTAATCTAAAATTGATGTTTCAAGACTTTAAAAAAAATCAGTTTTGTTGCATGTAATCCATTAATTAGAGCATGAGTTACGAATCTTTAAAATTCTCGTTGAAATCGCCAAACATAAATGTCATCATATTAGGAGTTTTCGATTTCTCGCCAATATATTGAAAATATTGTCAAGCTGGCTTCCATTTTAGTGACTTATTTTCCATTTAGTGACGTTTTTGGCGTCACATTTGACGATATATCGCCAGGTTTGGCGCATTTTAGTGCAGTTCTTGAAGGCGGCGCATAAACCACGACCGCCGTCATCGAACCATTAACTAAATTTTATAATAGGAAGATAGCGTACAATAGTGTTTTTGAACATTTCATTTCATTTCTAAAGTACTATATATATCGGGTTTTTAAAGATGAACTTTTTCACAAGAAAACACACCTTAATTCATCTGAAAAGTCCCTAAATCAGAAAGAAAAATCACTAGAGATGAATGCAAAATAGAAAATTTATCCCTCACACTGTGCAGACACTTAATTTAGGGACAAATCCCGTAAAATGGCAGTACTATAAATTGCGCATTGGAATTCATATAAATACTAATGATTTTGACTTTCAACAGACACCTGCTGTGAAGCAAAGTCCTACAAGGTGGTCTGCTACATGGGCAGTTGGGCAAACTACAGGAGCGGAGACGGCAAATTTGTTGTTGAAGATATCGACCCGAGCCTGTGCACTCACCTTATTTACGGATTTGCAAAACTCGATGGAGACAGAATAGCTGTTTATGACTCCTACTTGGACTTGAAAGGAGAATTAGGTAAAGCGAGGAATACTTTTACTAATGTTTTAATCTTTGTATGAATCTGTCATTTTGCAGTGGTTGAAATGTACAGTCACATATTTTGAAATTAGTTCGGGTGCACTTGACTGCAGTTTGGACTGGTTGTTGCTATGAATCTACTTATATAATACAATAACGTGTGCGGCACCAAAACCGACGATATTTCTACACTGTGAAGGGCAACAGCTAATAGATGTAAACATTAGCGTGATAACAATAACGCATGCGCAGAAATCCAAATGAACAGTTCAGTGACGTCAAATGGAGCAAGCATATTCGTTACTGGTTGCTTTTACTTATGAATGTCACGCAGTAGTTAGATTACAAAATAACAATAATGCATACGCGAAAATGCAAGATCTTTTCACAGCTTTAAAATATCGAATTTACAATACTTGGCGCGTTTATCCCACATCCAAGAAAAGAAGAAAAAGTCGCCATTCAGTGGGCAAAAGCACATTTTAGCCCCATTTCCTGTTTCTTTTATCTTATTGTAACCAAGGAGGTTATATATAATGGAGATGGCACGCCTTGGCGAAAACTGTCTCCAGTTCCAGTAACCCTAGAGAGCGCGCGTTTTGCGAATTAAGCCCAGCTTTTGCGTTATTGACTATGTGTTCTTCATTGCGTTTAATTAATTTTTTGTATTTTTATTATTAACTTTATTTTAATATGACTATTTGTTGCATCGTGGGGTGTTCAACGAGGTCTGAACTGCAAAAGAAATCAGGAATCACGTCGCATTGATAAGTAAAATTATTTTTAATCTCTGTGATTACTTTTATTCTTATGTTATCTGAGTACATAATTTTAAACTTATATTTTCTTCAGGAATTTATTTTAATTTCATTTTAATTGTGCGGAAGAGTGGCCCGAAAATGTTGACTAATGACCCCCAAAAATGTACAATGAGGAAGTTTTTAAGAAATATTTGAACCACGCGAAGTATAAACTAAATTATTGTAGGTTTTTTTTATTATATTTATTAGGTATAGCTTAATAATTTTCTCTAAAAATTACTACTAATTATTGCAAACATTATATTATAGAATAAATAAAAACTTTGTGAAAAAACACACATAAAATGTTACTTATAACAGGATACAATCGTTTCGACTGAAAAAAAAATTTTTCAGTCTTCATAGTCAAAGCCCTTCGTCTGAGACGAGATATTTTGAGTGTTTTTCCATTATATTATAGATTTTTAAGCTTTATTAGCTTTATTATTAGATATTATTAATGGTATATCCTCTGCATTTGAGTGCAGTCATAAGTTACATTGAAGAGTTTGTTGCTAGTAAATATAATTCTGACAAATGTTCTAAATAGGAAAAAAAAAAATTGTTAAAAAAAATAAAGTTATCTTATTTTATAACATCATTAAGTCATAATAAGATTGGTGTATGTTCAATTCGATGAATTGCTTAAAATTAATATCCAATTGAATAATTCTGTAAATGTTTTAAAATATTGTATTACTAAATACCATCTTCTTGGAAGGGATTTGTTTTTAGTATTTAAATGCGTATTTGTAGGAATAAAAAAGTGTTAAAAGAAGTCTCAATACCTAACTGGGTGTGTTGTGTTGACGATACGCGAGGGCGATCTGCCACGGATGGAAGTTCCTTGGTAGGAGGACTTTTTAAGGGGTTCTAACGCGTATTCACGTTACATTTAGAGAAAACCTACCAAAACTCCATATCCGTTAGATCGACAGCAGCGCGATGGGACCTGAACCCGGGACCTTCTCACAGTGGCGTATCCAAAAATGCTGCGAAGATGTAATAATTGTTATTAAATTTGAGTATATCTGCATTTTACTTTGGCACAAAAACACATCTTTAAATAATGAAAAAACCTGTAAAATATCTTTAATGTTTGATAAATACAGTATTTTGTGTAACATTGTTGTTTTGCAATTCACTGTTTTCGGCTATTCGAATGTTTTTTGAAGCGTAAGTTAAAAATCAGTCGTATATCATAAAAATTGAAATCGAGAAAAAATATTGCAATAATGCACGTGAAAATTTGTCTAATACTCAAAGATTTTTGATTATTTCATTTATTTTTCAATTATTAGTAAGCATTAATGATTATTATTTGATTACAAAAGCTTAATGAAATTAATATTCGATTATATTCAACGCAATTTCAAAATATCCGAAAATATTTTAAACAACTGTAAAATAAAATTTTTAAAAGCTAGGAAGAAAATATTGCAATGAGAATTAGTTCAGTGCATGTAAATGTAATATATTCAGTTTCAAAAAATATACTTCAAAAATTTAAATGCGAAAACCAATGCTGAAATTTTAAAAAATCCGCATCGTTCACATTGAAAATCAGTTTCAAGTGGGCTTAATTCAGAATTTGTCGCCGACGGAGGAAGGAGACACAAGATAACCCAGCGAACTAATGTATTTTCTACCGGCTCTTGGCGACGCTGCCACCAGACTTCGTGTAATCATAATCGTGTAATCGTAATCGACTGTAATCGATTACATTTTCTTGTGTAATCGTAATATAATCGTAATCTGGCAATTAAATTTTTCACGTAATCGTAATCTAGTCATAATCTAGAAGTTTATTTTTTCGCGTAATCGTAGTCTAATCGTGATCTAGAAATTTCATTTGCCAGATACTCGTAATTGAAGAGCCTGTAATCGTAGTCGCTTTGATTACGGGACGATTACAAAACGATTACAGTTGCCCAGTTTTAGTTTTTGTTCAGCTTGCTGGGAAAATTTTCACGGGGAAGCACAGGCATGCCCTGAAGGCAGGAAGTTCCTCTGGAGCTCCGACGTTTGGAGGAAGACAGGAGCTCACTTGTATTATTTTTTTTTCCCAGGGAAAATATTTAGATGACCATTCTTTTGTTGTTGTTGTCTGTCGTCTTCTGTTCATCCAAGTCTGGACTGGTGAGAGACAAGAATGGACTTCCCAGAAGAAAGTGAGGGTTGCACGGGAGGGAATAGCTAAAACTATTTCTTGTGGTGTCAGATCTTTCCTTCATTTCTTCATTTTGATTTGCGATCGTGAAAAAGATATAAATGGCACCTACACAGGAAAAAGTGCAGCGTGTTTTTTCAGTTTTAGAAAAGTATAAAAATAAAAATGGAAAAGGATGTGCATTTAAAAACTATGAATGTGTTGTTTGGATTAGTGGACAACAGATAAACTTTGGTTCCTTGTGTTGTTTGGATAAGCAGGTAGGAGCACATATATTTCCGTTAAAACTTAGTATATCTTTGTGCTATTAATAAGAATGTAATAATTTTATAATGTATAAAGACCTTTAGAAATATCAATATTTTTTAATGATCGATAAATTTCTGGATAAATGGGTAAAGAGTAGGGAACATAGACAATGATCTACAAAATCCCTTTTCCCCCTTAAATAGAATTAACATTTTTTTTCCTTCAATAGAATTTGATGGTGAGTAAAAATGCGTAAAAATACATAATGAAGTATTAAAAATCAATTTTGTCTTATTTTCGACTTGATTGGCTGCCTTGACTTATCTGAAAGTTTAACGGATAAATAATTTATTTTCATTTATGCCAGTGTTAGTGATTAGACCCAGAAAACAGTTCATTTTTTAAAAAATATGATTCACAAAGTATTCATACTTCGTTTTTTTCACTGATGAGTGTGAAAATTATTTAAAATATTTTGTTTTTATCTAATTTGTACTGTACACATATTATATTAAAACATAGTACGTCTTTCGAACTTGAATTGTTGGTATCTATTTATTATCAATTTGGAATTAAACTGGAGACTAATTATATATAACTTTTCTATTGTGTGTATTATAAGCTTTTATAATTTCTCCGAGAATTTGCATTAAACAACATAGGCGTAGGACAGAGGACAACATCCGCTTGCCGTCTACTTTGTTTAAAATACCATCGATTCAAAAGTCTTTTCCTCACGCAAAACCTATAAAAATTTCACTATTTCCACTCTTGAATATATTATATACACACATCCCCCCCCCCATCTGCAAATCTTTGACATCTCTACGTCTATATTAACCTATTTTTTATCTCTCATAAAAATGTTAGCTCCTTTATACCACATTCAAAAGTTTAAACAACTTTTGGCACTATACTATTTTCATTAAATTTCAAATGCATGTATGTATGTGTATATTAAATATTCAATATGTAAAAGGAATTCTTGACCGGAGACAAAAATGTGTGTCAGTTCTTTATCATATATAACAGCAAATTGCTTAGAAAGTGAGCATCTTTGAACGATTAATTATTTATAAAATAGTTTTACAGTAAATTCGGGCCTTTTTTATTGTAATTGGCATTACGTTGGGTTTTACCGTTCACACCACCAATATCACTGTCCAGTTTTGTTTATTACGTTGTACCAGCAACAATACACTATATATGACCCACCACACTTTTAAGATGTATGTTTAGAGATATCTTTAGACATCTCCATTCTGCTATTCTTAAGTAATTCTTATTAGTAGTATTCTTAAGTCTTTCTTCAATAGATAGTATGCATGTAGTTTTGAGTTAGTAGTTAGTTTTGAATTTTTAAAACTGCGTATGTATTCTAGAAATTAAAAGTTTGTTTGTTTGGCAGGCCCGGTTTTAGATATTTAATGCCCATATACGTGTTATGAAAGTATAAAAAAAGAAGTTAAACTGTGCGGGAAGTTTTCTGTGAAATAATAACTGCAATATACGTCCAGCCTCATCTATTCAGATTCAGGCTAATGGTTATTGTGGAGAAAACAATGCATTCGTCGAGAGCCCCTGTTTTTAGCATTTTACTCAATGCATTAAAAAATCTTAAACTTTGGTTTAATATGTTCGCGCACATCGTTGCAAGATCGTAATGACAGAGGTTCCTCCTTCACGGCTGAATAGGAACCACGGCTAACTTTTCATGCGTCTGCCAGTACCTCTTTCGAAACCAGAAAACCAGGACATAGGCAAGGAAGCAACGCTGATCATAGAAGGGATCAAATATCAATTTTTGTATACTAATTTTTTCTTGATTAGGATAAACCTGGGTTCATTTCAAAGATGTGTTAAACCACCAAGCCTGTCCCCCCCTCCCACCCCACACGCACACTGCAAATGACATGTTTAAGTTAAAATCGTAAAATGCCATGTTCAAATAGAGGTTCGTATGCATTAAAAAACTTTTCACAAGTGGGCCTAGGAAATCAATCAGGTTCGTCTAATAGTATGGAAGTTCTTGCTGTATGGCATTCTTGTAATTTAGCTCCCTGAACAAATGGACCCATTATTCTGTTCTTGAGTTAAAATTGTAAAATTTAGACATTATAATATCAATGCCAGAAGGGTGAAAAGAAAAGTTTTGTAATCGTAATGTAATCGTAATCGGACTCAAATGTAATCATAATCGAATGTCTTAATAGATTACATAATCGTAATCTAATCGTAATCGGAAATTGGGTTTTATATGATAATCGTAATCTAACCATAATCGGGAATTACACTTTCTCCGGTAATCGTAATCCTGGTCTAAAAGTGAAAATTAATCGTAATCATAATCGATTACACGTCTGTGTAATCGGCACGAAGTCTGGCTGCCACCCCTTGATTGTAACCGAGGATACGTTTTAAATAACTAGTGGCCAAGGCCCCCAGACTCGCTACGCTCGCTTTTCGTATGAGGCATTCGGCCCCTAATCAGGCTTATTCGTAAAAAGGACATAATTTCAACAGACAAAACCCGAAGTTTGGATCAGATAGAATGTTACTGAGCTACACATTGCTTGTTTCTTGCATCTTCATTGGTACATAAAAATTTAAACTTCACACTACAGTAGAACCCCTCCCCCTCATAACACGGAAGATATTTTGTTATGGGAATCCGTGCTGTACGGGTCCTGAGCTATATTCCACCTGGAGTGCGGACTCTGCTTATAATCGCTGGAAAAATTATTTGCACTCCTCAGAAACACAATGATATTTAATGTTGCCATTCAAAAGTTATATTAATTAGGAGATAAAGCATAATAAAATCAGAACATCTGTTTCAGCTGTATTTTTAATAATGTAAAACCTATTGGACATCTTGCAAATTTGCCACCCATGGCGATTTTTCATTATTTGGCGACTTGCGTACATGTAAAGTTAATAAAAGCTACGGAATAGATAGGATAGCTTGCCACCCATGGCGATTTTTTATTATTTGGCGATTGACACATGCCTATTCTACAGCTTACGAAATATTGTAACAATAGAATAAAGCTGTTGTGAACTAATAGTATTTAAATATATGTAAAATTATGTGGCATACTTTTATGTCGCATTTTTAGGACACGTTTTTCATACAATTTTCAATAAAGGGGGGGGAGTGATAAAATGGCATAGTCATTAATAGATGGAGAAAAGCTGCACAATTTCAACTGAATGAAAATTTCAAAAACTTATTCTCGGGAGTATTCAGAAGACGATAAATTACGATAAATTGCACCAAGCATTAGAATCATCTCCTCAAAATCGCACAAAACCGTTTAATTTTTCGCTAAATTAAAAAGTTGCACATTTTAGTCTCAGAAAATTTCTAAATATTTTTCTTTTGAGTATAAAATATTTCATTCCTGCTCTGATTTCCCATGCACACGATATTTTAATTTAAAAACAGCCTACAAATAATCTAGAAAAAAAAATCGTTATTCTTTTATTTTTACTTCAAGAGTCTGAATCATTTAATAAACTTGCCGAATGTGGCAACCTAGATAACCTTAAACGTCGCTTTTTACACTGTAAGGTTACAATTACGAAATGGTGGAAAGCAAAAATTAGCCTTTTGCGATACGTTTTTTATCGATATCTCTTAAAATAATTCGAATTTTGAAAAAATCGCTTCGAGGTGTATCGGGAACTGTCATGGAAAATATCCGTACAAAATTTGTTAGGTCTACGATCACCCGTCTGCGAGCTACGCGTCGCGAGACACATTCAAACAAACTAACTAACAGTTTACACATTGTTTTATTAATATAGAAGAAAGTTTTTATTTTGGCGTAAAATGGGCGTAATTCTAACTCATGTATGTAAATGTTTGTTTGTTGTCATTCAAAAGTTATATTAATTAGGAGCTAAAGCGTAATAAAATCAGAACATATGTTTCAGCTGTATTTTTAATAATGTAAAACCTATTGGACACCTTGCGAATTTGCCACCCATGGGGATTTTTCATTATTTGGCGATTTGCGTACATGTAAAGTTAATAAAAGCTACGGAACAGATAAAATAGCCTGCCACCAATGGCGACTTTTCATTATTTGGCGATTTACACATACTCACAACCTATAATTACTGTTCATTTAAGATTACCGGAAAACCGTTATCCATATTTTCATTTACATAATCGTTTGCAGATTGGCGTACTTAGCACCACGAATTATACTATCTCGTCGCGCTAGCAAATATCCAAAGTGTACTGTAACTGCTATAATGGCATAGTTAACGCCGCCAAATATTTCTACTCGTAGCAAATAATCCAGCTGGACCGAATCGGCTTTAAAATAATCTGCATTTTAATTATTTTTCATTTTCAAGATATTAGTTATTCTGTTTTGGAAAAACAGATAATCTCTAATTCTAAACTCCTGTTGTCTAAGTGAACTTACTATTTGTCAACTTTGTGTAACGCATTTCGAGTTACTTATTTCATGTAGTTTTTATTTTGGCGTAAAATGGGTGTATTTCTACTTCATGTTTGACAATTTCACGTGATACTACATACTTGGAAACGCTTTGTTTCAAAGGAATGGATGATTTTATGCCAAATCTGGCAACCATTCTGATTATTTTTTCAGTTTTTTATTAATATCTTCTAAAATAATTCGATTTTCGAAATTTAAGTCAGTTTAGCAGGTTCCTCGGAATTTTTCGAATCTGTGGGCACCTTAGTCGAAACTCAAATCCCCACGGTTTAGGAGGAGATATGTCCACAAGCTTTGACAGCGCCAGCGGCGGCGACAGCGGCCTTTACTTTTTTTTAGAATAGAAAGATACAACCATACGATAAAAACACCAGGTTGCTAACTTTGGCACATTAACTCTAGTGTTATTAAACTAGAAATGTATCCATTAGCGGAACCATGGAACAGATGAATGGAATGGCACCACACTAAACACTAATTTGGGAAAGCCCGCAGCAATTAAAAAGTATTAAGCAGATTCATTAAGAAGTAATCAGCAATTAAGAAGTATTTTTGTAGTTATATGTACAACACGTTATCACCCAATAGAGTGTTTTTATAATCATTTTATGAATAGAAATGTCTTCAATTATGTCTTTTCGTACATTTTACAGTGTTAGTACTTGGCAGCACCACCATGATCACCATCGGCTTTCGTGATGGCACCCAATATTTGAAACAACCCTTACCTAAATAAACGTAATGACAAATACAGCTAAAACAAAGAAATCTTTTGAACCAAAAAAAAACAAAGAAGCATGATTTTCGTTAAAATGAGATCAATAATTTGGCCAACACGGCACTGAGTATAAAGAATAGTAAGGTATGGGGTGGCGAAGCTTGCCGCCTTGGCGGATAGTTTAAAGTATTGCGCATATGTCTACAATTCAATTATTAAGAGGTCGACAAAATTTTAGGACTGCTTTTGTGTTTTAAAATATTTTAACTATAAAAGAGCTGCAGAGAGACAAGACACCGAGGGATCGTAACCTGGTTGGTATACGTGTGTGTGACAAGGTCTATTTAATATACTGAAATACTTTACAGTTACATATATTTAATCCTTTTGATTAAACATAAGTACTCCAGGCAGTGGCATAGCCAGGAATTTTTCATAGTGGGGGGGGGTAACGACTACTGCAACTCACATATATGTCTACGTGAGTGTGATAAAGGAGTGAAGAATATATATTTTGCATCGCAAAAAATTACTCATAGGAAGGGGGGTTGTAACCTTCCTATCCCCCCCCTTGGCTACGCCACTGACTCCAGGGTTCGTACGGATCCTGGAATTGCTAAATTCCGAACTTTTGAAATATTGTCGTATAATGGTCTGATATTTTGAAAGTTGACCGGGTTTTTTTTTTTTAAATACGACAAGAAGTTCTCTCGAGTATTTCAAATAGTAGGACATTTTACGACAATTTTTCAAAAGTTCGGAATTTTAGCAATTTAAGGACCCGCATGAACCCTGTAACTCTGATAAACAAAAAATATGAAGTTTTCTTAAACGTATAGAAGCCAAAGGAAATTTCACTAAATACTGACAAACATTCTTTTATCGCTTATTTTTAAACTAACTGTTGTAACTGTATTGAAGAACGCATTGGTGGAAAAATCTTTTATTGCACAAGTTCTGTTCACGTGTCATTAATTTCTCATCTAACTCCTCAGGGGCATTTCAACGCTTCAACAGGTTGAAGGAAAGAAATCGGAGCCTGAAGACCCTAATAGCCATAGGCGGATGGACGGAAGGATCCACGAAGTATTCCCAAATGGCATCCAATCCGGGCAGCAGGAGGAATTTTGTGAACAGTTGCGTGGATTTCTTGAGCAAGCACGGGTTCGATGGTTTGGATCTTGACTGGGAGTACCCTGCCAACAGAGGAGGAAGACCGGAAGATAAGCAGAACTTCGTTCACCTTATGAGAGTGAGTTAAGTTGACGTGTTGTTTGCTGTTGTTTTTACTAGTGCCCTCTTGCAACCGCGGAGAGGTGCCAGATCCTCCATAAAGAACGGCGATGGGCGAAAGGGAGCGCCTTTCAATTAACCCTTTGAGGCGCAACCCTTTCCCAATGCTGAAAAAAGGGCAGCCGTTGCCATCTCTCGACTTAACTACCAGCAAGATGGCGGACAATCGAAACGTTCATCGCGTGCCACAGATCTAGAGACCCTTTTTTGACGACAGCTGGCCGTGCAGCCAGCTGTCGTCAAAAAAGGGTCTCTAGATCTGTGGCACGCGATGAACGTTTCGATTGTCCGCCATCTTGCTGGTAGTTAAGTCGAGAGATGGCAACCGCTGCCCTTTTTTCAGCATTGGGCAATCTATCCAGCCGTTCTCGCATTCTTCCATTTTCAGCAGATGTCAGAGCTGTTAAAAATAATCTTGACAATTTTTTTACGGGAAATGACTTGCTAAAAAGTAAAGGATTCTCGTGGAGCTAGGTCACCCGCAACTATTTTTATAGAAATCAAATCTATTCTTCGTGACTGGCAACAGTTAAAACGTCAGAGTTTGGTGTTCCCAGAGCGAGAACACTGCGAGTTGAAGGGTTAAGTGAGCCCCAGTGGGAGGAAGATCGAATTAGCTGGAAGTCTCCTGATTTTGAACCAATTCTAGATAAGAGACCTAGCACCTGAAATCGGCAGCAGAGGTATCGATTGAACGTGGAGAACATTTGAACCACGATGTGTTCTTACGGGAACAGCGTTTAGTGACTAGGCCACTGCGGTACTTACGTTACTAGTTATATGTGAAGTGACCAACTGTCCCGTATTATACGGAACAGTCTCATATTTTGAAGTTTTCTCCCGCATTTTCAATCCTGTTATTACCGCCAAAAAAAAAAAAAAAAAGAAAAAGGCCGTACTTTGTTAAAAATTACGATTCGGGGAGGGGGCCAAACCAATTTCGAATAAAAAGTTTTTCTTTTTTTTTAATTTACAAAAAACACAGCGAAATCAAAAATATTCTAAATGCCAATAATTGTGAATTAAATGGAAAATTTTACTACGTAATAAGCGCCCTCTTACGGCGGTGTATCTACCATAACTCATAATAGCCCCTTCTGCTCACTGAACATTGTGTCTAGCGAGGAGGTGGTTAGCGTTACCTACTTACGAGTGAATCTCTGTGCGTGTGTGGGTGGGTGTGTTTGGTAATGTTATAATCAGCTGATTAAAAATTCGCGTTAAAATGAAATCAAAACTGAAACACTGTTATTTTCAGCAATTTTACCCCCCCCCTACCCCCGTGAGAGTCCTGTATTTAAACATAAGAAAGACGGTCACTTTATTTGCATGCCGAATTGAGCTTTACTTTGTTTTGCAAATTTAACAGATCATTTCTTCAAAATCTGCGTAAATTGCAAATTTTTAGGTACTAACAAAAGCTGTTCAACATACAAATACGGCGGTGGTTTCCAATAACATATTATAGGTTTGTTGTAGTGATTAGGTTTGAAATATTTTGTTTGTTAGAGCAAGCCTACACTAGGGGTATCTGTCTACGGAGGGAGAGAGGGGTGCTTTGATCGGGGGACGCTTTAACCCTTTGAGGTGCAACACTTTCCCAATGCTGAAAAAAGGGCAGCCGTTGCCATCGCTCGACTTAACTACCAGCAAGATTGCGGACGATCGAAACGTCCGTCGCGTGCCACAGATCTAGAGACCCTTTTTTGACGCAGACTGGCTGAGCCGGCACAGCCAGCTGTCGTTTCATCGTCAGTATTTCATCAGGTGTTTCATCGTCAGTATTTCTCATTCAATCACCTTTCGAATTCAACACCAAGCTGCTCAGGTGATGTAGTGGCTAACGCGCCCTATATCCTTTGGGCAAGGGTTCGACTCCCCACACGGGCTTGGATGTTTATGTTCGTCCTAATGTTGTGCTGTAAAAATATGTTACTTTGTAATAAATAAAGAACGTGTAATTTGGAACAACTGAGATAATGGCTTTGAGAAAGAGTTATGTAACTCTGTAACTCAAGAAAAAGAAATAAAGACTACGTATGGTTTGTAATAGCCTTTCCAAATTTAAAAGCAAGGGAAGAAAGCAGGACTTAAACATGGATTATGATACACTTTTTAATTTTAACAGCTAGAAATTCAAATTTTATTTGTTTAATAACTTCTTTGTAATCTATATTTTAAGAGAGAGACTGCCTCCTCAGTAATACGACAGCCAGTCTCACGTGACATCTCTCAGTCATGTGTCAGAGACTGTGACAATCACATTGCGTATGATAGTGATCATTGAACCCAGAAGATAGTTAATTTGAAAAAATAATTGTTATTTCATAGATCTTTTCTTTCTTTCTAAACATATGCAGGAATTAAGGGAAGCCTTCCAACCTCGAGGATTTCTCTTATCAGCCGCAGTAGGAGCTGGAAAAAGTACAGCTGATTCAGCATATTATATACCAGCTTTGGGAAAGTAAGTAGTACTCGTAGTCTTTTTTTATTTCTTTCTTTTTATTTCATTTCATTTATTTTATTTTATTTATTTATTTATCTATTTTGTTAGCACTATAGTGTATTTCGTTTACTCCGATATTTTCTGGCGACATAATTTGTGCACGGATTTGCTTCCACATGTTTTCATTGCATGTTTCAACAGAGTAACGGCGCATTCGATTGAGCTCACGTTTGGTATATATATATTCTAGACCACCGTTGTACTATCGTTATTGATTTTGGTGTGCATAGGACTTATAGTTTTTTTTACAGGTCTGCAAAATCTATTTCTTATACATTACGGCCTGTGGAGAGAAATACTTAAAAGTGCCCTAGCTCCTAAACGATACATTCGATTGAGCTAACGTTTGATAATTACATTATAGACCACTATCGTGCGACCGTTATTGATTTTGATATGTATAGGACTAATAATTTTTTGAAATGTATAGTAGCGAGTAGCTTGTCTTCACAAAACATATATGAACTTGAAAATATAACATACAGCTTTGCGTCAACTCAAACTAACATAAAGTTAGGCTTTCACGAGCTAAATCGAAGCAGCAATCAGGCCCGGACTGGAGGATTTATGTTACGAATTTTTAGATTGAAAATTCCACAGAAAAATAAAATATGTGTCTACCAAAACTTTTTTTTTCTCTTGACCAGCTGCATTCGAAGGAACTTAAAAAGAACCATAGCATCTGAATCAAGCTTGGAAAATATTTTGTTTAATTATACTGGAGCTCTTGCAAACATTATTACAGTTTATAAAACCGATACATTGAATTCTTTCGATCTCATTCTACTTTTATACTTTACATACTCTCTGCCTCTGCCTGACTTTTTTCATAAATACTAGGAACTAAGTACATTTTTGATTGGCGAAATTTGGGTCGGTTTGGTCTAAAACTCTTCTCACTGAAAAGTGATTTTTATGCAAATGAATTATTAACGCTTTGAGGCGCAACCCTTTCCCAATGCTGAAAAAAGGGCAGCCGTTGTCATCGCTCGACTTAACTACCAGCAAGATGGCGGACGATCGAAACATTCATCGCGTGCCACAGATCTAGAGACCCTTTTTTGACGACAGCGTTGCGCCTCAGAGGGTTAAAACAGAGGTAAAGCCATGCCGGGTAATTCGAAGCACACCTCCATAATACGAGGGACAGGAACTGGACAACAGCATTCAACCATTTACTCCTCATGGCTTCGCGCATTAAAATATAACCCAACATTAAGCTAGGCGTACTTGATTTTGTTCTTGTCTACGAAAACGCTTCTGCCACTGAACAATGGCTATATATTACAAATAGAAAGCATCTTATTTAAATTTCTGGTGCGTAAAATTTTAATTGTTTTCCACAAGTTTTCTAAGATGATACACAAAAGGTCAACTCATGTTGTTATTTACTTGTCTACTTGTTGATGCACAGTAAACAACAGAACTAAATTAACGGTTAAATATTTTATTTCAAAATATCTTGCGTCATTAACTTTTTCTCTCAATTTCGAAATCGCTCTATCGCTCTATTTTTTCCACCCAAAATGTATATCAAATTCAGTTAGAAAAAGGGAAATGCATCAGGTTGTTTTCTTGGAAATTACAGAATCACTCAAGAAATCAGAGCGGATAATCTGACGATATTTTGGACAAAGTGCAATATTTCTTTTCAGTAAATTTTGTAGGTCCTCAGTGCATTTTGGGTCAGAGAAATTTGGTTTGGTTTCGTATCAAACATTTCTCCTTAAAAAAGCATTTTTAAGTATACGAATAAGGAAATCTATCTAATTGATCTTACTTGGTGGAGAAAAATAAAATCACTGTTTATACACATCACGAGTTTTGACAAAATGAAACAAAAATTACACACCGAGGGTGACTGTTTCAGTAATACTTTCTAACTAGCTTTGGTCATCGTACATCGTTTAGTCATCGTAAAGTTGAATATTTATAAATGAAATAATTATACATAAAAGTCCTTTCAAATGTAAGTGTTTATTTTCCAATCTATTTTTACTACAGAAATTGTTTTTTCAGAATCTATCTTACGAAGTGGGCGTACACAAGGGAGGAGTTTCGATGGACTCTTCCGTTGACATTTTTCATCATGATTTCGCTCAACTGCAATTTCGTCCAATTATTATTAATTCTGTTTTATGACTCCTTTCGTGGATTCATAACGTAACATGCTCTCGATGTATAGCCCGGTATTCAGCTAGTTGCTGACCGTCACGGAAAATACATGAATTTAAAATGCAACAGGCAGAACTGTTTCTGCTTTAACTAACCTAACGTTAGGTTTTCATGAACTGAACTGTATGAGGAGTTTAACGGGGTGGTATATATTTGAAACTCTACATCCAGTGTGAAGTTTGTATTTATTAACCATATTTAAAGGTGCACGGGCGCCGACTTCTAAAAATTATTGAGGTGGAGAGGAGGTGCTTAAATCCTTATAGAGGTACAAAACCTTCCCTCCGTCAGTCAGTAGAATAAAGGGATTCAGAAATTTTAGAATTGAAATATCAAAATGGGCTTTATTAACATAACACTTATATTAAAAGAATAAATGTATGTATATATATATATATATATATATATATATATATATATCCACACATTTAATGATTTTTTTCTATAAAATTTCTGAATTCGTTTTTTAAATTAAGTTTTTAAGCTAAGGATCCAGAATCAGTCTTTTTACCACACACATGAACAAAGCAAATCTTCCTTCAGAAAGAACAGGTGAAATTTAATTAAGTTAATAATAAACTCTTATTCAAAATATATTTATTTCCATAGGAAAGGAGAAAATACATGCAGTCAAATGTGAAAAAGTATTCTGCGAAACATTGCTGAGTTAATAGATGAATATAGCCTAACAGAAAAGTACAAATAAGACGAAGATCCAAAATTCAGAATTTTATTTTATTTACTTGCAAACATTCTTCATGGTTAATTTGTACAAATACAAAATATTATTTTTTATATCACTAAATGATGAAATCGCAATAAATGATAAAAAAAAGTGAATTGACTCTAATGAAATGTTTCACTACTTAAAGACACAGAAAAACTGATTACATTTAAATTACATTTCTTTGAAAATTTTTATAGATTACTTTTAAAATAATAAAAAAAATCTCTCCTTTTATTGTATTAAAGCAAATTAAACTGACATATAATCCGCTATACAAAGTTTATAAGTTCTCTCGTCTAAAAATTCATATTAAACGGATTCCCATAATTTGAATAGTAAAAACAAATTTTAAATTCATTAAATTTGGTTTGGTTTCGTAGACCACCATTCTCGTGAAGAAAGCATTTTTAGGTGTTCGAATAAGCAAACCTGATTTAGCTTGTCTGTTGGGGGGGGGGAATCCCTGTCCATACATTTTACGAGTTTTCACAAAATTTCACTTAAAAAATACGCACTGAGGGAGGTTGTTTAGTATTTTCTAACTAGCGTCGGTCATCATACATCGTACATTATTTAGTCATCATACAATTGAATATATACTTATGCAAAAAAAAAAAAAAAAAAAAAAAAGCTTTCTAATCGAAGCGTTTACTTTGACTTACCGTTTATTCTTTTTTACAGTAAACCTTTTTCAGCATTCCTCTTACGAAGTGGGCGTGCACAAGGGAGGAGTTTTGATAGACTCCCCCTTCGCGTACTTTCATCATGATTTCATATAACTGCAACTCCAAAAATATTTATTCTGTTTTATCACTCCTTTCATACTTTCATAAAGCAACCTGCTCTCGAAGCACTAGGAGCGAGTACCTTGTCGCTACGAAAGGTATATATACTGGTGTACAACAGACCGCTTTACTTCAACTCAAATTAACCTAGCGTTAGATTCTTATGAACTGAACTGAATTGAAGTCTAACGGCTTTATTCACGAAACACTTGATAAGCGGATTAATCCGAACAAAAAGCCATAACTTGAACACGCGAGTCTGGACTAATCCACGTGTCAAGTGTTCGGTGCATAAAGCCGTACATAAAACATTTCCAATATCCTTCTTTGTTATTTAGATACCTCGATTTTGTCAACCTTATGACGTACGATTTCCATGGTGGTTGGGAACCTTTTACTGGTCACAATGCCCCTCTTTTTCCCAAGCCGGGTGAATCTCAAGAGAATAGAATTCTGAATGTGGTACGTATTTACAAAAGTTAAAGTATTCGAAAAAAAAAAGAGTTGAGAGAAAATCGGAGATTAAACTAAGGTTGAATTTTTCACAAAATGCGAGGGAGGGGGAGAGAAAGGGAAAGAAAAAGAGAAAAAGAAAGAGAGAGAGAAATTGTAGAAATGAAAGAAATGGAAGACACTTTCCCGTTGGAGAAAGTTATAAGAGATGCTGGTATTAATACAAGAGGTACTATATTTAATAAATCAGTACATATTCTCTCATATGATGATGATGCAGATGTAATTTCAAGATCTGTATCTGAGCTAGGAGAGGCGTTTAGGCATTGGAGAAGGCGGCTGGGAAATTAAAGCTTAGAGTAAATGTAGAGAAAACAAAATATATATACTGTGTGAAAAAAGAAAACCCATCTAATTTTATTGAGATTGGCCCATTTAAATTTGAATCCGTGAAAAATCTCACCTATTTGGGTTCTGAGATCAACAATCAAAATGATATTAGCCCTGAAATCAGAAAAAGGATTATTGCTGCAAATCGCTGTTTCTTTGGTTTAAGATATTTTTTTTAATCCCATCTAATAAAGAGAAGAACAAAAATTCTGTTGCACAAGGTGTTAATAAGATCAGTTTTAACTTATGCCTCAGAAACATGGACTTTAACGACGACGGAGGAAAAAGCACTGCCAATCTTCGAAGGAAAGGTTCTAAGAACTATTTTTGGTGCTGTTTTAGAAAATAATTCTTGGAGGAAAAGATATAACATTGAAATCTCTAAAATCTATAAAGATGACGACATTATTAAATACATAAAACTGAATAGAATGTGAGGGGCAGGTCACCTTCTCTGAGAATGAGTGGAGAGAACTGCTCTTAAGGTCTTCAATGCCACTCCTTTTTGTAAAAGACCTAGAGGAAGACCAAAGAAAAGATGGAGGGACAGCCTGTTTGAGGATTTCGCCAAACTGAAAATTAGAAACTGGAGATCCATTGCAGGGAAGAGGGTGGAATGGGAAAGACTTCTGAAGAAGTCCAGGGCCCACAAGGGGCTGTCGTGCCAATGTTGATGATGATGATGAAAAAAAATAATAATTTGTTTCAAAATTGCATTTGGATTTAATGTTTGTTTTCATTAATGTTTTTACAAGTTTCTTTAAGTATGCAGAGCTTTTAGGAGTAAATTGCTGTCGTTTCATCGTCAGTATTTCATCAGGTGTTTCATCGTCAGTATTTCTCATTCAATCACCTTTCGAATTCAACACCAAGCTGCTCAGGTGATGTAGTGGCTAATGCGCCCTACATCCTTTGGGCAAGGGTTCGACTCCCCACACGGGCTTGGATGTTTATGTTCGTCCTAATGTTGTGCTGTAAAAATATGTTACTTTGTAATAAATAAAGAACGTGTAATTTGGAACAACTGAGATAATGGCTTTGAGAAAGAGTTATGTAACTCTGTAACTCAAGAAAAAGAAATAAAGACTACGTATGGTTTGTAATAGCCTTTCCAAATTTAAAAGCAAGGGAAGAAAGCAGGACTTAAACATGGATTATGATACACTTTTTAATTTTAACAGCTAGAAATTCAAATTTTATTTGTTTAATAACTTCTTTGTAATCTATATTTTAAGAGAGAGACTGCCTCCTCAGTAATACGACAGCCAGTCTCACGTGACATCTCTCAGTCATGTGTCAGAGACTGTGACAATCACATTGCGTATGATAGGGATCATTGAACCTAGAAGATAGTTAATTTGAAAAAATAATTGTTATTTCATAGATCTTTTCTTTCTTTCTAAACATATGCAGGAATTAAGGGAAGCCTTCCAACCTCGAGGATTTCTCTTATCAGCCGCAGTAGGAGCTGGAAAAAGTACAGCAGATTCAGCATACGATATACCAGCTTTGGGAAAGTAAGTAGTACTCGTAGTCTTTTTTTATTTCTTTCTTTTTATTTCATTTCATTTATTTTATTTTATTTATTTATTTATCTATTTTGTTAGCACTATAGTGTATTTCGTTTACTCCGATATTTTCTGGCGACATAATTTGTGCACCGATTTGCTTCCACATGTTTTCATTGCATGTTTCAACAGAGTAACGGCGCATTCGATTGAGCTCACGTTTGGTATATATATATTCTAGACCACCGTTGTACTATCGTTATTGATTTTGGTGTGCATAGGACTTATAGTTTTTTTTACAGGTCTGCAAAATCTATTTCTTATACATTACGGCCTGTGGAGAGAAATACTTAAAAGTGCCCTAGCTCCTAAACGATACATTCGATTGAGCTAACGTTTGATAATTACATTATAGACCACTATCGTGCGACCGTTATTGATTTTGATATGTATAGGACTAATAATTTTTTGAAATGTATAGTAGCGAGTAGCTTGTCTTCACAAAACATATATGAACTTGAAAATATAACATACAGCTTTGCGTCAACTCAAACTAACATAAAGTTAGGCTTTCACAAGCTAAATCGAAGCAGCAATCAGGCCCGGACTGGAGGATTTATGTTACGAATTTTTAGATTGAAAATTCCACAGAAAAATAAAATATGTGTCTACCAAAACTTTTTTCTTTCTCTTGACCAGCTGCATTCGAAGGAACTTAAAAAGAACCATAGCATCTGAATCAAGCTTGGAAAATATTTTGTTTAATTATACTGGAGCTCTTGCAAACATTATTACAGTTTATAAAACCGATACATTGAATTCTTTCGATCTCTTTCTACTTTTATACTTTACATACTCTCTGCCTCTGCCTGACTTTTTTCATAAATACTAGGAACTAAGTACATTTTTGATTGGCGAAATTTGGGTCGGTTTGGTCTAAAACTCTTCTCACTGAAAAGTGATTTTTATGCAAATGAATTATTAACGCTTTGAGGCGCAACCCTTTCCCAATGCTGAAAAAAGGGCAGCCGTTGCCATCGCTCGACTTAACTACCAGCAAGATGGCGTACGATCGAAACATTCATCGCGTGCCACAGATCTAGAGACCCTTTTTTGACGACAGCGTTGCGCCTCAGAGGGTTAAAACAGAGGTAAAGCGATGCCGGGTAATTCGAAGCACACCTCCATAATACGAGGGACAGGAACTGGACAACAGCATTCAACCATTTACTCCTCATGGCTTCGCGCATTAAAATATAACCCAACATTAAGCTAGGCGTACTTGATTTTGTTCTTGTCTACGAAAACGCTTCTGCCACTGAACAATGGCTATATATTACAAATAGAAAGAATCTTATTTAAATTTCTGGTGCGTAAAATTTTAATTGTTTTCCACAAGTTTTCTAAGATGATACACAAAAGGTCAACTCATGTTGTTATTTACTTGTCTACCTGTTGATGCACAATAAACAACAGAACTAAATTAAAGGTTAAATATTTTATTTCAAAAAATCTTGCGTCATTAACTTTTTCTCTCAATTTCGAAATCGCTCTATCGCTCTCTTTTTTCCACCCAAAATGTATATCAAATTCAGTTAGAAAAAGGGAAATGCATCAGGTTGTTTTCTTGGAAATTACAGAATCACTCAAGAAATCAGAGCGGATAATCTGACGATATTTTGGACAAAGTGCAATATTTCTTTTCAGTAAATTTTGTAGGTCCTCAGTGCATTTTGGGTCAGAGAAATTTGGTTTGGTTTCGTATCAAACATTTCTCCTTAAAAAAGCATTTTTAAGTATACGAATAAGGAAATCTATCTAATTGATCTTACTTGGTGGAGAAAAATAAAATCACTGTTTATACACATCACGAGTTTTGACAAAATGAAACAAAAATTACACACCGAGGGTGACTGTTTCAGTAATACTTTCTAACTAGCTTTGGTCATCGTACATCGTTTAGTCATCGTAAAGTTGAATATTTATAAATGAAATAATTATACATAAAAGTCCTTTCAAATGTAAGTGTTTATTTTCCAATCTATTTTTACTACAGAAATTGTTTTTTCAGAATCTATCTTAGGAAGTGGGCGTACACAAGGGAGGAGTTTCGATGGACTCTTCCGTTGACATTTTTCATCATGATTTCGCTCAACTGCAATTTCGTCCAATTATTATTAATTCTGTTTTATGACTCCTTTCGTGGATTCATAACGTAACCTGCTCTCAATGTATAGCCCGGTATTCAGCTAGTTGCTGACCGTCACGGAAAATACATGAATTTAAAATGCAACAGGCAGAACTGTTTCTGCTTTAACTAACATAACGTTAGGCTTTCATGAACTGAACTGTATGAGGAGTTTAACGGGGTGGTATATATTTGAAACTCTACATCCAGTGTGAAGTTTGTATTTATTAACCATATTTAAAGGTGCACGGGCGCCGACTTCTAAAAATTATTGAGGTGGAGAGGAGGTGCTTAAATCCTTATAGAGGTACAAAACCTTCCCTCCGTCAGTCAGTAGAATAAAGGGATTCAGAAATTTTAGAATTGAAATATCAAAATGGGCTTTATTAACATAACACTTATATTAAAAGAATAAATGTATGTATATATATATATATATATATATATATATATATATATCCACACATTTAATGATTTTTTTCTATAAAATTTCTGAATTCGTTTTTTAAATTAAGATTTTACGCTAAGGATCCAGAATCAGTCTTTTTACCAGACACATGAACAAAGCAAATCTTCCTTCAGAAAGAACAGGTGAAATTTAATTAAGTTAATAATAAACTCTTATTCAAAATATATTTATTTCCATAGGAAAGGAGAAAATACATGCAGTCAAATGTGAAAAAGTATTCTGCGAAACATTGCTGAGTTAATAGATGAATATAGCCTAACAGAAAAGTACAAATAAGACGAAGATCCAAAATTCAGAATTTTATTTTATTTACTTGCAAACATTCTTCATGGTTAATTTGTACAAATACAAAATATTATTTTTTATATCACTAAATGATGAAATCGCAATAAATGATAAAAAAAAGTGAATTGACTCTAATGAAATGTTTCACTACTTAAAGACACAGAAAAACTGATTACATTTAAATTACATTTCTTTGAAAATTTTTATAGATTACTTTTAAAATAATAAAAAAAATCTCTCCTTTTATTGTATTAAAGCAAATTAAACTGACATATAATCCGCTATACAAAGTTTATAAGTTCTCTCGTCTAAAAATTCATATTAAACGGATTCCCATAATTTGAATAGTAAAAACAAATTTTAAATTCATTAAATTTGGTTTGGTTTCGTAGACCACCATTCTCGTGAAGAAAGCATTTTTAGGTGTTCGAATAAGCAAACCTGATTTAGCTTGTCTGTTGGGGGGGGGGGAATCCCTGTCCATACATTTTACGAGTTTTCACAAAATTTCACTTAAAAAATACGCACTGAGGGAGGTTGTTTAGTATTTTCTAACTAGCGTCGGTCATCATACATCGTACATTATTTAGTCATCATACAATTGAATATATACTTATGCAAAAAAAAAAAAAAAAAAAAAAAAGCTTTCTAATCGAAGCGTTTACTTTGACTTACCGTTTATTCTTTTTTACAGTAAACCTTTTTCAGCATTCCTCTTACGAAGTGGGCGTACACAAGGGAGGAGTTTTGATAGACTCCCCCTTCGCGTACTTTCATCATGATTTCATATAACTGCAACTCCAAAAATATTTATTCTGTTTTATCACTCCTTTCATACTTTCATAAAGCAACCTGCTCTCGAAGCACTAGGAGCGAGTACCTTGTCGCTACGAAAGGTATATATACTGGTGTACAACAGACCGCTTTACTTCAACTCAAATTAACCTAGCGTTAGATTCTTATGAACTGAACTGAATTGAAGTCTAACGGCTTTATTCACGAAACACTTGATAAGCGGATTAATCCGAACAAAAAGCCATAACTTGAACACGCGAGTCTGGACTAATCCACGTGTCAAGTGTTCGGTGCATAAAGCCGTACATAAAACATTTCCAATATCCTTCTTTGTTATTTAGATACCTCGATTTTGTCAACCTTATGACGTACGATTTCCATGGTGGTTGGGAACCTTTTACTGGTCACAATGCCCCTCTTTTTCCCAAGCCGGGTGAATCTCAAGAGAATAGAATTCTGAATGTGGTACGTATTTACAAAAGTTAAAGTATTCGAAAAAAAAAAGAGTTGAGAGAAAATCGGAGATTAAACTAAGGTTGAATTTTTCACAAAATGCGAGGGAGGGGGAGAGAAAGGGAAAGAAAAAGAGAAAAAGAAAGAGAGAGAGAAATTGTAGAAATGAAAGAAATGGAAGACACTTTCCCGTTGGAGAAAGTTATAAGAGATGCTGGTATTAATACAAGAGGTACTATATTTAATAAATCAGTACATATTCTCTCATATGATGATGATGCAGATGTAATTTCAAGATCTGTATCTGAGCTAGGAGAGGCGTTTAGGCATTGGAGAAGGCGGCTGGGAAATTAAAGCTTAGAGTAAATGTAGAGAAAACAAAATATATATACTGTGTGAAAAAAGAAAACCCATCTAATTTTATTGAGATTGGCCCATTTAAATTTGAATCCGTGAAAAATCTCACCTATTTGGGTTCTGAGATCAACAATCAAAATGATATTAGCCCTGAAATCAGAAAAAGGATTATTGCTGCAAATCGCTGTTTCTTTGGTTTAAGATATTTTTTTTAATCCCATCTAATAAAGAGAAGAACAAAAATTCTGTTGCACAAGGTGTTAATAAGATCAGTTTTAACTTATGCCTCAGAAACATGGACTTTAACGACGACGGAGGAAAAAGCACTGCCAATCTTCGAAGGAAAGGTTCTAAGAACTATTTTTGGTGCTGTTTTAGAAAATAATTCTTGGAGGAAAAGATATAACATTGAAATCTCTAAAATCTATAAAGATGACGACATTATTAAATACATAAAACTGAATAGAATGTGATGGGCAGGTCACCTTCTCTGAGAATGAGTGGAGAGAACTGCTCTTAAGGTCTTCAATGCCACTCCTTTTTGTAAAAGACCTAGAGGAAGACCAAAGAAAAGATGGAGGGACAGCCTGTTTGAGGATTTCGCCAAACTGAAAATTAGAAACTGGAGATCCATTGCAGGGAAGAGGGTGGAATGGGAAAGACTTCTGAAGAAGTCCAGGGCCCACAAGGGGCTGTCGTGCCAATGTTGATGATGATGATGAAAAAAAATAATAATTTGTTTCAAAATTGCATTTGGATTTAATGTTTGTTTTCATTAATGTTTTTACAAGTTTCTTTAAGTATGCAGAGCTTTTAGGAGTAAATTGCCATTTTACATTTTGCTAAAACTTTTTACTCTATTTTTGCTATTTTGCTAAAGGATTTTTTTTTAGTTCAATTCTGAAGGAAACGTTGTAACACTATTAAGAGTTTCATATATGATTACTAATAATCGCAGTAGTATAACCGCTAAAAACTATACAAAAAAAGACTTTTTTTAACTAAAGACTGCATTTCCGCTCTTTTGCTTCTTATTTTTTTTAGCTCAACTCTGAAAGAAACATTGTATAATTGCTAATAGTTTCGTATATGATTGCCAGTAATTACAGTTGTATAACTGCTAATAATTATAGTGGTATAATTGATAAAAACTACAGAAATTAAAGACTTGTCAGGTCAAGGAGTCAGGAAAGACGACAGGGGACATCCGTGGACTAGAAATAGACTACATGGTCAGTTGAATCTCGCTATATTTTGTTTTGAACGGATGAAAGAAGTCGAGTTTGGAAAAAAAACCATGAATTCATGAAGCCATATCTTCCTTTTTTCGCACTGTGCAAGGATCTACTGTAAGTGTAAGGATGTTGGGCATGTTCAGCTGGTATGGAAGTGGTGCCCTGGTGTTAGAGAATGAACAAAATGCATGCAACACCTGGACATATTAGCAGTGCAGTTGCATTCAACAATGTCACATTCTTGCTCCGAAGAAGACAGAAATATATATATCATGGACGATAATGTCCCTATACATCGTAAAAATATCTTTCAAAATTGGTTCATCAACTGGAGCATCAACCTGACTTCCAGCTGCTTCCCTAGCTGCCACAAAGACAGGATCTAAATACAGTAGAAAATGTTTGGGACATGTTAGAAAGACCATGCGATAACAATCTCCTCTTCCATCAACTTTACAATATCTTAACCCTTTAACGCGGGGTGTCCTCGCCCTGAGGACACAAAACTCTGATGTTTTGACTGTTTTCAGAATAAATTTGATGTCTATAAAAAATACCTGAGGATGACACAGTTAACGAGAATCCCTTACTTTTTACCACATAATTTCCCATAAAAATTGTCGATTATTTGTAAAATTAAGTCAAAGGTTATTTTTAACCCTTTGACGCGCAACCCTTTCCCAATGCTGAAAAAAGGGCAGCCGTTGCCATCGTTCGACTTAACTACCAGCAAGATGTGGACGATCGAAACGTTCATCGTGAGCCACAGATCTAGAGACCCTTTTTTAACGGCAGCTGGCTGTGCCGCACAGCCAGCTGCCGTTAAAAGCTGGCGTTTTTTCAGCAATGGGAAAGGGTTGCGTCTCAAAGGGTTAAGGTTTCTAATTCATTGGCCAGTGTGTGTATGGAATACACTGACAACATCTTACTATCATAGCACTGGTCTAACTTTATTCCAAAGAATAATAGCGAATTTTTCTTTTTTCCCCCATAGGAATTTGCCGTGAATTACTGGTTATCAAGGGGTTGCCCGGCTCATAAACTCATTTTAGGAATGCCCACTTACGGTCGAGGATTCTTACTACAGGATCCGAACAATAATGGTCTCTATGCTCCAACCAGTGGACCAAGCGCTGCTGGGGAATATACTAAAGAACCTGGAATGCTTGGATATAATGAGGTATGAAATCAATGCAAAAGCGTCTTCTATTTCCATAAGCATAGTAATAAGAACTGAATGACAAACAAACGCTTGCCGTAATGCATTTTATTTGGAGAAACATGATTTTTAACATTCAAAAACGGTCTTAAATTCAGTTTGTTACATTAGCGTTATTCCGTGGCGATGGTAAGGAAATGAATTTGCTAAGCAAACCTTCGACCTTGATTTTTCTGTGGCATTTTTTGTTTTGAAATGTTTAGACATAATTTCAATTGCTATTTTTAAAGCACTTTTTATCGTTAAAATTAATAAAGATCTTCGTCAATAACACATATAAATATAAAATTAAGCAGTATGTTTTTACGAATCGTTTCTTGTACAAACCAGTGACACAAAATCGTAAAAATCGATAAATTATTTTCGGCGTAGTTTCTCTCAGAAAAACTTTAAATGCAATTTTAAATGCAGGGCATGAGAATGACGATTAGAAAAGATGAACAGGAAATAAGGGCCTTTATTAGTTTTTCAGCCTATGCAATTAACTAATTATTTTTGGCATGCCAAGACGCTCTGTTTTTCTGATGATATTGACATGTGCTAATCTGCAAATCATTCATTCTGTTTTATTGTTTAATATGAAAGCATTGTAAAAGCATGATTCATTCTTGTTTTTACAGGTATGCAAGAAGCTCAAATCTGAGGGGGGCTGGAACGTGGTCTTTGACTTTAGCATTAAGGCACCTTATGCGTATAAAGACAGACAATGGATTGGCTACGACAATAAGGAAAGCATACACGCAAAGGTAATACAGATAAAATAATTAAAAATATTGCTCTGTAATAATAAATCTACTTTTTCTTAGGAATAGAGGTTAGTACGCGTATTAAGAGACGAATTAAAGAAATTCAATATTTACTTTACTTGTTCGAGTTTTTCGTTCTTTCTGCTCCTCTGATTTGCCTATATTCTTTTTTGCACATTTCACCGAATTGAAATGCTAAAGTATATGCGAGAACATCCAAATTCACTAATCACATCTTTTCGAAACTACGAGGGTGGTTCAAAAAGTAAGATAACAAGTCCTTTAATTAAAAAAAAAAAATCCAAAAAATGCACTGGCATAGCAAGGAATTTGGTGCAGATTATTTTTTACATATGCTTCTATGGGCATTAAAGCATTTTTTCCCATATGCATACCAACCTACCGAAACTTGCTTTGAAGAAATCAGGACCCTGATCACTGAGCCTCTTAACGACGACGTCCTGAAGACTATTACTGACGTATTCTAAAACAGCTAAACGAAATTTTCCAGTAAGATTTCGCTGTGGGTCGTAATCTTTATTTATATTCTGCGCATAAGTGCGTTAGTAGTAGATGACATCATGATTCGTCGCTAGAGAACACTTATGTAACTAATCATTTAAAGGGAATCGAGTATTTTCCTTCGAGAGGCTGCTGCTATTTCGCTCATCTGCCTCTAGTCAATGATCGTCCTATATCCAAGTTCGTCATTCCATCAATGTAGAGCTCTAGCCAACCATGTGTAATCGAGCCGTATTCGTGAGGTCGTTGTCATCATAGACATCTAATACGATAGACAGCGTATCCTATAGCCAATACATATGTAGCGCAGTAACAAGGATGCACCACGTGACTATTAGACTGATGCAGCCAGCTTGAGACAGTTATTGCTCTTTTAGGGCTATTATGGGGGGGAAATAATCCTTAATAGTTGTGGGTTTTGATCACAGACGTCTATTACTGTAGACAGCGCATCCTACAGCGCATATATGCAGCACAGTAATAAGGATATGCCACGTGACTATTTGACTGAGGTGATAGTAATCTTGTGCACACGCCAGGTTGTCGGATGTGCCGTCTATTGCAATAGATGTCTATGGTTGTCATGCGACAAAGAGACACTTCCACTAGCTGATAATGAATTTCCGCTGAGGAGGTTTTCTTTAACAACACAAATCATATTACTCATCGTACTTCATTAGATTTCAAAGTATTCTTCAATGGTTCCATCTTTTCTGGCTCAAATTTTTATCAGATCCATCAATGGTTTTCAGGCATCTGTGATTAAATTGGATATGCCAGATAGCATGACAATCAGTGCACGGCTCTCATGGGCCTGGGTTCGGCTCTCGACTTGAACTTAAATTGTCCGTCATTATCAAAGTGGTTAACATTGATCACCTCCCATAATCGCCAATACTCCTAGTTTTAGTGGTGGACAATGTATAAATGACAAGTGGAAAAAAAATGAATTAAATTAAGATATTTATTTTGAGAAGAACATATATTTTTTTTTCTTGAACTTATATATAAAAAATGTGAACCTTCTTCCTTTGTCATCCTTCAGTATTTTGTGAACATCAAATTTATGAACCGTGAAATAAAGATAGATAAGCACAGGTCAGTTTTCCTATTTCCCGGATTGAACGGGAAAAATATAAACTGTAACTGGTTTCAATACGAGACAACTGAAAGTTAAGGAATAACGATTATGTTAAACAGTCCTTTGATTTCGTTCTCCAAATAGTTATTCATGGTTAGCAGGTTCATTTGACATGCACTATTTTGAGGACCGTTTTCAATCGCGTTTCATGGTTTTAGAAACGATTTCTAAATTATTTCTTTTTCTTTAAAGTCTAAATTTGCTTTTTTAAAATTTGAATAAAAGTCTATTAATTTTAATTAAATGAAAAGGAACAAAGTGTGTTATACTGAAATTTAAGTCTGTCTGTACGTACTTGACAACCTTTTCTTTTATTAAAATAGTTATTAATGAATTTAAATTAATCCACTTTACGATTTAGTCGCTTTTTCTGTTCACATATCATCTTTTAGGCGATCTACAGAATTTTCTCTTGGACATACTATCATAGTCCTTTTTGTCGTATCAGCGTATTTGGAAGGCATAAACGCTGATCCAGTTTATTCTCGAAATGACCTTTCAGTCATTTGCAACAGTAGTATGGGAAATAGTTTCACATACTACTGTTACAAACGTAGTTAATCGCGTTTCCATCCTTAATTTGATCGATAGCGCGGTGTCAGATTTATTGGATTGTTTCATCAGTTCGAATTTTGATCTCGTAGAATTTGGAAAGTTAATATCATATAATCGAGTTCACTTTCAAATTGCTCTGTCCTTTAATCCTTAAATACCCGAATTTTAAACACGTTAACTGCCGATCACGCAATAGTCACGAGTGTAAGCTAAATTACCTGTATTATTTTTGTGAATGTAACTAATTAATTTTTTTTTTTAAAACTCGCAGTTTGAAAGAAATACATGAATTTTTTATTATCCAGGAGATAAATCATTGGGTGCATTCGTATACGATAAACTCGTTACATGGGTTTTCGTAAGAAAACTGCAATCAATGCGTTTGTTCAATGCAGTTCAGTGCTTTTTTTTTTTTCCTTTTACGGAAAACTTCAGTTTATTCAGATTTGCTGCCTAGGGGATGTGTTTGTTTACAATTCGCATATGTTGTTATTTTTCTCGTGGAGTTTTAGGATTTCAATAAAAAGAATGGCCATGATTGAAGTGTACTGCTCAAAATTTAGAAATTTGGACTAAAATTTGCATTTTCTCAAAAGTCTTTAGCAAGAGAAGTTCAAATTTAGCCATTAACGATTTAAATCAACTTCAATCTGAACACCAAAAATATGCATTTTTGAATTTGCTAAAATGAAAAATAAAAGAAAATAATAACCTTTGAAAAATTCTGTACCTCCGTTGCAGTTTCTAGGATGTGCATGAATTTCCTCCTCGAAAAAATAAAATTTGCAGCTTCAGCAAACTTAATAATACTTTTCATAACAACAGACGCCCTTTCATAACAGCAACAACGTGCAGCAAGTATGTCCTCTCAACAACTGGATTGTTATGTCGTAGGGAATAAATAACATTTGGACTAAGTGGAAAATTAACGGGTTTTTATTGTATTTAAAAAGTTCTTTTTTGAAAAATGAAAATAATTAAAGAAAGTTTTATTTAGGTTAATTTTACCCAGAGAAATTAAGTTTTTGGGGTATGTGAGGACATTGTGGGGGGTTTTGTGTCAGTTGGATTTGTAATTTAGAGATCCATGTGCTTGTCATTAATTGCGCGCTAAATGACAGATACATATTTTTCTAAGTGAAATACCTGATACAGTTTCTTTCATAATGGGTTGCACATATGTTGAAAACTGCCTTAATGATTTTGATAATGAATTTTACATTTGTATTTTTTGTGTTTTTTTTTGGTGGCTGACAATTTTTTTTTTGTGGCTGACAAAATTTTTTTTTGTATAACGATCTTCTAGTTCCCTTAATTAATATATTAACATTAATAAATTTTAACAATTCTAATTTTTTACTAATTTTCTTTTGATTTACAACAATCACTACTGGGTAGCCATTTTCTTTTGGAGTCAGTACGATCCCGGCAGATACATGCGTTCCCGCGTCTTTGACGTTGCCAGATTCAAGGAACAAGAATTTTTACGGCCGTTCACGATGTGTTTTACATCTTGCAAATAATTTATAAGGAGTTATTAAATTCAAGTGGAAGTGCAAAGAATATTCGTTTACTAAAATATACACATCGTTATTTACAAAGTAATTTTTAGAGGCCGTAATTACGAAGTCAATAAAGAGTGCTGACTTAAACATCAACTCAATGGCCAACATTTCGCTGCAGCAATCGAAGTCTGAGTACGAGAGTATGAGGATTGCTATAAATATCAGAGCCAGCGGTGGCGTCTCGGTCTCCTGATTCGTTTTTTGTTCTCTCGACTTCTCATGCGGCTCGCTGTCTTCTTCCTGATAGATGAGTGGAGCGATGGTGCCGATGTACGACGTCTTTGGAACGATGGTGGACAATGAGACTTGAGTGAAAGGAAGTTCCTAGGAGGGCCCTCCCATATCTAATCCATGGATAAGTTTTTTTTTATGCATGCTTCCTTTAACTAATAGTTTTTTTTGTCAGCCACACCAATTTTTTTTAGTGTGACATGTGGGTTAAGCCGGAAATGTAAGCTAAATTTTTAAGGGTAATAAGAGGCATTAATATGGGATATTTTCTGGTAATATTGTTTAATTTGATTAATATAGAGTATATAAAGATCAATCATAATAAAATTTTGTAGTTTTGGGACTAAATGAAGTAGATGTTTAAAGATTGGGCTCTAGAGTGCCTCATGTGAATTGTTTTGGTATGTTCAACAATAAGTTTTATGTTGTAAGATAATTGTAATTGTAGTAAAATTTTTAAGCTAAATGTTATGTTAGTACATTATAATCGAGATTTATTCCTAATTGTGGAAACCTTGGGCAGAAGAAAAAGATTGTAAATACATTGTTAAGTTGCAAATGATATTGCTTCAGGAGTTTTAATCTGATATAATTGTTTAATGTTAATAAATGAATTGTTTCCACAATTTTAGAGTGTTTTTGTGTGCATTTTCTTTTTCACTCGAACTTCATAGGGTTTTTGCAGGAATTTAGATATAACACCAACGGTTTTGTACAGCTTTTAAATCTATACGATCACTAAGCCATTTTAAGTTTATTTTTGTTGCTTTATTGAATCTATTTGTATTTTGGAAATTTAAGGAAATGGTTTATTTTACGGCACCTCCTTTTGAACGGCCAAAGAATTTTAAAAGTTAATTTACTTAAAATGAAGTCAAATTTTGAGATATTAATATAAGTCAACAACAACAAGCAAGTATTTTTTTTAAATCCAACAATGGTGCCGTGCGTCCTTTTAAATAGTGAAAGAGAGAATGCACTCTGAGGTATATATTGTGTTATGATGATTTGATTGGGAGTAGTTATACTGTTGTTTGTTAATTTCTCTGGGTAGATTAGTAAATGGCAGAGCACAACATAACAAAAAAAAAAAGTTTTATTGTATCTTTATAAGTGTTTTGAAATTAGATTTTAACAGTATTATACATATATTATATTGTGATAGTATTTATGTCACAAGGTAGTGACAGGAATTTAGATTTAAGCCCACCTAAATTATATCCATTTGTTGTAACAATGCCTGGGCAAGAAATCCCACACTTTGGGGAGTTTTTATCATTAGTTCCACCATTCAGTGGTGAAAACCCAGACCTGCAAATAAATGACTTTTTAGATAAAATTTCGGAGGTAGCAAAATTCGCGGGATGGTCCGAAGACCACATGTTATTTGTAACTAAAACGAAATTAGTAGGGGAGGCTGCTAGATTTGTTAGATCCCAGCCTCAGTTAAATGATGCCAAGTTAGAGACTTTCAAGAAAACACTAAAAGACAGATTCACAAAAACAGGCTCCACAAATTATCTCCTTCAATTTACCACGTGTACACAAAGTAACATGGAGGCCCCTCGAACGTTTTTATCACGACTACAAGGTTTGGCGCATAGATGTTTTGAGGATGAGACTAGCAGGGAGAAAATGCTTGTCTCACAGGCTTTGGCTGGGCTACAGCCATCAGTTAGGAGATTTGTCATGTCACAGAAACACGAAAAATTTGAAGACATTTGGCAGTTAGTGCTTAAGGAGGAGGAATGCGCTAGTCTAGAACAGAGTTCAGCCACTATTAACTTTGGAGCGGTGAGCTCACAGGTCACACCGATAGAGAGAGATTTGCAAGAAATTAAACATCTACTACAGGCTACCTCTCTAGAAAACGACAAAAAAATTCAAAAATTAGAGCAGGACATGACAAAATTACAGGAGGCTGTAGCACATAAGCCAACCACGAGGACACAACAACAACACATAATTTGTTATTTTTGTGGAAAGCCCGGACACATAAGCCGATTTTGTAGGGAAAGGGGAAATCAGAGGCAGAACAGATCGCAAGGTTTTAGAAATAATAGGAGGGATAATTTAAACTAAAGAAGGGGCAAAGCGGAGGTGCACGACCGTCTTTGACTCGACCCCATGAGTGCATGCAAATCAACGCTACCCACAACAACAAAGACAAGCTGCCCATAATAATCTGTAAAGTAGGGGAAATCAAACTCAGAGCTTTAATTGATACGGGAGCTTCGATTAATTTGATGAAGAAAGAGACTACGGAAAGATTGATCAGAGAGAATTTAATTTTGGATAGGGAATCTTGTGCTTTAAGAGTAGTAGGCATAACACTCAACGATATGTTTTTAAATGACATAATTAAGGTGGATTTAAAAGTGGGAAATTTGTCAATACATTCAGATTTTTATATTGCTCCTACTACTTATGTAAACTATGATATTATTTTGGGCATGCAATTCTTAAAAGACAATAACCTAATCATAGATATTCCACATTCAAAATTAATACACGAGAAAGGGGATATTTTTTGGGACAATAGTACAGTGGGTAATGAAGTTAATTGTATTTGTACAGAAAAAGAGTTTGTTTTTGGTTATAGTGTAAAGAAACATATAATCCCTCCTTTAAGCGAGCAGATAATCGAAGTTAAAGTAAAAGCAAATTTTCAAAACACTCCTCATGTATTAATTTCACCATCTACACATTCCTTAAATAGTGATTGGACCATATCTCACTCGATCAATGACAATAATAGTAACAACAGTTTTTTTGTCAAAGTAGCAAATTTTTCTAACTGTAAAATCCATATAAATAAAAACACTAATATTGTTCAAATTGAACCTGTTGAAGTTGTACAATCGGAGGCCACTCATGTAAATGTTGGGGAAGTTAGGACGTTGGAGGATGATTTTGATTTATATGGGGGGAAATTTCAATTAGATCATTTAGATGAGGAGAAAAAGATTAAATTAATGTCAATACTGGATAAACATAAGTCAGTTTTTGCCGAATCTGTGTCGCAGCTGACAGGGTGCAAAACTTTGAAACACAGAATTTATCTCACCGATGAGTTACCCGTTAGACAAAGACCATATAGGGCTCCTTATGCTTTAAGGGAAGAATTAAAAGCTCAGTTAGACCAGTTATTAGATGCAGGAATAATATCGATGAGCGACTCTCCTTATGCAGCACCTGTTATTTTAGTAAAGAAGAAAAATAATACTTACCGATTAGTTTGTGACTATAGGAAGCTGAATTTGAAAACGATGCCTTTACCTTATCCTTTGCCTTTGATTTCCGAATTGTTAGATTCCTTAGAAGGAGCAAAGTTTTTCTCATCTCTTGATCTTTGCTCGGGGTATTGGCAAATGGAGCTCGATCCACAAGATAGACATAAGACTGCTTTCACGACAGAATTTGGTTTATTTCATTTTAATCGTCTACCTCAGGGACTCAAAAATGCTGCGTCTTCTTTTCAAAGATTACTTAATATTGTTTTGGCTGGGTTAAACAATTGGAACATAAATACTTACTTAGACGACTTAATTATTTCTTCAACAACTTTTGAGGAACATCTTGAAAAGTTAGATGTAGTCTTCACTAGGTTAGGAAAACACAACCTCAAAATAAATCCAGGAAAATGCCAATTAATTAAAGACAAGATTTCGTATTTGGGTTTCCAAGTAACAAATGGAAAAATATTTCCCGATACACGTAATATTGATGCTGTTAAAGACTTTCCAGTACCTAAGACTAAGAAGAATGTACGTTCGTTTTTGGGTCTATGCAATTTTTACAGAAAATTTATTCATAACTTTGCTGAAATAGCCTTACCTTTAACACAATTAACTAAGGGATCAGTAAAATTTAACTGGGGGGATAATGAACAAATTGCTTTTGATACATTAAAGGAGAAATTAATATCTTATCCATGCTTAATTATTCCAAACATGAACAGGGAATTTACCCTAAACACTGATGCTTCAGGTGTTGCAATAGGAGCAGTTTTAAGCCAAAAAGGGGAGGATGGTTGTTTACACCCTGTAGGATATGCCAGTAGACGTCTAAATGATGCTGAAACTAGATATAGTGTATACGAAAGAGAGGCATTAGCTGTGGTGTGGGGCATCAATCATTTTAGAAATTATTTGTATGGGGGTAAGAAATTCATTTTGTGGTGTGATCAAAAATCTTTGGAATATGCACTTAAACTAAAAGATGGTGGTCGAGTCACAAGATGGGCGTTAAGTTTACAGGGATATAATTATGAGATAAAACATATACCAGGTAGGCAAAATGTTCCTGCTGATGTGTTGTCGAGACCTGTAAATGCTATCAATGTTGTCGAACAAGTCCACACTGAATCTCTTTCAACAGACAGGGTTAAAACATTACAAGAAAATGACAGTAAATGTGCTGAAATACTAAATCAGTTAAATGAAGATAATGTAGAACTTAGAATTAATGAGATGACCTTTTTTAAGAAAAACAATTTACTTTATTGCTTAAAACACAATTCTAATGATAGACAGAATCACCCAGAAAAGTTGGTTATACCTAAGACATTAATTTCAGAGATTTTAACTTTAGCTCACGATTCTCCCACGGTTGCACACCCTGGTTTCAAAAGAACTTTACTACGAATAAAAGACAAATATTTTTGGTGGGGACTATATAAACATGTTTTAAACTATGTAAAGTCTTGCATACCGTGTCAGGAAAGAAAGGGATTTAAGAAAAACCAAAAGGCGCCATTACAAAGAATAGAAGTTACCAGTAGACCTTTTCAACAGATAGGAATGGATGCAGTTGGACCTCTTCCAATCACTGAGGCAGGACACAGACATATTATTGTTATAAGTGATTATTTTACACGTTGGGTAGAAGCTTACCCTGTAACAGACTTACAAACCCATACAATAACTTTTATCTTTGAAAAATTTATATGCCAACATGGCATACCTGAACATCTCATAACTGATAGAGGTAGTTCCTTTTTGTCTGAAGCTATTCTTAAGGTCTATGATAAACTTAAAATTCGAAAACATTTCACAACGAGTTATCACCCAAGTTCGGATGGCGTGGTCGAGAAAGTCAATGCCACAATTATCAATTCGTTAAAATTTTTAGTAGATAAAACGGGCCATGATTGGGATAAGCATTTACATTTTGCCTTATTGGCACATAGAACAGCTATACACTCAGCATTAAAAGACACTCCTGCTCATTTGATTTATGGAAGAGATATAACTCTACCAGTGGATTTGATTGTTAAACCCACCTTCAGGTCATATGCAGACACACGAGATTTAAGTGAGGACATAGAGGTCAGATTACAAAAGACATTTAAAATAGTCAAAGATAATTTAATAAAGGCGGCTGAAACCCAAGAGAAATATAGAGAGAAACACTGTAAGGACAAGAAAATAGTTGTAGGAGATCTAGTCTTGTTGTACACACCTCAGCTGAAAGTTGGGCAATCTAAGAAATTCACAGTAGTGAACAAAGGGATTTATAGAGTTAAGGAGAAAACAAGTAATGTAAATTATATAGTCGTACATGTAAACAATCCCAATGATCAACAATTGGTTCATGTAGACAGGTTAACTAAACTCACTGAAAGAATAGTATTTCCTTCCATGCCTGAGTTAAATAAACCTGAGGAGGCGAATGATGAGCCTGTTTTAGAGGATGTAGAGCAAGACATAGATCCCCTCAATTATCAATTTTTACCTTGTTGTAGGCGTAGGAGATATGAACACACAAGTACAGTAGATCCCAATAATGACTCGCAGGTCGTAATAGAGGAGGTCAGGTCACCAGTAGATAGCCAAAACAGTGATACTGTGTCCAGCTCTGATCAGAGTAATTCTGAACACTCAACAGAGAATGAGCAAGGTAATGTTGGTAACGATGGTCTGTCAGACTCTAGTACACAAGTTATCTCTACTCCACAACCAAAAGGGGGGTATAATTTACGTCCACGTAATGCTCAAGGTTTTGTAAAGTAATATTTCGTTATTTATGTGTTAAAATGTTTTACTGTGTATGGTCAATATTTAACAAAAAAAAAAAAAAAAGTGTGAGTTAAGTGAAGACTGGACATCAGACTACACTGACAGCTGCAGATGAAAGTGTGGACTTTCTGGTGAATCTCCAGTGTGATGACAAGCTTGAATAAGGAGTTATGGTTACATATAGAATGAAATGGGACAATTAGGGACGTTTTGTTTTACCATCTTCATAAAACATAAGACTCCTTCTAAACAATGGACTTATCTGCACTAAAGTCTTCACAATTCACCGAGTGAGATGTTGTATCTTTGTCACGTATTGTTTTTGAAATTATAAATGAAGTGCTAGTCAAGGTGTGATATAGTGTTTTATATATGTATATTTTTTTTTCTTCATGATGTGTCGAGGCCAAAGAAAATTATTATCAACAACACACTTTGTAGTAACTGTTGATTTTTGTATGGTGTTTGAGAATGATACATGTTATATGATCAGTATCGATAATGTTGTTTTGTGATTATGATGTGTTATGCCATTTGCAAAGGTACACAAAAAAAAAAAATTGTTTTACAATTTTTTTTCCGTAAGGGGAAGGTATTTGTTATGTCGTAGGGAATAAATAACATTTGGACTAAGTGGAAAATTAACGGGTTTTTATTGTATTTAAAAAGTTCTTTTTTGAAAAATGAAAATAATTAAAGAAAGTTTTATTTAGGTTAATTTTACCCAGAGAAATTAAGTTTTTGGGGTATGTGAGGACATTATGGGGGGTTTTGTGTCAGTTGGATTTGTAATTTAGAGATCCATGTGCTTGTCATTAATTGCGCGCTAAATGACAGATACATATTTTTCTAAGTGAAATACCTGATACAGTTTCTTTCATAATGGGTTGCACATATGTTGAAAACTGCCTTAATGATTTTGATAATGAATTTTACATTTGTATTTTTTGTGTTTTTTTTGGTGGCTGACAATTTTTTTTTTGTGGCTGACAAAATTTTTTTTTGTATAACGATCTTCTAGTTCCCTTAATTAATATATTAACATTAATAAATTTTAACAATTCTAATTTTTTACTAATTTTCTTTTGATTTACAACAATCACTACTGGGTAGCCATTTTCTTTTGGAGTCAGTACGATCCCGGCAGATACATGCGTTCCCGCGTCTTTGACGTTGCCAGATTCAAGGAACAAGAATTTTTACGGCCGTTCACGATGTGTTTTACATCTTGCAAATAATTTATAAGGAGTTATTAAATTCAAGTGGAAGTGCAAAGAATATTCGTTTACTAAAATATACACATCGTTATTTACAAAGTAATTTTTAGAGGCCGTAATTACGAAGTCAATAAAGAGTGCTGACTTAAACATCAACTCAATGGCCAACATTTCGCTGCAGCAATCGAAGTCTGAGTACGAGAGTATGAGGATTGCTATAAATATCAGAGCCAGCGGTGGCGTCTCGGTCTCCTGATTCGTTTTATGTTCTCTCGACTTCTCATGCGGCTCGCTGTCTTCTTCCTGATAGATGAGTGGAGCGATGGTGCCGATGGACGGAGTCTTTGGAACGATGGTGGACAATGAGACTTGAGTGAAAGGAAGTTCCTAGGAGGGCCCTCCCATATCTAATCCATGGATAAGTTTTTTTTTATGCATGCTTCCTTTAACTAATAGTTTTTTTTGTCAGCCACACCAATTTTTTTTAGTGTGACATGTGGGTTAAGCCGGAAATGTAAGCTAAATTTTTAAGGGTAATAAGAGGCATTAATATGGGATATTTTCTGGTAATATTGTTTAATTTGATTAATATAGAGTATATAAAGATCAATCATAATAAAATTTTGTAGTTTTGGGACTAAATGAAGTAGATGTTTAAAGATTGGGCTCTAGAGTGCCTCATGTGAATTGTTTTGGTATGTTCAGCAATAAGTTTTATGTTGTAAGATAATTGTAATTGAGTAAAATTTTTAAGCTAAATGTTATGTTAGTACATTATAATCGAGATTTATTCCTAATTGTGGAAACCTTGGGCAGAAGAAAAAAGATTGTAAATACATTGTTAAGTTGCAAATGATATTGCTTCAGGAGTTTTAATCTGATATAATTGTTTAATGTTAATAAATGAATTGTTTCCACAATTTTAGAGTGTTTTTGTGTGCATTTTCTTTTTCACTCGAACTTCATAGGGTTTTTGCAGGAATTTAGATATAACACCAACGGTTTTGTACAGCTTTTTAAATCTATACGATCACTAAGCCATTTAAGTTTATTTTTGTTGCTTTATTGAATCTATTTGTATTTTGGAAATTTAAGGAAATGGTTTATTTTACGGCACCTCCTTTTGAACGGCCAAAGAATTTTAAAAGTTAATTTACTTAAAATGAAGTCAAATTTTGAGATATTAATATAAGTCAACAACAACAAGCAAGTATTTTTTTTTAAATCCAACAGGATGAACCTGCTCCGTGCTCAGTTTACTTAGTTTGAAACTAACCATACTCAGTTTTGTATACGAACGCCCTAATTTATAAACTGAATGCACTCAGTTTCATTTGCGAACAACTTAGATGGAAACTCGTTCCACGAGTGTAACTGGTTTGTCGTTTACGAATGCGGCCATTTATTATTGAAAACTACATTTTATATGTGAAATTGACACGCGATATTTGGCTTGTACTCTGATCCGGCAGCGAACATGTTTTTAAAGTCCGGTATCAAATTTGAAACTTAGGACATTTGAAGGTTAAAACATTTCCCGTTTAGGTGTGAACGAACTCAAACAATAATAAACTTTCACAAAAACTCAAAATTTCTTTGTATCTATACTGCACGATATTTAGTTTTAAAAGTGATAGTTTACAGGCTTTAATATTTGTATATAATGCCTATGCTCTCAGTATTTTTTTGGTAAAAATCAAAAGTAGTAATTACCAAAAATTAGTACTTCGTCGTAAAGCTAAAAATTTGAAATCTCACTTCTATTTACAATTCGTTATTTCGAATACTCATTACCACAGTACTATTCAAAACATTCAAAGCTCCAAATCTTCATTTATAATTTTAATACAAGATAAGATATTTTTTACACATTTTATTCAGAGTCCTCATAGTTTAAAATAATCCAGCTTAATGTAAAAACATACTTTTAATAAATGTATTCTATTATCGTATGTAAAATATAAGACCACAGAGAGGTGAAAATAAACATGTTCGAGTTTTAACAAAAAGATAAATTTTAAATTCATATCATTAGAATTCTATCACATGTACAAAATTAAAGCGACGGATAATAATGTAATTCTAGGAATCGGAGAATAATAGGAATTCTGTAAAAATCAGTTTTCTCGCCTCTGTTACTATTTACTAAGAATACTGTTTGTGCGTCACCGTAATTGTAAATAAGCATTTTATGAATATTGTCTAATATTCTATGGCTACACCAGCAGTTACCGAGTGAGGTGTTGCGCCATCTTTGTGCACGAATGGTGGTCTCCCACTTTGTAAGGGAAGTCTAAGCTCGTAAACGTCTAATGCCATGGTTCCATCTTATACCAACCTATCAAAACTGTCGGTGAAGAAATCAGAGTCCGGCCGGGTCTTTGAGTCACTTAATGACGGCTTTCTGAACAGCATCATAGACTTGGAAATGACGACCTGCAATTGCCCGAAGAGATGGAAATCACTGGGTGCGAGATCCAGGCTGTCGAGAGGCTATTCCAATATGCTTCATCGGAAGCTCGGAAACTCTATAGCCAACCACATGGCATCTGACGGACATCTTGAGAATTCGATTGCTATGTTCGTCTGCTTTCTGCAGCCCGAAATGAAATTTCATTTTCTAGAGGAATATTGCACCCGTGAGAGTTACTTTTTGAACCGTCTACCTATAGTATATAGAAGCTTAGTATGCACACTAAGCAACAGTCTTTGAACTCATATCTTGCCAGGCACCGATTTTCGGAGATGGGGCCCAGGTCAAAAGTTTCATTATGGACTTCTCTTACGAAAACTTTCTCATACACTACAAAGCAATTTTGATATCACACCCTACAAAAAGAAGAGGATATATTATAACATCGTAAAAATGATTATTTAATCAAGATGCAAAATCGGAATGCAATAGTTCCATAATAATAATATTATAATAGGATAGTAGGATAATAATATTTCAGTTATATTATTTAAGTTTCAATCATTAATTTCATTCCGTATTTTTCAACTATCATGTTACACAATATCTTAGTATTTATTTTATATCATGTTTATATCAGAGCATTTATTTATAGTGAGATAGATCTTCACTTTGTTCCACTTAAGAAGCTATTTCCTTTTATCTGTTCCGATTGAAAATTAGCTCTATGGTTTCTCGCGATCGGCATGCATCAATGCATAGGCCAAGCCTAAATGATAAGTTTGCGCCTGAGACTACACCGTTTAGCTAAATAAAGGTATGGACACAATGCTAGCACTATTCGGTTTTTTTTTTTCATAAAATTAGTTTCGTTACCTCTTATTTTAAATTAAAATCAAATTTTTAAACTGAAAGGGTAATTTGTGCTCCCCTTTTTTGTTTTGGGATCGGTCTCTTGCCTCGAACTCCCTGCCGGAAATCAGTCCCTGTATCTTGCAATAAGTCGCAGGATGGTTTCACGACATTTTTTTTATAAGTTCTGGATCGTCTGTATACCGAGAGTCTAGAGGGAATATACAGCTACTCTCCCAATGCAATGTCACGCGACTTTGTTGCTTAATGTGTAGTAGGCATTATAATTACACCTGCACTACACAAGAATATAACGAAGCATGACAAACAAGTATCAAGTGATCCGTCTCCTCAAACTTCAAAATAAAACAAAACTTGGGGGAAATTGAATGATACTTGATCGAGTAACTGACAATGGCGGCGTTAGCACCTTGCGTTTTTCTCGATTGATTATGGTCAGTTTGTTTGTTTGCGTTGTTATGGCAGCGATACGCATGGGTGATCTGCCTAGGATGGGGGTGCCTTGGTCGGAGAACTTTCTCAGGAGTTCTAATGACTATTCACGTTACACCTGGAGAAAACTGACCAAAACTTCAGACGGTTAGATCGATAGCCAATGGGACTCGAACCCAGGACCTTCACACTTCAGTCATCTCCCACTTTGAGTATTTTATCCACACGGCCATGATGAAGCCATGCACTCTCAGAAAAATTCGTCTTTATACACTAATTTATCCCTCATTTTTCAACGAATAATTTCCGTTTCAACAAATATTTCCTTGGAAACGTAATATTTCCGTAAATTCTTCTTCTCGAAATCTGAAGAAGAGGAAAAAAAATCGTTGAATCTGAAGATGTTTCTTCAAATCACAGGAGGCCTCACCATGGCACAGTGGTTATATCACTGAAAATGGTAGACGGCCGAAGTGTGAAGGTTCCGGGTTCGGGTCCCATCGCGCGGTCGCCAATCTGGAGTTTTCGTAGGTTTTCTCCGGATGTAACGTGAATACGCGTTAGAACCCCTTAGAAAGTCTTCCTACCAAGGCATCCCTCATCTTAGGCAGATACCCCTCGCGCAGGTTTGCCTTAATCAATCACAATCACAATCAAATCACAGGAGAAAAAAAGAAACGGATATTCGTCAAATAACGGAAATATTCCGGCAGCACTACTGCCAGAAAAATTTCCGTGAATTGCAGAAATCATTTTCGAGAGTGCGTCTTTATACACTAATTTATCACTCATTTTCCAACGAGTAATGTCCGCACTCCTTGGAAACGTTATATTTACGCGAACCCTTCACGAAAATATGAAGAAGAGGAAAATATTTCGTTAATTCTAAAGAAGTTTCTTCAGTTGACAGGACAAAAAGAAACGGAAATATTCCGGCAGCACTGATTGCTTCAAAATTTCCGTGAATTGAAGAAATAATTTTTGAGAGTATGGACAGTATGAGTTTTTTCCAAGTTACTCAAAATTCTCATCGTGAACATGCTGCTGTAATTTTACATTTTCACTTATATTTTCATACAAAAATTAAAATCACTTAAAATTCCGAACATTTTATTCCAGGTCGAGTTTCTCCAGAGGAAGAAGTTAGGTGGCGGCATGATCTGGGCTTTAGAAACTGATGATTTCAGGGGACACTGCCATGGCCACAAATATCCTCTTCTCCGGGCAATAAACGATCGCCTTGGCGGTACATCGTCTGTTGATGTTCAGAGACCCATTCAAAATAATGTCCCAGAGCCGCAACCCCGGGCTCCGTTTCCCTTTGGATTCAATGACGGGCAACTCCCGTGCCCCAGCCCTGGCTACTACAGATTTCCAGGGGACTGCAAGCAATTTTACTTCTGCCAGCCGAATGGTCCGATACACAGGTTCCAATGCGGTGAAGGAACAGTTTTCAGCCAAGAATTGAGAGTGTGTGCATATCCCCATGCAGTTCCAGGATGCTAGATAACGGGAGGAAAAATTCACTGATTTTTTTTTCTTCTATCCTTGCACCACTTGCAGCAATCACCTACATTGAACGTAAAGTGACGAACCGTCCCGTATTATACTGGACAGTCCCATATATTGAGGTTTTGTCCCGTTTTTAAAAGCAGTCCCGTATCGTCCACTATTTTCGTACCTGTGATCACTGCCAGAAAATAGCTGTTCTGTGTTTAAAATTTCTATTTGGATAGCTACTCAATATCGTTTTCTTTCATTTGAAAAAAAAAAAAAAAACACCAAAAATTAATCTAAAGAAAATTTGAATCTTAGTAAATATGTCTAAGTGATCAGCAATGCTATAATCTACTGAATACAGATTTGCATTAAAAATTAATTCGAAATTCGAATACTTTTATTTTCAAAATTTTTAACCCTCCCCGGCTTACGTTCAAACAAGAGTGTCCCATATCTGAACTTCAGAAAGAGGCTCCCTTTATTAACCCTTTAACGCGCAGTGTTCCCGCTCTGGGAACACCAAACTCTGACGTTTTGACTGTTGCCAGTCAGTAAGAATAGATTTGATTTCTATAAAAATGGTTGCGGGCGACATAGCTCCACGAGAATCCTTTACTTTTTAGCACGTCCTTTTCCGTAAAAAATTGTCACGATTCTTTTTAACAGCACTGACATCTGCTGAAAAATGGAAGAATGCGAGAACAGCTGGATAGATTGCCCAATGCTGGATAAAGGACAGCCGTTGCCATCGCTCGACTTAACTACCAGCAAGATGGCGGACGATCGAAACGTTCATCGCGTGCCACAGATCTAGAAACCCTTTTTTTGACGCAGCTGGCTGTGCCCGCGCACAGCCAGTCAAAAAAAGGGTCTCTAGATCTGTGGCACGCGATGAACGTTTCGATCGTCCGCCATCTTGCTGGTAGTTAAGTCGAGCGATGGCAACGGCTGTCCTTTTTTCAGCATTGGGAAAGGGTTGCGCCTCAAAGGGTTTAAACGGCTGGATAGAAGAGAACTTGTCTTCATAATGGAAAAGATTGAGTGAACTTACTTCAAACGACCAGATATTCATTTTGATCAGCATCCCACAGCTAAAACGAGTGAACATCTTGTCAACGTTGTACACAATTTATAGAAGACTCTCTAATGAAGACGTACTAGCCATATTGTACAAAATGTCGGTGGGTTTTTTTTTTTTCGATTAAATGTTGTAAAATTACAAATGCATCAACTGTTAGCTGTCACCCTGTATGTATGTAGGTGTACAAAATCCTGTAACACTGAACTGCTTGAATAAAATAATTGGTGTCGGTGCTCTTTGATTAGGTCTGCGTCGACTGTAGTTGATCTGTGAATTGTCGATGACTGAAATAAGTTGAAAGTTGCAAAAGCACACAGTCGGACTTCGTTATCTCGACACTCTCCCGAACCACAAAAATGTGTTGCCATAAGCTTATTCACGCCATACGTTATATATTACGTCATAAGCTTTTTAAGTTTCGTATTTTTGAGTTTCGTAATAATCGAAGTTGCATAGAACTAATAAAAAAAAACAGTATTTGTACAAGAATCATTCATAAGAAAAAGGGTTTAGGAATTCTATTGAAGCTACCGCTGGTATTATCAGCGTAGGTTACTTATCGTTCATTACATTTTTCCTTCTCAAAATCGCTTAACGTAGCAAACCAGCCACTTTATTCTCCGGCAAAAATATAAAATTTAGTGCATTTTGCTGTAAGAAACCCTCTTTTACCTCCCAAAATGCTGTTGTTTCTTGGTCATCGATCTGCAACTTTTGATGTTGAAGAAAGGTTGTGTTTGTGCATTGATTTTTGTAATTTACCCTATCCAAAGTTCGAGATATAGAGGGCTTGATTAAAAAATTTTTAAGATAAACATGGAAAATGTATTTAGATAGTAAATGTCTGGATTTTCAGAAATTTCGAAATTTGTCATCCCAGAAAAGGAAAACACAGGGTATAAATATAGCACGTGTGTTAAAACTAATAAAGAACTTGGTAAATAATACACATATGTAAATTTAAATAATATGGGCCGTTTCGGATGATACAAAGGGTTCCCTTTTCTTCGACTTTCAAAAGTTTCTCCTTTTACATAGACAGAAAATGAGAGAACTAAAACGAAAAACAAAAATTCACCAGAAAAAATTTGCCATTCGGATTAAGGAAAAAGTAAGAAGACCAGAGAGAATAAAAGTTGAAGAAGAGGAGGTAGATAGAAGAAATTAGCAAAAATGAAGGAAGTAAGTTAAATAAATAAATAAATAAATAATGAGTAAAAATTCACAAACAAATTAATTAAAATAATTATATAGAAGTATTATTCTTTTATTTTTAAAATATTAAAATAAAACACTAAAATTAAATAAAAATTAAAATAGGATTATAAACGAAGAAAATATAAATAACAATTTTTTAAACTAAGAAACAGCAGCATTTAATACACTATCCATACTGTGTTCATTTTATATAGTGTATGTGTATTACAAATTTCTTTATTGATTTTAAGCTATTTAACACCATTTTTTTTTTCTTTGAGTGTTTATGATGTGTGTACTCCGCTAATGTACAAAGGCCTAAACAGAAACTGAGACATGTTTTGAAACATGCAGACTGAGAAAACAGGATGCAATAGTCCTTTCTTTCCCTTTAATCCTCGTTGACAGCAGCAATAAATTCCCAAAACATTATCGAACGCAAGAGTTTAATCACAACTCCGGGATCCGTGATATTCAATTTCAAACGATCGTTTGACAGGTCTTTTTTTTTTTTTTTTTTTCCAAATCCAAATGTCAACAGAAAAGTGGGAGTAGTTCGGCACACACCTTCGACCAGAATTTCGAACTTCCTTAATGTGCTGCTTCCACTGATAACATCTGTGTGGTAGATATATAAGCACTACCTCGAATTTCACTTTTCACAAATTATCTGCATATCCGTTACCGTAAGTGGCATTTTCTTTTTATCGTACTTCTTAAATTTTCGTGACGCTGTAGTTAGAAAATAATATTGATTTCAGCTTGTTTGCCTGTGCCCGTGCTCCTTCTCCAATTGCCGTAAGTGTGTAATTGATAGCCGTTTAATTTATATGTGGTTGTTGCTGATAGGATACCGTATGTAATGTTGTCAGTTGTTGTTTTAACCCTTTAACGCGCAGTGTTCCCGCTTTGGGAACATCAAACTCTAACGTTTTGACTGTTGCCAGTCACGAAGAATAGATTTGATTTCTATAAAAATAGTTGCGGGTGACATAGCTCCACGAGAATCTTTTACTTTTTACCACGTCATTTCCCGTAGAAAAATGGTCACGATTATTTTTAACAGCACTGACATCTGCTGAAAAATGGAAGAATGCGAGAACAGCTGGATAGATTGCCCAATGCTGGAAAAAGGGCAGCCGTTGCCACCGCTCGACTTAACTACCAGCAAGATGGCGGACGATCGAAACGTTCATTGCGTGCCACAGATCTGGAGACCCTTTTTTTGACGCAGCTGGCTGTGCGCGGGCATTTCAGTCAGCTAATTTAAATTTCGAATTTCGAATTATTTTAGATGTTAAAAAAAAACTGATAAATAGCATCACACACAAACACGATTGCCATGCTTAGCGAGTTTTGGGGACTCATTGAATGGTATAGGTTCTTGAATTTCAACAACAGACAGAAATACATTCGTAAAAAGTAATCGTATAATCTTGATTCGACATTTTAATTCAAAATAGCGTTTGCATACGAAAACCGAGAGGGAAAATTAGTTGTTTTAATTAAAATAGTAAGGATTTATTACAACAAAATATGCCTACTTTTGTGTTTTGCGAAAAAATGAAAAAGTCGGCAGATTGAGTTGGAAAAGCCGCTAAAAGTGTTAATAATTTTTCAAAATTAAAACCTAAAAAACTTATTTAAAATCTAAATTGCCTAAAATGATTACTTAAAACCTAAGAAAAAGATCATAAGTACTTAATTAGAAATATCTCCCTCTCGTTTTTAACTCTTCAGCAGCAATTTTTATAGGAATATCCATACTTAATACACCCAGTCAAAAAAGTGTTCGAGTGTGAGAGTACATTTCTATATTAATGTCTGAGTAAAACTAATTAATTTTTCAAAAAGAAAACCTTGCAGCTTAAAATAAATATTATAAGTTGTTGTTATACATTACTATCTACTTTTTATAAAGAACAACACTTTATAATGAAAGTAATACATGAAAATTACTTGCATTGTGTTGTGTTACGGCAAAGCTACGCTGGGGCCATTTGCCAAGGATGTGGGATGCCTTGGTCGAAGGGCGTATCAGGAACTCTAACGCATATTCATGTTATATCTCAAGACAACCAACCAAAACTCCAGACCGTTAAATTGACAGCATCGCTGCAGTTGGATACTTTTCTGAGAGGATGTGTTATTTTACAGCTTTGCATACGTGCAAAATTGGCCACTAAAGTGTTAAACGGTCGTATCTTTAAAAAGTCAAGCTTGTTGTACAAGCTTGACATTTTTAAGATAGGCTTGACTTTTCTAAGATAAAAGTGTGACAATCGAACTTATCACCCTTAAAAAACAAAAATCTAGAGTGACTCCGCTCGTCTTTCCAAACACTTACGATTAAGATCATTACCAAGCATTTAAATAAATTTTAATAGATGAATAATTCAAACATATATACCAAATTGAAGCTCAATCGAATGCACCATTTAAACGCTAGCGCATTGTCAAGAATTTCTCCCCATAGGCCATAATGTAAAGAAACCTTTATCATAGCCCTGTTGAAAAATTATGAGTCCTATACACATCAAAATCAATAGAGGTCTTGCGACGGTGGTTTATAACATATATACCCAATTTGAGTTCAATCGAATGTGCCATTTAAACGCTAGCGCACTTTCAAGAATTTCCCCCATATGCCATAATGTAAAAGAAATCTCAGTCGTAGCCCTGTAGGAAAATTATGAGTCCTATACAGATCAAAATCGATACCGGTCTTACCGGTCTAACATATATACGCAGTTTGAGCTCAATTGAATGTACCGTTTAACGCTAGCGCACATTCAAGAATTTCCCCCCATAGACCATAATGTAAAAGAAATCTTTGTCGTAGCCCTGTAGAAAAACTGTAAGTCCTATATTCACCAAAATCAATACCGGGCTTGCAACGATGGTTTATAACATGCATACCGAATTTGAGCTCAATCGAATGCCTCGTTCAGGAGCTATCGTGTTGTTCACTTGCACGCACGCAATGATGATTAATTTTTTTTTAACCCTCGGAGATAAAATACAGCGAAAAATCGCTTAAAGCATAAGGAACGGGTGGATTTTCAGATTTTTGAAGTAGCACAGATTATATCCTATATTTTTACACTTAATTATGAAAAAAATAGATATGTTTTGGTCAAAGGGCACAGAAAGAAAAATCGAGATATCGAGTTTTCAAGATACACCCTCACAAAAAAGGTCTTCAAGAAGTCAAATTCCTTGTGTCAGTTTCATATTTAGCATGTTGTTCTCCATAAAAATAAATCTTATAATGTATCGTAATAACTTCTCATATTTCTTTATAATAGTATGTCTTTCTAAAAACTAATTAATTATTAACGAAACTAAAATAGGAAAATTAGCTATTACTCGAACAGTTTTTTAAGTGAGTGTAGGAAGTGATATAAAAGGAGGCTCAGTTTGTAAGGGAAAACACATTTATTCGAAATATAAATTTTTTTTCTGATATCAAGGTTCGAGACATCAAGGTCGCGCTGAATATATATATATATATATATAAATTAAAATGGCTAAACATATCAATCAAGGAATCAATCACACTTCAGTTAAGGTATTCTAATATATCGAATGAACGTATAAATTGCATCTAATTATGGCGCGCAGGCGTTTCCTAACATATGCATGCATGTTGCGAGTATAGTTTTATTTTAACGTTGGATTACATTCCTCCATAGCGGTCCTAGATAAAGCAAAGGTTTAATATGATACCGTTTGAAAACTACTGTGCGAAATATCGAAATTAACTCCCTCAATCACAACGTATCTTTTACGGCAGTTAAACCGTGACGTCATAAATTTCAAAAATGCGGAAAATTTGTAAACTTTGCAAAGAATCGCTATAGAATAGGTCCCATTTGTGCTAAATAATCTAATTTGTTTCTTTAAATCGAGCCTTGAAGAGGGAGAAGTGAAGATAGATAGTATTAATATGAGTAATAGGTAGTATTAGTAGATTTGTAAGGATAATATGAATAAATCACAATATACCACATTAATAAATATTTCATGAAATCAAAAGTATTCTGTTCATCCTTTTTCAACGGTTGTCTTACAACCAACTAAACGATAAGTAATTCTAATTTGCGTTAATAAATCCCGCAGTAATTTCAACAGAGGAGATTACTTGAACTTTTTAAAAATGAAATTCTGTTTTGTCACATGTCAGATATTATTTTAGTAAAATATTCGCTTCTTGTATGAAGAGCGGGTGCGCAGCTATTTTTAAATAAATGGTTGTCCATTTCTTGTAGTGTCTGAGGAATTTAATGCTACAACTTAAACCTAAAAAAAAGTATGATGTAGAAATAAGACATTTTGAAAGTCAGGAGTTATCTGCAAACCGTCAAGTTTTTCATTTTTCTGATCGCGAATGACACTGACGTAGTTTTTTGAGTCATTATATTGCAATGATGCCAGGTTAGTACTCATGACGCAAACTTTACGTCAAGAGACAATGTTTTGTTTTGTTTTGTTTTTCTAGATTCCACATCACTGAAATTAATTCGAATTACACATGTAAAGAAAATTTTCGTTTCCTACCGTGCGGAGAACGGGCATGTTGTTAGTTACTCTATATAGTAGATAATTAACTATAATATTTCTAAATACAGATACATGCATACATGATGTAAAATCAGTGAAACTAATTACATTAAAAGTAAATTCGTCTCTTTTATTGTATATATTAAAATTAAGTTGTCTATTAGCAGTTATTAATATTTGTAAATCAAGAAAATTAATATTGTTATTTGTTAGAGGATATTTAATTAATTCTAAATTATTAGGATAGGTAATGGGCAATATATCTGTGTAATTATAGTTATCAGTAGCTATAATAATAATATCATATATATACTTATATAATATAAGTGAGGAGTTATCATAATGTTTCTCATACTTAACTAGATAAAGGTCAGCTAAATAACTAGAAGTAGATCTACCTTGTGGTATACCGAAGACTTGTTTATAAAGTTCATTATTTTGTAGTATATAGGTATTGTATATTATAAATTTAAGTAGATTTTTTAAATAATTAAATGAAAATTGTGATAGTAAATTCAATGTATTTATGCTATTATTAAATAGATCTAGTATTGTATTTTAGAGATCATCTAGCTGTATGTTATGTAGATCTTTACAGTTATATGTAGATACAGAAGAGATATTTTGTAAATGTTTTATTTTATTTTTTAGATCATAGCTATTACTAATAGATATGGAGTAGCACTTTGCCTTAATATATAAATTATGCATGGAAGTTAGTATTTCAAGTAATGTTTTACTAGTTATATTATTATAAGTATTACATTCATTAGTTACAATTCTAAATAGGAATTTTATGAAATTTAGGAATTAGTACTAAGTATGGATAATTAAGACTATCATGTTTCAGGTTAAGTAGCTTATGGTATGCTAGTATCTTTTTATTAAATATAGACTCGGTAGTATAGACTCAGTAAGTGTAAAATTAGAATTGCTGCTAAGAGAAGTGGATAAAAAACTATTATATAATATAACTTATATATAACTATTATAAACTATGCATATAATATTGCATAGTTATTAAAGGATTTACCGACGCAAGTAATTACAAAGTTTTGATCAGATAAATAAAGTATTTTAGAGGAAGTAAAAGATTTAATTAATATATCATTCAATGAAGATAGTACATTATTTTCCATTTACTAAAAAAGACAGTAGGAATATTGAATTTTAATGATGTATATATAATAGTCTATGTCATAAGTAAATTGTGCTAAAATATTAGGAGGTAGCCAATACTTAGTTCCTTTATTGTCTTAATTTTAAATCCTTTATTATATTAAGGTCACCTGTAATTATATGTCCATAATGGGAATTAACATACAAATGGTAATGATCACTGGTGCATAAATAAGTAAAAGAGTCAGCCTGTGAAAAATTCTTACAAAAAGAATTATAGTTAAATATTTTTCTACCTGTGGGTATTGGGTATTTAAAAGATTTTTTGATATGTAGGTGCTTAATCAGGAAATGTCCTATATGTTTAGCAAGAAGTTGATTAAAGTTTATATTACTAAAAGAAGAATAGGCATATAATTTATGACAAACTTAATATTCAAATGAGAATGTTTATAATTGTTTTTTACGATATCTCACACACACACACACACACACACACATGTTTAAGAGTATTTGCTCGTACAATCATAATGTCATCAACAAATGACTAAAGTGTTCAGAGAGAGTTAAAGTATAAAATATTTTTAGATATTTTTGTAACAACTTCCTTTTAATAGAGGATACAAAAGTCTTGACAGGTATCCAATTGAAAGTACTATTATAGGTAGCGTTAAGTTGTTGAAGTTCAGACTTGATAACACTATTTGATAAGATGGTACATGTATGTTTTGATGACTTACCCGCATGGAAGGATAAGTTTGTTTATTTATAACGATTCAAATTTGGTTTATTACAAATAGGTATATATTTTTCGTAGGGTCAGTATTTTCTGAGTTGTAATGGAAATGTTTATTGTGTAAAATTTGGTAGAGTCCATAAGGATAACACGTATTGTGGTCTTATATTAATTGATTCTCTAGAAAAAGGCTTTCACTTTATTGTTTGTGTATTGCAAAAATTTCAATTTTATTGTGTTGAAATCCATGGGTATGAAAATTAGCATACTCAACATTAGCCGAATGATCATTGTTTAAGAATTTTTTTACATTACTACGCAATTTTACATTACTTGTAAATTAACACGCAAATGTTTATTATTTATTTATTTGCCAGGAGAGGACAGCTTGCGTCACTGAATGTGTCGCTTAGAGCTACATATACGTCCTTCCCGGAATTTCCCGCCACAATTTGGAACCTCATCAGAAGGTGGAGAGGGGGGCTTCTGAATATTTGCACCCCTCGGAAACTGCTAGCGACCGCCGAGAGGACTTTCGGAACCACGGATTTAACGTGCACGTACACCGCATGTACCCGGTGGTCTTTTAGTGGTACGCCGGTATCGAACCCACAAACTTCCGGTTACGAGTCTAACGCCTTAACCACTGGGCCACCACGGCCCTCAATACGCAAATATAGAGTATTTCGAGATTGGCCTATATAAGCCATATTACATATAGTACTATAGGCACACCCACGGAGAGGGCTATATTGGCTAAAGCGCCCCCCCCCCTAAAGGTTAAAAAATTGAAATGAAAATCTCAATTTGTCACTTAATCAATTAAAATATTTTATTTTTAAAAACTGTCTTACAAATACTTTGAAAGCATTTTTTATAAAATAGCTGGCAAATTAAATTATTACGCACAAATAGTACATTGTATACAGTTGTACTCGATTATAACGTCAATGAAAAGACCAGATATAATTTATGACGCTGTAATCGAGTTACCTTAATAGCGAACTAGTAATCCATGGACCAGTGTAAGAGAATATTTTGACATTTTATAAGAGAGTTTTCATTTACAAACGAAGACACTATAACCGAGTTCAATAATAAAATAATAAAAAAACTTTGTAAAATAAAACCATAAAGTTTACTTCAACGACCAAATTAGAATGGCAGCTGTTTCGAGCAAAAACTTGTTCGCCCTTCTTCAGCGACAATCGCCTGAACATAGGAACCTACTCGATAATATTCGTAGTCCCCCCCCCCCTAAACTAAAATCCTGTGTGGCCACTGTATAGTACAATAAAATTTATAGACACAATTATATATTTTACAGAATTTATAGTAAAGTCTACTATTGTCTATAAAATCAGAAGAAGCATAAGCGCAAGTTTTGCGTTTATTGGAGTCACAAGTATTAAACTTAAAAGAAGGCCACTCACGACTATAATTTTTAAAGTTTGGGTAGATGATTGGCGGTCTACGAAGTCCCCCAAAAAAGAATTCATATACCGGGCACATGAACTATCATTATTATTTAAGCCAGGCACGTAAGCTAATTTTGTATTATCCATAATAATCATAATGTAATAACATCGTTAAAGTATAACATAAAAATACTAAGTAAGTAGAAAAAAGAAACATATTTAATGCTCTTTACAGATATGAATAATAATAGAAATAATTACTTAAAATTAATTGAATACTGGATTAAAATATTACAAAACAAATTAAAGAAAAGTAAATCCAAATAAAAAATCATGATTAAATGAAAGACAATTGCAAACAAAAATATATACATAATTTACAAGAAGCATATTAACATAACTATTGTTAGAGCATTAACTAGTTTTTATTGTCTTAAAAACTTCTAGACTAACTACCGACATTTAAGCTGTAATGAAAAAATGAGTGGTACGCAGGGTGATTATAATTAAAGTTTCACTTCAAAACGATCAGAAAAGGAAAACTACTGGACCAAATGTTATCTAACTTGGTAATTGTGTGAAGGTGGTCATGGAATTTATTATCCGCGGAAAAAAGATCAAAAATTCCACACCAGGGGCAAGGACGTATTTAAGGGGGGGCTCCGGGGATCCGAACCCTCCCCCACCCTCCATATAAAACATTTTGGAGGGAATCTAAAAATTTCGGAGCGGGTCCAAATGGTACAAAAGGCAGTCTTTTTCTCAAAAGGACCCTATATCATTATTATTTTAGTAACAATAATCAAGGGGGGTTCGGACCCCTGGACCTCTCCCCCTTAACTACGTCCTTGCCCCTGGTGTTGAATTTTTGGACTTTTTTTCCGTCGATAATAAATTCCATGACCACCTTTACACTCTGACCAAGTCTGATAACATTTGGTCCAGTAGTTTACTTTTTGTGATCTTTTTAAAGTGGAACTTTAATTAAAATTTCCCTGTTCTATAATGATGAAGAGCATTTAATTTGTAGAGTGCCGTTAGTACGTGTTATCACGTATAGAGAGCAGCACATTCTCGATCATGTATTTAAATGCTCAATAAGAAGTCCTATTTGTAAATCTGATAGTGTATAAGAGATAAACCAAAAATTGGATAAGAAATGATATGATGTAGAAGAATACGATCTATCAAGGAATGAACTTAATTCGCAATAGCTATTACTCAAAATATTTGACAATAATAATGTAATAAGATGTATAATAGTGATTAATATATACAGGGCCGGCCTAAGGGCAAAATTCTGTGTGTGCAAGAATGAGTTTTGGCGCCCCTTACTGTAAAAATTGATACAAGAAACCCAGTAAGAAGTATGTGTGCTCTATAACTGAAATTCGTGGGAACGTAATACCTAAAAATGACATTTTGAAGGGACTAAAAATCAAAAGCTAAAACGAATATGAATTACTAAATAGTACATGTTAAAGTGGAGTACTTAGTATCTTTTCATTAATTCATTTTTGTTTTTTTAACAACTTCTTCTAATATTATGTATTTTACTCACTTTTTCAAACTTCAGTTAGCGTGTTGTACTGTACTTGTGTAACGGGCAAAAGCCTAATAAATACTTTTACTCACTTTACTCGTATTGTTTTGTGTGGTAGAAAATTACAGACGCATTTTTAACTATAGCAAAAGTTTTATTTGATTTAATACAGTCAGCACATTAAAGAAAGTACGAAAATGTGCAGATATATAAACTTTGGCTTTCACTTTTCTAGCAAAGATACACCAATATAACTATAAATGTAGTAGTAGTGTGAAAAATCAAAAAACGTACTACGGAAAATTGGTTAAAATAATCTATTATACTCTTACCAATGAACCTTCCTAGTTTTAGGAGCCGAAAATGTTTTTATTAAAGCATCATAATCTAATGACGATAAAATATCATTTTCAATGGACAAAATTGAAAGATTGTTCAGTCTTTCCTCAGAAAGAGTAGACCTAAGATAAGTTTTTATTATTCTTAATTTAGAAAAACTTCGCTCAGCCGACGTTACCAACAACGGCATTGTCAGAAGTATTCGTAAAGCAACCCTTTTACATAAGCGTCTGCAGATCCAGTTTCCAACAAAAAGTTCAGCGCGTTCAGAGGCGTTTTCTCTTCCAAAATCAAACAAAGAGAAACTAAAACTAAAACCATTATGAATTAACTAACTGAACATTAAATCAAGCTGGTAAAATCTGAATACCTAAAATGTAAAAGTGTTACATATCTTTATTTCGGACGAGGTTCTTGATAGAGATCAGCTCTTCGCATAACTCAATTCCTTTGATGTCACTGTCATCCCCATCCGAAAGGAGATCTTCTAAGTCTTTGCATTTTACTAACAAGTCATCTCTATTGGGTAATTCATCAAGTTTAAAAAGAAAATTAAAATTTGACATCTTGTCCTTGATTTGTTCGAATCTCTCTTGAACAGCCATTTGAGCTGTTTCAACAAGTGGTAAAAAAAAATCAACTCTGAAACGCTCTTGGTGATCAACCGGTGCTTCTCCATCGGCCTCATAATCAAACTGTTTGTTCTTCCTTCTAACCCGCGGTGTTTTGAATTTTCCTTCCACTTCTAAATCTTCAGCCAACTGTTTCGCTTTCGCTAAACAACTAAATTATCCTTTTTCGCGGAAATCCGCCAAAAAGTCTCCAACGGACTTCAAAATAGACACAGCTTGGATTAAATTCACGTTCTTTGATTGCAATATTTTGCTAGCGATATTTATTTCAAACAGGATATCATACCATGCAATCAGTGACACTAACAAGACAAAATCTTCTATAGCTTCGGATAAGGAATTTGCCTCACTTCTAACTTCATCTTCAAATGATGCATCCTCGTCATGCAGGCCCCAAAGTGCCCGTCGTATTTGCACAATCTGATATCTTATAGCTTTCAGCGATTCAATTCGTGCTTCCCAGTGAGTTGCACAAAGTTCTTTTAATGTAAGAGAAGGCCCAAATAATGATGATCCCTCATCTGACTGCGACAGTCTCTCTAACAATTTGCTCCAACGTTTTGCCTATGAGCTAAAAAACACAAACAATCGCTGAATTGTTCCAAAAAAGAGTAACTGTTAATACTGAGGATTTTGCGGTATCGCTCTGTACCAGGTTTAGGCTATGACACAAAAGCATGGTACAAAAAAGGCTCTCTTGTTTTTTTCTAATTTTTTACTTTTTTTTTTTCAGTCCGGAGTATTTTGCCTTACCTATTTGCCCGATTATCATACCATTGGGCTCTGCAATTAGAAATATCTAAGTCGTACTCCAGTAGTTTTTTAAGACTGTTTCCGGCATGCCTTTACTTCAATCTGTTATTTCAATGAAATATAGGAAACTTTCGCAAATTTCAACTTTTGCTCTTTTGTTTCATAAACATACCTCAAAACAACAGAAAGCTGTTCTTTCCTACTTAAACCGCGTGTGCAGTCGAGAAACAATGCGTATAGTATTTGGCTGTTTTAATTCTACTTACTATTTCTTCTTTTACTTTATCTCCCATCAGAGTCAATAATTCGTTTTGTATGATTTTTCCTAAGTATGACAGACACCCTTGTTTTTCATTTGCCAATACTCAAGACACATGTTCTTTCATTTCAGGATCAAATTGAGCAATTAGTTCAACAAGTCCTAAATAATTTCCATTGCTCATTGTTTTGTTTTGTTTTTTTCTTTTTGGTACAAAATTTCATTTGTCCCTCGGAAAGCCATTTGGTTCGGGGCAAGAAATTGTGCTATGGCAAGAAGTCGTTTAAGTACATTTTGCCATCGTTCTTTTTCTAGGGCAATTATTTTCTGGTTTTCATTATCGATTGTTTTACCTGTGCTCAGTCACTTTTCCGCCTCTACCCATTTTTCATAGCATTTTAGGTGAGTAGAAGAAGTTTTATGATGATTCCAATGTGCCTCCAATCACAGTTGCCACTTTGATATGATAAAATTTTATTGGAACTTGCAGCACTAAATATCTTACAACAGAAACAGTAAACATTTTTGTTTGTCGCAAATACAATAGCCAACGCCTCTTAACTCTTCACGTAACCTAAGGTCTGCCTTCAGGCAGTGGCGGATCCAGAAATTCTCTTTTGGGAGGGGCTACATTTTAAAAAATTATTTCACCCAAACAAAATATACAATAAAGCAAACTTTTAGTCTAAACCAATGTAAAAACTTTAGGGAGGGGCTAAGTGATTATAAAAGATCATTTTACATATTCAAAGTGCATAATGAAGCAGAATGTTACCCTTTAGCAATTTCTTTTGGGGAGGACTGAAACCCCCTAGCCCCTCCCTTGAGTCCGCTACTGCCTTCAGGTCAGTCGCCATTGTAAGCCGACGCGACAGACAGACTAAACACGTGATAGAAGACTCGGTTATCTACATCTTGTTGTTCAGTTCAGTCAAAACAATGGAGCGAAACGCTTCTTGAAGCTAGTCTCTTTACTGAACCTTCAAGCAAAATTTATTTGTTGAACTAAAAACTCTAAATTCAAATGGTGATTTGCATTCAAACATACATAAGATACATAAATATTTAAATTTTACCACTTATTTTTAAAACATTTTTCTCATTTCGGCGCCCCTCTCAAAGAAAAAAAAAACGTGTGCGGTCGCACTCGTTGCACACGCCTTAGGCCGGCCCTGAATATATATGTGCATTGAACAAACGGTATAGATTTTATTACGTATTTTTTAGACTATAACATCTTAATCTGTTTGGATTAATGCCGGTAAAAGTGTTTTCTCTTCGAGTGATTCAACCGGAATCGTTTTAGAGGCAGGGAGTCAGGAATCAGCGTAACAATATAGTAGGATGATGTATAATGGGGTGCTTTGTTTCTTAATTCCATGTGCGAGTTTGTTCAACTGTCCAGTTGACAGGACGAAACAGATATTTAACTAATTCTAGAAATTTCTCGAAGAATCTTCAATACACAGTTCACCGAAGCCAATAAGCAACAACAGTCAGCTTATCACAGAAGCTTCCTCATAAGTGGCCGTATGCGAGAAGTAGTTAATCGGTTGGTTGGTTGTGTGTGATTATGGCAACGCTACACGAGGGCGATCTGTCAAGGGGGGGGGGTGTGTGCCTTGGTAGGAGGACTTTCTAAGGGGTTCTAACGCGTATTCACGTTACATCTGGAGAAAACCTACCAAAACTCCAGACCGTTAGATCGATAGCCGCGCGATGGGACCCGAACCCGGGACCTTCACACTTCGGCCATCTACCATTTTCAGTGGCATAACCACTGTGCCATGGTGAGGCAAGTAGTTAATAAGAGTTATAACCCCCCCCCCCCTCATCCTCTTCACAATCACCTCATTTAGTGTATGGGCACAATTTAAAATTTCAGAAGGTTTTTTTTTTTTGGGTACAGGGGGTCGTATACAAATTTAAAAAGTATAACTTTCTGAAAATTAACAAGAGGAATTTTTTCTTACATTATTCTGAACATTTCTTTAAAATAAAATTGCCCACTTATTTCTATATGCCCACTTATTAGAAATATCAATTTTAATTTTGTTTAATCACTCTCATGAATAATGATACACTTTCCAACCTAATGGAATGAGGACAGAAAATAGGGAAGAGGCATGGATTATGGTACGCTTTTAAAATATAGTACTTTAATGCGTATTTAAAAGCTGAAAGTGTTTCAGATTTTCCTACAACTTTTTTTCCCTTTCTGTTGAGATTGGGCCTGATTAGAATACCTAATTTGGCTTTAAATCAAATAGGTAGGCCGTTCCTGAAGGTAGTATCCTATAGTATCCCTTTCCGTTTTTTGATAACGGCCAATATATCTAGAAGGTCTTCAAAATTAATATAGGACGAAAATAATTTGCACCTTTTTGTAGGTTTTTATCATTAAACCATCCTATTTTTGTAACTAGAGGCGGCCTGAGACGGTAAGGAAGGTACGCATCGCATCGGGCTCCGGCTTCGAAGGCAAGGACTGATTTAGGGCGGGGCATTCGAGGCACGTGCCCTGGGCCCCCAAAACTTCCTTTTATGTAATCATAATAGCTACTAAAATTATCTCTCAAGAGAAAAATTTCTGATTACTTCATTTCATCACAAATATTCAAAATTTTTAATGTAACTTGTAACGCTAAAAATTATGCATTCGATTCGTCATTCGATAAATTCGATATTCGCAAATTCATTCGGACACCTCAGCATTCTCTTCCTTTTATCTTTTCAAAGGTGTGACGGCTGTAAATACACATAAAAACATTTCAAAATCGAAAAATTCATATAAGTGGTATCTGTCGAGACATTTTACTGATTTGTAAATGTTTACGTATGGTTAACTTAGGAATGATAATTGGTTTTAACTTAATTTAATTAAGTAATATTCTGCAGAAAATTTTTGTGCGGGTGCCCCCAAAAGTATCTGTACCCTGGGCCCCCAAGTGTATAGATCGGTCTATGCTCGAAGGGGCGTCATTTCGAACTCAAAAAATAAGTAGAGCATAAAAGGGGGGGCGTCTTTTTTACGTTAGCAGGGGGCGCCACTTACTCTAGGGCAGCTCCTGTTTGCAACCGTCTTAATTTTAAATTTCATTCAGAATCTGAGAGATGTCAGTGCCAAGAAAGACGATGAGAAATAGGATTCTCTTCGAACAAGATTTATTTAGATGGCGAACCAACTGGTCGCCGGAGGCGGTTAGTATTGAATAAAGATATGAATGAAGAGATACTTAAAATGTCTACCCTCCCCGATTATCTATATAAATAAAATTAGACTTTTGTCTTTCGGTGAGATGATAGGTGAGATGAGAATTCGGTGAAATGATAGGTGGTCACTCAATTTAAACTACAGGCGTCCAAAATTTTTTTTTTTAATTAGATTCCTAGATTTTGCGAAAATCTTTTCAAACTATGTCAATCTTTGTTCGCGCATCACGTAATAACGACTGAAGCGAATAAAATTAAATTTGGCGTTATGATAAGTGGTCACATAACTTAAAAAATAGTAGTCGAATATTTTGAGATTTTTGATTAGGTTTTGAGATTTTGTGAAAATTGTTTCACTCTGCGTAAATTTTTGTTCGCGAATCCCGTAATAACGACTAAAGTGAATGAAATGAAATTTGGTGACATGATAGATGATCACTCAACTTAAACTATAGGTGGTGAATTTTTTTTTTAATTTCGATTAGATTTTGAGATTTTGCGAAAATTGTTTCCAACTGCTTAAAATTTTGTTCGCGCATCACGTAATAGCCACAAAAGCGAATGAAATGAAATTTGGTGACATGTGATAGGCGGTCATTCAACTTCAATTATAGGAAACTAATGTTTTAAAAATTTTGATTAGATTTTGCGCAAATTCAAAATGTGTACATATTTATTGGAGCATCACATAATAATGAGGAAAGCCAATATCAAATTTGGTGACTTGATAGGTAGTTGCTTAACTTAAACTACAGGAGTCGAATTTTAAAAATAATTTGATCAGATGTTGAGATTTTGCGAAAATCGTTTTAAAACGCTTACATTTTTGTTCGCGCATCACGTAATACGCATACTTGCATATACTTATGTATACTACACTTATACTTTTTTCCCGTGAATCAAGTAATCACCGGAAATGTTAATATACCACCTATTACAATATGGAATGATTATTAAAGTGACCAGACGTCCTGCTTTTGTCGAGACAGTCCTAATTTTTACCTACATGTCCTGCTGTCCCCACAGAACTTTAAAATGTCCCGCTTTTCCATTCCTGTCCCGTCAAAGTCCTGCTTTATGAAAAATAAATAAACAAATGTAAAATAAATTGGGAATAAATTCACATGAAAATGATTGTGTTATTTACAAAGTTTTTTGTTACTTGTATTTAACACCGGGTTTTTTTTTATTGATGAAAATTATTGTTTTATAATTTGTATTAATACATACCTATAATCAATGGATGGTAATTCTATAGTTATTGTTAGTAAACCAAACTAAGTTATCCAAAGATTAACAATAAAATTATTTAAAACCTAAGTTTATATGATAGGCCTATTTTATTTGTATATTCGCTATATTTTTTCGACTCATTTTTCTCATAAAAGTAGAAAATCAAATTATGTGTAGAAAAAAAATAATCTTGGGGAGAGGGGGGGTTGATTTTTACCCCTCTCGACTCTGTGGTTTAGAAGTGCCCTGATTTTCGGTTCAGAAAAAATGATCACTTATTACTTATGATTACTTATTACTTAGGATTATACTTATATCAATACATTTGAAATGGTCACTTATTATTTAGGATTATACTTATATCAATACATTTGAAATCAAGAACTTAAATACTTTCAATCATGTTTTTTGGACCACCCTGTAGGTTTGAAGTTCCGTGAAAGGGAACGAATGTAATTTTGCTTAACCCCTTTAATTCTAAACATTTTCACATCTATATAGAATAACAATTTTATATAGTGCTCAACGCTGAAAAGGTACACCCGTTGTCACCTTTGAATTGACTACCAAGAACATGGCGGTTCATCGAATCACCCATCGCGTGCTACAGAACTAAAGTCCTTTTTTTTTTTTTTTTACAGTCAGCTGCGTGGCCCGCACAGGCTATGTCAAACAAGGATTTTAGCTTTGAATCACGCGATGGACGATTCGATCGACAACCTTGTCGCTGGTAAATAACTCGAGATATGGCAACGGGTGTACTTTTTTAGCTTTTTGACCATTTAACCCTGTTTTTTGCGACTAGCAGTTGAAAGCTTTGGAAAGAGGTGGTTTCACGGAGCGACCACCGGACGCCAAAGGGTTAAATGATAATACCGCCATTTCTCGGGTCAATTTTAAAAGCTCAGAAATGACACTCTGTCAGTTAATACTTCACATCAAAGTAATTGTCCTTATGGTTTCAACTGAAAAATCATGACTTTTGAGTTATGACGTTGTTGCAGCAAATGTGCGAATTTTTTGTGACCTCTGTGACACCTCGTAAACACGAACGACCACGGTATGATCTCAAGACGTACACATCATTTCACATTCACAGAATTCGACGTTCTCCTTGTCCCGTGGAAATTGATTTATACTTCTTGTCCACGCATCTTTTAAAAAAGACAGCTTCGTGAGATGAACTCAACCTGCAAGAGAAAATGGCCAATTTTCTTTATTCTCGGGAAAGGGTGGAATAAAACCTCAAAACATTCTGCCGAATCTCCCATTTTGTTTCGTCGAAATTGCTTCCCATCGAACATCATAATGTCAAGGACCTCCGAATGCTTTTCTTTGGCGATAAACTTCTAAATATTTGTCATTCTCTGAGATTTCTCCTCTTTTTCCTTTAAGCGTTTAGTTAGATTTCTTGCTAAGAATAATAAACACACAAAGCGGGTTTTTCTGTGAAAATCGAAAAATGGCGACAACAAACTTTAATGTTTTGACGGCTTGTTTTTATTTAGGTGCCGCTGATCCAGGTAGAGTGCGTTCGCAGAGGAACACGCCTTCGATATGAAATATTCAGCGCCGTTACTGTCCCTGGCATTAATGCTAGCGGGTGTTTTATCAAGTAAGCTTTTATTTTTATTACTCATAAAAAAAATCTACACGAATGTGTTAACGACAAGCGTGAAAATGTCAGAGTCTTTCACAGTTTTATCCAAGCAGTAGATTATTTTTTAACATTTTCTAAAACCTGATAAGTGTTAATGATTTTGGTTTGTTTACCTGTCTCGGCCTGTTTGTCTATCTATACAGAGTGTACCGAAAACTTAGAGCTAGGCTTTTTTTTCCCTTAATATATATGAAATTGATTTATGAAATCATAGTCTTTTTCAAAATAACTTTATTCATTGAAACTGTTTCATAATTCATATGTTATGCATGCTATGCATCAATGCCGGTCCTGGCTTTTTTTCTAAGTGGTGCGAAATGCAACTCTTCCCTCTGCTCTCTCCCCCTCCTCACACACACACAGAAATGTTTTCAAAGTGGTTAAAACAGAAATTTCAACAATATATGGATACTAAAATATACATTTACAAATTATAAAGTAACTCATTTTCGCGCCCCCACAGAGATGGCGCCCGGTGCGGTCGCACCGTTCCCTCCACCTAGGACCGGCTCTGCTATGCATAACCAATAATTTAAACAACAAAAAATCATTCACATTAATAAATAAAAACAAATATTCAACATTTTGAATTTTATATGTGGAAATTGATTTATGGAATCTATTAATGAAATGTAACTAATATTTGTGAAGGCATCTTTATTCATCATAGTTTCTTTAATTCTATCCTTCATGGATTTAAAAAAAAAAAAAAAAAAAAAAAAAGATTTTGAATACATTTCTGATCAATTAACTCTAGCATTGAAAAACGCTGTTTCTTAGCCGAGCTTTCAAGTATCAAAGCTCGAAAGCAGTGGCGGATCCAGAAATTATTTTGAGAGGAGCTAACTTTTTAAAAAAGCTTATTTTTCACCCAATTAAAATGTACTATAACTCAAAATTTTAGTCTAAACCAATGTGCATGCTTTTGAGAGAGGCTAAGTAATAAAATATGATCATTTTAACTATTTAAAGTGTATAATAAAGCAGAATGTTACCCTTTAGCAATCTCTTTTTGGGGGACTGAAGCCCCCTAGCCCCTCCCCTGGATCCGCTACTGCTCGGAAGCAACACTGAGCACAAAAAAGGACACTCTTCAACATTTTGTCTTTTCAAAAGAGAGAGATGAGAAGTCAAATCTGCATTCGAGATTTATAAAGATGTAAAAATAAAGGATAGATTACGCATCCCTTCGGTAAAATTTTGCTTACGTTTCTGAATTCAAGCGATGCTAATAATTTTGAGTATATCAGCTTTTTCTCACATGCTATAAAAATAAAAAAATGGTCTACATACTATATCCAAGTACTTTAATTAGCAAAAAAAGTTAGCTTATTGAAATGAAAACTGATGGTGAAATGAACAGAATTTTATGTCTTAAAACTGTTTCTGTACCAGCTTATTTGTTATTTTCAAGTCTTTTTCTGTTTCAACAGACACCTCCAGTGAAGCAAGCAAATCGTACAAAGTGGTCTGCTATTTGGGCAGTTGGGCAAACTATAGGCAAGGCGATGGCAAGTTCGTCATTGAAGACATCGATCCTACTCTTTGCACCCATCTGATTTACGGATTTGCAAAACTCGCTGAGAACAAAATAGCTGTTTATGACACTTACCTTGACTTGAAAGAGAACTATGGTTTGGGTAAGAAAGAGTTCAGCAATTACTTTATTAAACGCGAAGATTTTCAGAGAAAAATTTCCAAAACTCTGAAGGGAATTATCTATGTATTAAAACAGAATTCAAATTTTAGAAGTTGAATAGATACTCTATCTTCTTACTTATTTAAAACCAGCATCCCAATTAAAATAATACATATGTTTTATTAATTATCAGTGAATTACGGTGAATTACGAATCGTCGTCAAATATTCACTCTAATGTTAAACAGTAATTTTAAATTTGAGACATAACTTCTAAACTATCTAATACTATAATCTATTTTCCACCAGATTTCAAAAAATAAATTACAAAATAAGCATATCTATTTTTTTTATTGGTTAGTTACGAATTATGAAATCATAATTCACAAAATCATAAACAGAAACACACATAAATTTTATTTTCATTAGAATCAGTGTAATCTAAAGTTATTCAAAAACTTTAAAAGTAACTTTAGATTTCATTTGTACCAATAGAAAGTAGAGAAAGACACAATTTTTAAAGGAAAAGAAAACGTAAATATTAAAAAGTATGGGATAAAAGTCGCGCGCCACGCTCAGAGGTCAACATGGCCGGAACACTAACTGAAAGAGAAGTATCCGCTTTATGAGAGGAGATACAAGAAAGTGATTTTGCAGCATGACAATGCTCGGCCAAATGTTACACAAAACCGATGAAAATTTATTTGGAAACGCTTAAATGGAAAGTCCAAAACTAACCTCTGTTTTCCAAAGACATTGCTACTTCCGATTATTACTTATTCTGATCGATGACATTTGGGTGAGAGAGTCGACTCTTGGACTTCGCATAAGAATAGCAAACGCTTCCTCAAAAAAGTTAAAACTCGTATAAAAGAAAAAAAGCCATCAAAAGATAAATATTAGACTGAACAGTTTACTTCTGGCAATTAAACACCAAGATATCATGGAGAGTCGGATTTTGTATTTTAAAGGGGAGGTTAAAATATTGGATCTTCTACGCAAATGTTTATTTAAAAGGGAGAATTTTTTTGTCTCTGGATTCTTTTATTATCACGTGCATCTTAGGGTTAATCAGAAACACAGGCACTTTTAAATAGTCAGACATTGTTAGAAATTATGAATTAGTGCTAAGTGTCTTTAGTTTCTAAATGACAGAAACTGCATTTTTCCCCCATCCTTTGTTGCATTCCAACACTTCATTTCAAATAGTCCCAATGTTACCAGATTTGTAAGTTACTGTTTAATATATCTAGTTTATAAATGGCAGAAGCAGCATTTTTTTAAATGTAGGATTTTAAAATGTAAGAATAGTCCAATGCAAAGAAAAGAAAAGTCTCTTTCAACGACTTTTTTAATTTAATTATAATCCACGCTCCGAGCGGCAAAAGCTAGATGCAAACATTAGTGCTATAACGATAACGCATGTGCAAAATACAAATTAACAGTTCAATGACGTCCAATGGAGCAAGCATATATCATGCAGTAGCTAGATTACAAAATAACAATACACAAAAATGCAAGATCTTTCGGACTTTTTCACAGTTTTAAAATATCGAATTTACAATACTTGGAGCATTCATCGCCCATCTAAAGAGTGTCACCATGCATTGGACTAAAGCACATTTTATCCATTTGCTGTTTCAACGTCAGCCTTTACGATGACACCCAAAATGTACAGCAACCCAAACCTAAATAAATTGAATGACAAACACAGTAAAACCTCGACACAGCGATACTTAAGGGACCCAATAAAATTATCGTTCTAGAGGGATGTATCGTTATATCAAGGAGAGATTATATTGGACGGAAAATCCGCGGGACAGCAAAACTTTATCGTTATAGAGAGATTTATCGCTGTATCAACTATCGTTGTAGTGAGGTTTCACTGTACTGTTAAAACAAAGAAACATGATTTTGGTTAAAACGAGTCTAGAAATTTAGTGAACATTGCACTGAGTATAAAGAACAGTAAGGTATGGGGCGACGAAGCCGGCCGCTTTGGTGGCTAGTCAGTATTACTACATTAATATATATCCCGGTGTAGTTTCAGCAGAACAGGCAATCGGAACTTGTTTATTCTCAACTAGATTCCACCACTGCAATTAACTAGTGAAAGACAGTGGTAAAAGCTGTGAATTAATACCGAGTGCCTGTAGTTTACGTATGGTACAAACTGCCTTTTTCTTTTCCTCAGGTGCATTCCAACGTTTTAATAAACTAAAAGAGAAAAATCCCAACGTCAAGACCCTCATAGCTATAGGGGGATGGAACGAAGGATCCACAAAGTACTCCCAAATGGCCTCGAGTGCAGCCAGCAGGAAGACCTTCGTGAACAGTTGCGTAGAATTCGTAACCAAGTACGGATTCGACGGACTGGACCTCGACTGGGAATATCCGGCCAACAGAGGCGGAAAGCCGGAAGACAAGCAGAACTTCGTCACGCTCGTCAAAGTAAGTTGCGCAACCCTCGTGACTGACGAGATGTACCAGCTGCAGTTCTGACATTTTAGTCTCGCCCCTTTGCACACGAAAAGTCATGTGACCAAGGGAGTGTGACCGTGTGTTAATCCGAGATTGCCATACCAAAATGGTGACACATCTTAGATCACATGACTCTTCTATGCAAAGGGGTATGACTAAAATGTCAAAATCACAGTCTCTACACTGTACACGATAGTGTAAGGGCGCATTTTACTAACTGGGGAATTTTTGTATCGGGATCGTACACAAATTTTAAAAGTTTAACTTTTTGAAAATTTACGACAGTAATTTTTATTGAATATAGTCTTTTTTCTTACTTTATTCTGAACATTTTTTTTTTAATTTTACATTGCCCAATTATCTCCAATAGATAAAGAATAAAAGCGGATTACCTTTTCGTTTGGAACACCCTGTAGATACGAAAGTGAATCCTCCTACAATGCAGTACTCCTATGGCACAGTTTCCGTTGTTGTTCTTGTTATTATTACTGTATTCATAAAAGTATTGGTACTCTTCTAATATTTTTGCGAATGCCCTTCTAGTCTGAACGCAATACTTTGAGTTGATCAAAAACCAAGAATCGGTTTCCGATTTAACCCTTTGACGGGCGGTGGTTCCGCCGTGAAACCACCTTATTTCGGCGCTTTCACTGCTAGTCGCAAAAAAAATGTGCTTAAATGGTCCCAAAGCTGAAAAAATGAAGAGCAGCCAGCTATATCAAAAAATTTCTTTAGCTCTGTGGTGCCAGATAGTCGATTCGATCGACCGCCATGTTGTTGGTAGTTATTGTCGCCGAAAGAGACGGGTCAGGTGATTTGTGGTCGATTCGATTTGTTTCACGGCGTGAAGGTAGATGAGATGGGTTCGGCAGGAAGAAGCAAATACACTCTGCGATCGCAAAAGGAAATTCTAAGTGCACTTTTCCGTCCCTCCCTGAGCTTCCTTTCTCACCTTTCACTAGTTTCATTTTTTTGGCAGCGCGCCAAGCCAATCTCTTTCGCATGGGCAAGCAGTAAAGGGATCGATGGCAACGGCTGCACTTTTTCAGAGTTGGGAAGTCTATCCTGTTGGCCTTCTATATTGATGTGAAAAATGCTTGAACTTCAAAGGGTTAATAAAGAGTCCATTGTTACTTAAATTTAGGAACTGAAAGAAGCATTCCAGCCCCATGGATTCCTCTTGACAGCTGCAGTAGGAGCTGGGAAAAGCACTGCTGATTCGGCTTATGATATTCCAGCATTAGGAAAGTAAGTCACGGGATCTTTTAGAAATATTTTAAAGCAATTTTTTCAGTTCTCTACTACATTGGCTTGGGCAGGAAGTACAGGGTTTATAAATTTTGAAAATTTACTTTTTTAACAATTTTAATAAGTTGAAAAGTGTTAAATAATGATTTTTTTATTTCAAACAAAAGAATACAAATATCATTTATCAGTAGTACTATACATCAGTATAAATATACTAAACAAGGTCATGTTCTAATGATCTTCTAGTGTGTTCTGATGATTTTCTAATGATATTCTAATGTTACCCGTATCGGCACCGGTAGTAATATGTCAAAAAAATCGCCATGTAGGCCACATTCACAGATTTAGTCAAGTTTGGTACCAAAACTGATCCTGGCTTGACGATATCTTGTGTATTTGGTGAGAATTTGCCAAATTTTGTGACTTTACAATGGGAATAATTTTTCGTTAAAGTAGTTTGTGAAGTCGGTTTTTTTTTAATCATACTTTTGTTTTTTTAAGATTTAACCCCTTGCGCAGCAGGCACGTACGTACGTACATTTTTATAACGTCGCAAGTAAATAAAATCGACGTACCTGCGCAAGTTCGTGATATTATTGCATAGACTTAAATTTTTCTACCTGTTACTTTTAAAAACATTGCATAACTGCTATCTGTTATTCTAAGCAGTGATTTTTTTTTTTTTTTTCTCGATACTTTTAGCCTTTATTTTCATTAACTGCATTTATATAGCCATAACAGATAAAGCTTTATTAAACAGAATTTAATAATGTGATATTACGGTTTCTTTATAGATAAACTAGCACCTCCACCGACCAGTTGGTCCGCCATCTTAATAAATCTTGTTTGGAGAAAATCCTGTTTCTCACCAACTTCCTTGGCACTGAAATCTCTCAGATTCTGAATGGAATTTAAAATTAAGATGGTTACAAACAGGGGCGGCCCTAGGGCAAGTGGCGCCCCCTGCTAACGTAAAAAAGACGTGCCCTTTTATGCTCTGCTTAGTTTATGAGTTCGAAGTGACGCCCTTTCGCAGCCCTTTCGTTGCTTACCGTGTCAGGCCGCCCCTGGTTACAAAAATAAGATGGTTTAATGATAAAGAAACTTACAAAAAGGCACAAATTATTTTAGCCCCATATTAATTCTGAAGAGCTTCTAGATATATTACCCGCTATCAAGAAACGAACAGAAAAAAAAAGTAAGAAAATCTGAAACACATTCAAATTTTAAATACGCACTGAAGTGCTATATATTAAAAGCGTAGCATAATCCACGCGTCATCCCTATTTTCTTTCCTTATTCCATTAATTTGGAAAGTGTATCACTATTCATGAGTGTGATAAAGCAAAATTAAAACTAATATTTCAAACATATTTTTTTCTGGATGTAATACAATAGAAATACCGTGCCTCCCAAAAGTTTATAGACTAGCGTTTTTTTTTTTTTTGGATTTAAGAGTTAATCAAACAAGTGAGAAAGACGAAAGAAATTATGCAAATATGTATTGACGCAACAGAAATAGTAAAATGGTTAAAGTACTTCAAACAGTCATAGATTTAATATAAAAAAATAAAAACGAAATAATACTGTCCCAAAAATATATAGACGGTGTTAAAAGTTGATTGGAGTAATGATCTCCAAATTTGCATGTTTCAAGGTCATGTACTAGTCATTCAATAGTATTTTGAGATAAAAGCGAAGTTGTCTGTCTTTCTTCGACTGATTGTAAAGATGCCTCGCGACGTCCAGTTTTCCGAAACTGAAATTGCTCAAATCTATCGTTTGGATGCTCGTGGAATGAGAGTTGTAGATATTGCAAGAAGACATGGACGCAGTAGGGCTGGTATTTATCGAATACTGTCAAAAGGTGACAATTTGAAAGCAAAATCTCGCACTATGCGACCAAAGAAAACAACTAAACGGCAAGACAGAGAGATCTTCAAGTTAGCTTCAACCCAGAACTTGTCTGTATGGTCAATTTCTAGAGAAGTGACCATTCCAGTATCAAAATCCACGGTGCATCGACGGCTGCAGGTAAGTAAATTGCTTGCTTATAGCAAAATGCTTCGTTCACCAAACTTGACAGAAAGGCATAAGGACGCTCGTGTTCAGTGGGCTCGAAAGCACAAAAACTGGACAGATGAATGGTTGAGTGTCCTGTTCAGTGATGAAAAGAAGTTCAATTTAGATGGCCCCAATGGATGGGCATATTACTGGAACGATATTCGCAAAGAACCGCAAACTTTTGTCAGCAGACAGTAAGGAGTGGGTTCACTCATGGTATGGGGAGCATTTCCCTATAATGAAACTACCGATATTGTTTTTTAAAAGGTCGTCAGTGTTCCGAAGATTATCAGAAAATGCTTGAAGTACTCCCTTTCTGAAAGTTGCTTGGGGAGCACAAATGGATATATCAGCAAGACAATTTCTCCATTCACTTCTCAAACTCCACAATGCAGTGGTTTAAACAAAACCAAGTAGCTGTTTTGGACTGGTCAGACCTAAGTCATGACTTGAACCCAGTCGTCAAGTAAAAGGTCGTCAGTGTTCCGGAGACTACCAGAAAATGCTTAAAGTACAGTTTCTCCCATTTAGAAAGTTTCCAGGGCGGACAAATGGATATACCAGCAAGACAATTTCTCCATTCACGTCCCAAACTCCACAATGCAGTGGTTTAGACGACACCATACACCAAGTAGCTGTTATGGACTGGCCAGCCTTAAGTCCTGACCTGAACTCAGTGGAGAACCTTTGGGGAATATTAGCTAGAGACGTATATGCTAATGGACGTCAATTTGAAACAGTTCAAGATCTAAAGCTGCAAATTGAAAGAAGTTGGTTTTCTCTAAAGCCAGAATCTCTTCAAACTCTTATTTCGAGTATGCCTGATTGAGTTTTAGAAGTAATTAGAGAAAATGGCTCAAAAATTTGAATGTTAAAGAAAAAAAATGAGTTGTCTATAAACTTTTGGGTCACCAAATTTTCCTTTTTGGTTTATATCGCAAAGTCTGTGACATTATATTTGTATGTAGTATTATTATTGTCTTAATGTTAATTATAATTAAAAATGCTTTTTGAAATATTTTTTCACCTTTTTCAATTATAAAATGAAAAAAAGCTGTTGTCTATAAACTTTTGGGATGCACTATAGAATGGGAAAAAAATGCACAGTTCGAACTGAATGAAAGTTTCAAAAATTTATTCAGGTGTATTCTTTATCCAAGTCAGGCGTAGCAGATGATAAAATGACGTTTAGCCCTCATTTTAGCATCATTTAACCCATTTATGCCTAGTGTCCCTTTTTTGGGACGGCATTTTCACTATGAGTCGAAAATGTTACTTATTTTTCCTAGCCTTTATTCATGAGTATTAATCCTCAACTCTACAAAATATTTTAACATGACCCAGTAAGATGTTGATATTTCGATTTTTATGCATAATGATTTTAAAAGAAATCATCCCTTGTTCAAGAAGCTGACATCAGAAATTTATCTATTATTTCAGTTATCAGTAAAAATCGAAGAAAGTCGCAAAAATATCCAGGCACAAATGGGTTAACGATAATAGAGCATCAGTCACGTCATGCATGATTTTCTTACAAATGTATGTTAAATGTTGCAGATGTACTTGCAGTTTGCGAAATCTGTCGACGGCACTGTAAAATAAAAACTCAATTGTATTCTTTTTTTTTTTACATAAAGGATAGGATTTTTTTGTATATTATAGAAAGAGTGTTTTATTTCGCGTGACAAAAAGTAGCCTATATGTTAATCCAGGACTTTGACTTTCTTTATTCCAAATTCCATCCAAATTCGTCTAACCGTTTCAACGTGAAACATACGTACAAACATTGACATTTAGGTACTTACGTATTATCCCGACGGTTATTCCCGCCAAACTATTTTTCCGTCAAATGAGTTGCCAAACTGTTGCCAATTGTATTCAAAACCATTAATAGTTTCATATGCCCGGCATTTCTCTTGGCAAAAAATCGCTCGTCTTGGCGGACCGCCGAGATAATACGTAAGTAACGACATTTATATATTAGTAGGATTAGCTTGGTGCGCAAGGGCTTAGTATTTAAACACAGTTATTCTGACGTATGTTGTTTGTTTTAATGAATATATGTTGTTTCTACTAAAGTGAACTTGAAAAATAGCTCAAAGAAATGTCATTACTTCCTTATAGGTACCTTGACTTCATCAATCTGATGACGTATGATTTCCATGGAGGTTGGGATACACTTACTGGCCATAATGCTCCTCTCTACGCCAGACCTAACGAATCTGAAGAAAACAAACTTCTGAATGTGGTAACTAAATATTATAAGATCACAGAAGCTTATAAAAATAATATACTTAACTCTGGAAAAGATATTGATGTACTCGAATCTAAACAAAATTCATTCATGTTTTCCTGCTATCTCTAAATGTACTAAACAAAATTTTAAATTAATGCGTATGTTCGTAAACTTATCAACTCGCGCCTCTAGTTTTCTTGCAAAAGCTCAAACAGATCTGATTAGTGGTCCTAACTTGTTTTGTGTTTAAGAATAACTTCAGTCGGTTCAATTTCGTTGCAGCCCCATCTGTGGCGTAGAGCATTGCGAACTAAACTGGGAGACGGAAGGTGTCTGGTTCGAAACCAGGTCACCTCCGCCGACCTAAGCGTTCGGAGTTTTTCGTAGTTTTCACGGAAATTTAACTTACATACCCTTAGAAAGTTCCTTACGGACGACAACCCCCCCCCCTCGTGTTGTCCATCTGACGAGGATTTATAAGCGGACTTCAGGCCAAACACACAAATCCTAAAATACGTGTTACAAAAATGAACATTGCGTTGCCTAAGTGACGCTTTTGTTTAAAAGAACGTCCTCAGAGTAACTGTAAACAAACAATCGAAAACTGAATCAACTGGTTCTTGTCTCAGTTGATTTAGTTTTTCGACTAATACCACTCAGTTGACTTGAACTATGATAAATTGGTCTAAATTTCAAAAGCGAGAGTTTCAGAAAGCCTAAAACTATAACAAGTAGCACGAGTGCAACAGATTGAGTATTTGAGAATACGACTAATGATTAACGGGATCATTTAAGCAGTAAAATGTGCACTTTGTGGTATTGAAATGAAACTGAACGACCACTTTCATAACATATATTTTGAACTGCCTATCTAAATGAGCTATGTCTAATTGCAGATTCTATCTGATAGAACAAAAGACATTAACCCATTAGCACGAGACTATTTTCAATACATTATCTGTTTATGTTGTTGTCATAAGTGATAAATATATTCCCGACATTATGAGATATGAAAAATGTATCTCTTTTTAAACCGTTCGTCTTCGAAACGTACCTTTCCCACCCCACACCATTCAAAAATCGATTAGCCCAACCATGGTTTATGTGCGAAGGTCCCGCATTGGGGCCTATACCACGGCTGTCTATCTAATGGTCTGGAATTTTGGTCGTCAGATGTAACGTGAAATACACGTTAGAAAACCTTAAAAAGTCCTCCGCTCGAGACACCCCTCCTTATGCAGATAGGGCGATCACATGATACAAAACTGTTCGATTTGTTTCAGTCGAATCTGTCCTCTATTGTTCGAAAATTTAAAATAGTATAGTAAATTTATGTTTACGTATTTTAGCGACCGTCCTAAAAAAAAGACCACTGGACGTTAATGGGTTTAGTAAAGCGTATCTTTGCGTTACTATTTTGCTTTATGAAATATACGTATTTTATTTAGTCCTTGTCTAGTTATCATTTCATTCAGTTTAATTTGTCCCATTTAAATATGCAATATGCTTTTACTTAAAAAATCCATTTCTTCACTCAGGATTTCGCTGTGAATTACTGGCTGTCGAAGGGGTGCCCGGCTAACAAGCTCATTCTGGGCATGCCCACTTACGGTCGCGGATTCACTCTCCAGGACCCGAACAAGAATGGTCTGGATGCTCCAGTCAGTGGGAAAAGCACAGCTGGAGAATACACGAAGGAGCCTGGAATGCTTGGTTACAATGAGGTATTGAAATTTTATTTATTAGCACTTGAGAGTGCTATTTCTTTCAATCACGGGTTTTTTCTCTACCCGAGCGCGTCGAGTCACTTTTTAATTTTAAACTCGCATATCTCAAAAACTATTAGGCGTAGAATGTCGAAACTTTATATTTAGGATTGTTGTAACATCTAGTTGTGCACCTCCCCTTTTGGTTCCCTTCGACTGGATAGTTTATCTACAGGACCGCCCAAAAGATTCGAAATACATTACTCTCTATGGGCCAAAATTCATCAAAGCGTTTTTTAGAGGTATTGGGCTATTTCAAACGACTCAGAAGTGATATATGCTGTTAAGAGTTACAAAATTAATTTCTCCATTAAAAGAAGTGTCTTTATCATTTATAGTTCTGCTACAGGAACATTCAAAAGATTTCCAATACATTATGGTCAATGGCAATTTTAGGGGCATTTATCCATTTCAATCACAATACCGTTCTACCATATAAGTTAGGTAATGGTCCGACCACGGTCACGTGCCTCCCTCAAGAACTACACCTGAAGTCGCCAAGCTTAGTGACTTTTGTTGTACGTGTGTATGTATTTAACTCTCACATTTCAAAAAATTTTAGTCGTTGAATGTTGAAATTTCATACATAAGATTGTTGTAACATGTAGTTGTGCGTCTGGATTTTTGGTTCCAATCTACTGGAGAGTGTATTTACAGGACCACCGAAAAAAATTTCAATACTTTAATGTCTATGGACATCTTCAATATAATTTAACTGTAGACAGTCATTGTTTGGTTCATGCGCAAAATCTCTCCGTCTGTCGTCGACCTTGGCGATTTTTTCCAAAATATCGCCAAATTTGGCGATAGTCAGTCATTGGGTCCATGCCCAAAATATCGCCATTTGTCTTCGTTCTGGGCGAGTTTTGGCGATATATCGCCAAATTTGGCGATAGTCTGACGGTGGTGGTGGTTTCAGTTAGGTTGACAGACGTGCGATAAGACCTGCTTCACGCTTCGCCTGCCTATTATTTTCAAGGACATAACCACTGTGCCATGTTGAAGCATACTTCATAAATGGAACCGACATATAAAATCTTGGTGGTTTCGTGTGTGAGAGAGAGAGTAAAAGCACACTCAAGTGCGTAAATAAAATCTGGAAGAATTTCAGATTTATATATATATATTTTTTAATTTCTCTCAGTACTAGGGTTACGAACATCTAGAAGGGGAAGTATTGTTGTACACCAGTGCTTCTCAACCTGGAGATAATTACCCTCAAAGGGGTAAAATGGGATTTTCCGAGGATTAAAGATAAGTACAGGGATTGGATCACATCGTTCAGTCTCAAAACAAAATTATTAACAAAACCATGTGTGCAATTCATGGATTTTTGACCATGTTGATTATGAAAGCAAAAGCAAGAAACCGACTGAACTTGAAGCACGACTTACGAAACTGCGCCAAACAGGCTGTTAGAACTAAGCAATGTCAATCATCTTATTGACGCTTGATTTAATAACAATAATTTCTTACTTCTTGATTTAATAAGAAATTGATAAAAAAAAACTAGTATTTTCTTTGTTGGATTATTAAAATGAATTTAAAATATTATTTATTTTTCATAATTTAAAGAAAAAACGCAATAGCTAATTAGTTTTTTAGATTTAACTTTTGGGAGATATCACTAATATCTAACACGCTTTATGGGTATTATCCTAAATAAAGGTTGGGAACCGCTGTTGTAGACGATCCCAGAATCTAGTTAGAAAGTGGAGTTGTATAGATGTCGTCTTCACGCACCAATTAATTAATTACAGTCATGCAGAATAGTCAACAATCGGGCTATAACAAGATCACTGAACAAAAGCCGGTGTTTAAAGTTAAAAGTAACTGAAACTTTGTAAAATAACAAGCCAAAAAAACAAAATCACTCGGGTACATCTGTCAGTTATCATTTCTTAGAGACTACTGTCAGACTTCAGGCTTCCACACTTATCATACTTCAGGCTTTCAGTGCTTAAATATTAGAGACTCTTCTATCATTGTTATTTGCAGGTGTGCAAGAAACTCAAATCTGAAGGAGGCTGGACTGTGGTTTTCGATTCTAACATCCAAGCACCCTATGCATTCAAGGACAGACAATGGATTGGCTTTGACAACCCAAAGAGCATCCAATTAAAGGTAAATTTTAGTATTTCCCTCAACCCATCTTTAAATCTTGAATTTAAAATTTCTTTTAAAAATTAATTTTTTATCTAGTCATGAATTAATTACAAGATGCTGAAACATAGGCCATCTCTCTATAAAACAAAAATTTTAAACAATAGGTTGACCTGAGCCACGGTTTCTCAAATTGTGCTCGCAGCAATTGAATCAGTGAGTGGAGAAACCACTTCAGTCACAAAAATGCGAAAAATCGTTTTCTTTGAAAATAAGCTTAGAAAGGCAAGTTGCGTGTCGAGGGCAAGAACGGCGTTAGTCTGTTGAGTAGTTTCGTAGATACGGGCTTCTTTTTCGGACGATGGGCGACAATGATCAATGGTCGACACACGACAATGAATCAATGGTCGAGAATGATCTATTTTAACACTATTATTGGCCACCTGACCTGCCCTAGGGATGGTTTTCTAAAAAATAGTTATTCCAGCTTCAACGTTAGATTTTCATCTCTATAATTTTCTGCCAGCAAAGCACTTTTTTTCTCCTAAATTCATCTTCTTGACTTTTGTATACCATAAATAGGGTTAGACAATGAATGGTGATTTGATTTGATTTAAATGATTACCTTTTTCCAAGTTTTCAGCTGACTAAAAACCAGTTGAGTGCAGAAACAGCATAAATCCGAATCAAATTTTAAATTTTCCTGAGCCTAATTCATGTCGAAATTAGGCAATATTTGCATGACAGAAACATAAATGCATGTTATGACGGAGGAAAAAGAAAAGTTTAAATATTTGAAAATTTGGAGGAGTGATAACGTTTTTTCTCTCTCCTGAAAAATTTCCTTTTTGTGACTGAGGTGGTTTCTGCACTCACCGATTCAATTGTAAGTGCTCCTCGGGAAAGTGGCAAGTGCTCCGCGAAAGCATACATTGTTGCTTTAGCTTCCTATCATTAGTCTTACTATTAGTTACTCTGTCATGACCTTCATAGTACTTCCAAGAGAAAAAGCTTGAGAAACTCTGGACTTAACTATTGGTCTTTGGCGACATTAGAAGAGGAATAGGTGGAGAGAGCATCCTATAACTGGAGCTAAGATAACACGTCTCAGGAGAGAAAATCGACAGATTTGGCTGTTTATCCCCATGTGTTTCGCAAAATCAAGCATTTTTCCATGCTAGAAAGCGAAATGAGCGACGAGAGAAATAATGAGTCAGTTTTTGCAGCACTATTTCTATGTCATGTGACTTACATGTTTGTTTCAGTTTAGGGTTGATTGTTGTTCCAATTGCTCTCTCCCCCCATTCCTCCTCTATGAATGTAAATGCAGGGATTTCAGAATAGCGATAAGAAAGAATAACAACAACAACAATAATAATTATTGAAGTTTTTGGGCCCCACCATGACCGAGTCACCAAGACACTGAACAAGAACACGGTAGATTGCTGAAGTGTGAAGGTCCAGGGCTCTGGCCTGTCGACTTAACGGTCTGAGTTTTGGACAATTTTCTCAAGTAACGTGAATACGTGTTAAAATCCCTTAAAAAGTGTGAAGGTCTAAGGCATCGCCTCCTAGGCATATATCCCTCTTGTAGGTTTACCTTAACACTATATTTATTACCTTTAGTGTTCTTGCAATACTTCCTTGTATGAAGTAAAAAGAAGTATTGTGATTTCGCAAGATTTCGGTATTGAGATTTACACGGAAAAACAGGTTTTGGACACTCCGAAATTTTCCTTGATTTTTTGCGTGAAATGTCAATAAGTGCATGTGTATTCATGTACGCATACGCACGATCTATTTTGACTAACCGAGACCATTTTGACTAGTTTTATCACGATGTTTGTACATACGTATGTACAGCTGAAGCAACAACTTAAAAACCATTAGTCGTACCCCTAGTACCACAACTACTTCAAAAGCCTCTTAAAAAATGTCTTTTGATTGTCTTTTAAACTAGTTGTGCTACTAGAGAGAATATTGAAATTTTATATTTAGGATTGTTGTGACATCTAGTTATCTTCCTTTATGACGGCAATCTGCTGAATGGTTTGTTGACAGGATCACCGAAGAGACTTTCAATACATTACTCTATGGTCAGTTTCAGTACGTTATGTTCATATAAGTCTTCGGACAGTAAATATTTGTGTCATGCTCTAAATCTTGCTAACAGTCTCCAATATTGGCTTGTTTTGACAAAATATCGTAAAATTCGGCTTTAAACTGATTCCGGATTGGCAATATCTTATATATTTGGCGACAAATTGCCAAACCTTGTTATAATTGATGTATCATATCTCAATTTCAAATGAAATAAGCTTGAATGAAATGTAGCTAAAATGCATATAATTTAATAGACGTTAATAGACATACAAAAAGCCATGTGGTGTCCACATCAGATATTTTATACACTATTATTGCATACCCTTATTTTGAACTATTCAAAATATTCCAGGTCCAGTACCTCCAGAAGATGAAACTAGGTGGTGCCATGATTTGGTCCTTAGAAACAGATGATTTCAGAGGACAGTGCCACGGCCAAAAGTTCCCCATCCTTAGTGAAATCAACGGAGTACTCGGGGGTACGTCCTCTATAGACATCACGAGATCCATTGATGACAATACACCCTTGGTGACCAAGAGGACAACAACCGGGCCCGAGCTTACTACAAGGAGTGATGAGGACGCTTCACTCCCTTGTCCTGAAAGTGGTTACTTCAAACACCCCAAAGATTGCAAAATGTTCTACTATTGCCAACCGAAAAGTGCAGATAACAAAGAGAACCTAATTTACATGTTCCGATGTGCTGAGGGAACGGTCTACAGCGAAGAACTGAAAGTTTGCACGTTTCCCAGCGCAGTGCCAGGATGTTCCTAATGCAGGGAGAACAACATCCCAATGATATTTTTATTGTTATTTTGTAGTGTGAGATGGCCGTGCTGGCACGATGCCATCTGTTGTAAAAATTCATATTAATAATCAACCGGAAAAAAAACTGTAATGTATACAATTTTCAATATAATTGTGTATGCAAAAATTTCTCTAATAAAAACGTCTGTTACGTTGTGATGTTGCGCAGTTCTTTACCCTTTGAAACGCAACAATTTACCAATGCTGAAAAAGAGCAACTGCCCCACAGCCAGCTGGGTCAAAAATGGTCTCTAGATTTGTGGCACGCGATGGGCGATTCGATCGACCGCCATGTTGCTGGTAGTTAAATCGGGCTTCGACTGCCCTTTTTTTCAGCGTTGGACAGTCTTTCCAGTTCTTCTATATCAATGTATTTCCATCGTATTCTCCAGTTTTCAGCAGATGCCAGTGCTATTACAAATAATCGCGACAATTTTCACGGGAAATTATTTGCTAAATAAAAAAGGATTCTCGTGAAAAATATTTCAGCCTATGTCCTCCTTAATTATTTTATTGAAATCAAATTCATTCTTCGGGAATCAAAACAATCAAAATATCAGAGCTGTGTCCTCACGGCAAGGACATCTCGCGTTAAAGGGCTAAAATTGCTTAAAACAATTGAAACAATAAAAAGCTTTTTTTGTGAACATAAATAAAATAATAAAAATTCAACTCCTAGTACATTTCTAAGTATGCGAAGTACAGTTAGACATTGTTGCAACGAACTTCACTTTTAGCGGGTGTTAAATAAAAATGAACGAATAAAGTTGTTATGTCTAAAAAAAGTAAAGCAAATACCCGAGCATAAATACTTTATTCCTCTGTAAAATATATAAAATAAACAAGAAAAAGAGTTTATCACTACAAAAACTACATATAAGAAAATAGTACAAACTTGAATGATAGACTTACTTAAGACAACTTGAAAGCATAAATGTCATGATCGATATGTTTACACAAGCAAACCAAGTTAACGGCATATTTAACAGTTAAAAGAAAAAAATTGACAATAATTATCACAAATTATTCTATACTAGTCTGCTCAATACTTTTTACCTATTAAATTCATTTTTTCATTTTTAGCTTTAAGTACTTGTATGGTTTTCTATTTTCACACTTTCCCAAATCAAAAGTAAGTTAAATATTAACTGTATGAAGTTCTTTCATTTTTATTGATAAATATTTCAGCATTTTAAGCTTTAACTGTTTTGGTGGGGTGTCTGTAATATTAAAGTACTTTTATTGAGTAATTAAAGACGAAAGTGGTGTGTTCAACAAATTGAAATCGTTTTGAACTTGGTGTAAACAAAGTGTGTTCCAAACCTTCAAAATACGTAACTCTTTCTTTTAAATCTTGCGTTCTATTTGCACTTCAACTTAGTTTTCTAGTTAAAATTTTGCTTTTTCCGTATTTAATGAAACATTCTTGAATCTACCATAAAGGGAAGCTGATGAAAAACGCATTCGTTTTATGAAATACAGTAATAAGAATTTTTAATTTGAATATTAAATTTTTAAGGGACTTATTTGGAGGTATAATTTTAAATCAAAGGTTAAACTTTCAAACTTTTTAGGATGGGGGAAACAAAAGAAAATAGATGATACATAAATATAGCCTAAAGGAACGTTGTTGAAGAATGCATATATCATGTCAAATTAAAAAAAGTGATAGGGCTTCGAATTTTTGAGAAGTTTTTAAAATGTGGTAAATTTTTGGTAATGTTTCTAAAAACAATTTACTTTCTGATAAAATCAATGTAAAGTTACTATGAAATCTGCACGAAATTTCGAGTAAAAGTTGAATAATTTTTTTTAATTATATTTTCAAAGAATTTATAATAATATACATGTTAGTATGTAAAATATGTTTCTTCTATCATAGATAAATCACTCATCGAAATAAATGCATTTCTATTAGGAATAAAAAAAAATCTACAGGATTCAAAGTTCCAGGTCCTCCGACAAAGGCACGCCTTCCCACACCCCCACCCCCGTAGGCAGATGCCCCTCGTGTATTCTTGCCATAACACAAATACTTAAATATTAATGAATGTTACTAGTTTAAATTCATAGTTTAAATGCCCAACTATTCGACAAAAAATAAATAAATAAATAAAATAAAAGGAAGAGTTTATCTAAAAGACTTTTTTTTTTCGACATATGGAAAAATTTCTAGCAAATTAAGTTTAAAATCATTTTTAAAAAAAGTACTGTTCAATATATAATATAAAGTTACTTCTTTTATATAATATTTACACAATATCAAACATTTCATAAAAGGGAAAAATACAGTGAAACCTGATTAAGAATATATAGATCAAGGAACCAGTTCAAAAATCTTACTAAGTGGAATAATTTCTTACAGGGGAAATCTAATATTGAAATGCACTAAATAAAACGCATAAGCATATATGTTTTTGTAAAAGATAACTGATTTTTTAATCTTAAAATAGCTTTCAAATAGTATTTTACGATCAAAATGTTGAAACAGGATTGTTGTCTGTATAATTTTTTTTTTTTTTTTTTTATGTAATTTAAAATATATCAAACCTTTTGTTTATCGCCCCCTCAACATGAGGGAGGGTAAATTGTTGGAAAAGCAAAAATTTATGTGAAAAGAACTTCTTAATAATTAAATTAATGCGTTAAAATAACGTTGGGAAACGTTTGTTAAGAGAATGTCTTAAGCAGATTCCACTATATATAAAAGTGCGTAAGCATAGTAATTTATTTTAGAAGTTGCCAAAAAAAATCAGTTCAATTTTAAAAAATCGTTAGTTACAGAATATTATATATTATTAGACTAAGTTCCATAAATATCACACTGAAAAAATAGTAGAAACACATACATAAAAAAAAGAATATTGAAAGATAAGTCCATACATTAGAAGAGTTTACATATAGTGTTACTTCTTTTTGATGCACAATTAAATACATGAATTTTATTTCATATAAATACTTTTTAATCTGTTAAACTTGTTCATAAAAAAACAAAAAAAAATTTAGTAAAAAAAAATAACAACAATTGAAATTTTTAAAGAAAATTTCGAAATTTATTAATTTTGTGCAATTATTTCAGAAAACATTTTTTTATTAACAATTTATTTTGCATTGTTAAAAAGCAAAACATTTCATTTAAAAAGTGTTAAAGATAAACTTGTTTTGATGTACGGTATTTTATAATTACTACAGGTAAATATGATGATGACGCAACTCGTGCACATTATTTAGAAAAAGAAATTCTTCGCTCCAAATAATGAGAAAAATTTAAATTGGCTTTGTTAATTAGAAAAAAACAGTGTGATTGCATCTTAAATATTAACTAAATCTTGATATTGAACCTACAAAATTTATACTTCCGTATTTAATTCTTATTTAGCACCTTTTTATATTTAAACATATATTAACTTATTTAGAAAACACACTTAAGGTTTTGTAGATACTCTATTTTTCTGTACAAATATATTTATAGTAATGAACTTATAACATGTACAGATATATACATTAAAATATTATATAAATAATAGGCTGTATTCTATGGTTGTTAATAAGAAACATTTTACTGTACAAATTCAGAAATTCTATTACTACTTTTAATCAAGTTAATTAATAAAACAACTTTTCCAGGCAATCATCTGCTGCTCAAACATCCATTTTCAGTCACGGAATATTAAAAAAAATTTAAACACGATCAATGGTCGCAAAATATTGTCGTTTTAGTATTTTATAATTTGGTGCAGACAGCACTCTATACGCATAATTAGCTTTAAACATAAGCAAACTGAAACTAAACTGTTCTATAAATAACTACGTATGTGTATTATTTACATGTGCAAGGAAATACATATGAACACTTATAAAAAAATATATATCTATACTTTACAACAGGAGGAAAAGTTAAATCAGTTTTATGATTAATAATTTTTTAAAAATTGAATAATTAAGTAATAATTTAAATGTACATTAGCTTTAATCTATAAGGCATAAATCGAAGTTGTTCAAACGTAAGTGCAATTTTTACAGGTTGTCATTACATTATTTTTATTAATAAATATTCTCTTTCATAATTTATAAAATTTACTTCTTTTATTTATACATATTCAGTAATTTTTAAACGCGAACATTTTACTTTGGTAAATCATGTTATACATTTTCCATTTATTTATTTTTACAATAAAAATATTGTTCATCATTATAAAAAGTTCAAATATTTCATTACTATTTTTCCCATACTATAACATTATTCTATTAAAATACATGTAAGCTTATAAAAGTAAACAATAAATAAAAGTACACAAAACTGTGTTGATAATAATAAATATACAAACGATGATTCTATTTACAGTAAATAAGGCAAATTTTTATGCCTTTTGGATATTTTTATGTTAGCATTACTCAGAACTGCATCAATTTTAAGCTAATAATATAACATAAAAAAGGGGGAAATCTGTAAGATTGTCCTTTTCTTTAATTTTTCTGTAATTTGGGAAATTTTGATAAAAATCTAATAAATTTGTTTTTTTATAACATAATACTATATATTTTTAGTTTTTATTTATTGACTAATTTAAATAATTTACATTTTTCATTAACTAAGATTAGTTATGGATTTTTGTAATGATATGAGAAAATTAAAGGTAAATTTTTACTCTGATTATTAATGAAGAGTCTTGTTTTGCAAGTTTCTCATTTGTTTATTTATTAATATCAAAGTCGATAAAGATCAATTATCATCATAAATATTATTTTCTTAATTATAATTTATATATTTTGAAGCTTACAGTTTTAGTACTATTGAGGTTTGAAATGCTTTCAGTAGTAACAAAAAATAAATAAAAATATGATTAAATGTATTCATAACAATAAATACACACAATAATGGTTTATATTTACAATAAACAAGGCTAATTGGATGCCTTTTTATGTCTAATGAATTCAATACTGAAATACTTTCTAAACGTATGCACTTTCATAAAGGCCCAGGCTGGGTGACACATGGCCTAAGTGCAGTAGAATGGTAGCACCGTGCTTCTACAGTTTTTTCCGAAGATTCTAGATTTAAAAAATCGATTGTGTTAACCCTTTGATGTGCGGTGTTTGCGCTATGAAACCACCTTATTAAAGTTAAAGGGTCCCAACGCTGAAAAAATGCAGCCATTGCCATCGATCCGTTTAACTATCAACAACACACAGCTGGCTGTCCGCGCAGACAGCTGTGTCAGTAAACTTCTTTAGCTTTATAGAGCAATCTGAGCGATTCCATCGACCGCCATGTTATTGGTAGTTAAATGGATCGATGGCAACGGCTGCACTTTTTCAACATTAGGCATTCTATCCAGCTAGTCTTCCATATTGATGCGAAAATGCTTGTTCTTCAAAGGGTTAAAGAGAAAGAAGTGTTACTCTTTTAGTAGTGATAAAGTATACAACTTTAAAAGGAGCGTCTCTTTTTATTCCTTTAAAAAAAATTTATTCTTCCAAACAAGCTTCTTCTGAAAAGATGAAATCTCGAACATAAGCTTTCTAACTATTAAAATGTTCGTTTACTCTCAGATTTATTTTTAAGCAACCACCAACAATCTTCTTAACAAAGTTTTCTATACTTAATATATATAAATATGAATATGTTAAATACTATTTTCAAATAACTAAAAATAGTCTGTAATGTAATAAACATAGTTATAGTTTTTTTTTTTTTTTACTCTTGTTAAAAAAGAAGTTCTTTTTTCAAAATAAACAGTTTTTACAGAAAAATACAAACAAACAAGTTATACAAAAATTCTATAAATATGGAAGATGTCGAAAAATATATATAGCACAGTGTCTCTCACATCTTCTCGTTATGTTTCCTTACTTTTTCGGCGTCTTCACCAACTTCAATAATTTTGGGCCGCCGGTATGTAAGGAATATAATAAGGAACTTCTTCAAAACCTAGGTGTAAAATAAAATTCTATTTATTATGATGGAACATAAAAACAAGTAAAGTCAAACCTCGTTAGTACATTACTCTCGGGCCACTTAAAAGCGATTTACTAAGTGGAATGACTTCTTAAGCGGAGTTAATACGAAATGCAAAATGAAATTCTAAATGTTTATGCAACAAGTGTGCCTACAATTAACTTACATTATAATTAATATAACTTATTAGATTAAGAACTTAAATTAATAAAATGGATGGCAAATTAAGGAAATTATAGGTAAAAGACAGCACGTAGTACTTTAAATTTAATTGTACAATCTGTCCTATTTAATCTGCCATTGTACGAAAGTCGAAACGAAGAATTGTCCTGGATGAACTCCTGTAATTTGTTGATAAGTCAGCAATTTTTTTATAAGAAAAAATACTGAGAGTCGTGCTCTACAAAAATTAATTGCTTTTGGTAGATAACATTGACAAAGAAATGAGATCGAATTTGTATATTGTACTCTTAAAGGGCACGTTTTAAGCGGGGTGGTTGAAAAAATAGCGACGGAATAAGCGGATGTAATAACAACAATATGTGAAAAGGCGTATTAAAATGGTCGGGATTTCAGAAATACGATGTAATATGCGAAGTGACGTCTTATCCACTGACTTTCTAAAACAAAAAGGGTTTGACTGTTCTAAAACAATTAGGGTTTGACTGTTATTTAAAAAAGATAAATTAAAAAGCTAGTAGAGCCTTATAAAAGACTAGTGTGGCTGGGTGTCCTAAAAACACTAATATAGGCTTTGATTCCTTAAATATTAATCATAGAAATATACAGTTACAAAATTACGTAAGAAAAAGGGCAGAGTTTTATGGTAACGATTAAATTTTCAGGTGTATCTAAATAAATGCAAAATTTAAATTTTTATACGGCTACCCTAAGCAAAAATTTCCAAATAGTACAATGTGCGCCATACATTAATTAGTTACCATGTACAAAAACTTAGTTTTTTATCATGAAAAAACAAAAAGATATATTTAAACAAAGTTGGTAAGGAACATCTCAAATTTGGACTCACAAACTACGGAATTTCTATAATCCGGGCAAAATTGGTCCGTAAAATGACAATAATAACAATAAAGTGGTATTCAACACAAAATGTTTTTCAAGACTTTATTAGATATGTTTAAAGAAGTAACACATTTCCGTTGTTAATAATTTCTCAAGTTTATTTTTTTATAATTCATATTTTAGGATTTCTATAATTTGGAAGTTTCAGTTATCTGGAATCGCATAAGTCCCAGCGATTCTGGATTTGAGAAGTTCTATTGCAATAACAAAAGTATCATGTATTTATGCAATCATTGTTTTCTTTTGTAGTTTTAGTACTGCATTTGGGTACTGAAAAATTATGTTTCAATGTGATATTTTTCTCTTCGGGAGCCATGGAAAAGTGGTTTAAGTCAACATAAATTTATTTTCATGTCTCTGAACCTATTCATGAAAAGCTGAAATTTTGTGCATCAACTATTAGTAAATGGGGCGCATTTTACTAATTGGGAAATTTTTAATACGGGACCATATAAAAGTTTAAATTGTGTATTTATTTAGATTTAATCTAGGAAAAATTTTAATCCGTACCATAAAATTTTGTACTTTTTTACGTAACTTTGTAGTCTGTTATAAGTCTCTATGGTTAATATTTAAGGAATAAAAGGCGAGGTCAGTGCTTTAAGGATACCCTGCATGGACTTTAACAGTACAGGGTTAGTACAAATGAAACACTGAATTTTAAATATGTATATTTTCAAAACTATTACATATGCTGCAATAGGTGATATAAAAAATTAAAAATATATATTACAAGATTTTTTTTTCGTTTACAGATGTTTAAGGTTGTACTGTTATCTAACTTGCAATCAAATTTGTTCAATACTTTTTGCAGACTTCAATAACGGAGGGAGTACTATGTGTTCAACGCTGTTTCTTTTCCTTTTTTTTTTTGTGTGTGTGTGTGTGTACAAAGATAATTTTTTACCCCATGGACCGATTTCAAAAATTCTTTTCTTTTTAGATTGGAAAGGAAATGGTTCAGAGGTAGTCCCATATTAATTTTGCGAAGTTCTGATGATATTATCATTCCAAAAATCGAGTAAAACCGTGTTTTTAAACTATTGATTAAAGGGTTGTAAGTAACGGCAGTAGTATGCAGACCGTCGGCGCTGGTCTTAATATCAAAGGTCGCCAAAGTTGGCCACTTTTGCGTGTTAAAATAAGTTTCCAAAACTGAACTCCACTTCGCGATATCTTCTATATTAGGCGAATATTTGATAAACCCTACTATTTTCAGTGGGAATTTTGGTATAGCTCAGAAAAGTTTGCTGATACCGGCATACGTCAAAAGTCGTCAAAATTAGCTACTTTTGGTGATCTGTTGCTAAGTTTGGTGTCAAAAATTAAGTCCCCAAGACTGAACCCAACTTGGCGAAATCGGCTATATTTGGCGGAGAATTCCCCAAACCCTTCTAATTTAGAATGGGAATAAGATTCCGTTATCGTGAAGTAATTAGAAATTTCATAATTTGAAATTAATCATGAAGTAATTTGAAATTTCATAATTTGAAATTAATCGTGAAGTAGTAATTTGTAGTTTATAATTTGAAGTCGGGATTTTTTTTTCTTTTTCTTTTACAATCGTGCTTGTTTTGTATCACATTGCCAATGATTCGTTATGAAACACAAGAGCGTTTTTTAATTTCTTGCAATGTTTTTGGCTTCGGTGGCTCTTAAACAGCATTGTGTAGCATTAGAAGTTATTAACAGTGTGACACAAAACAAAATGTGTGAAACGAATTTGATAGCAGATTAGACTTTTTTAATGTAACAAAAGGGTCACACCTCAAACATTTATAACAACAACAAAAAAAAAAACTTTATATATTTTTTCTTTAATTTCGTCTATTATTTATTGATATATCCATAATATTTTCGAAAATATAAGTATTTAAAATTTGATCATTTCTTTGTGCTAACCCTTTATATTAAATTAATTTTTTAATAGACTTCATTCAATTGATATTAATTTTATTACACTGGATATAATTACAGTAGTAAGATTTACTTAAGGTATAGGACTGCCCAAAAATTCCTTGCTTTATGAAAATTTTCGAAGTTTTATTTATTTATTTTATAAAGACACACTATTAAGAATCCAAAATCGTTCTACTTTTGTTTCTACGATAACTAGAAGCTAAGTTATACAAGAAATAATGAACCAGAAGGATAGTATTTGTACATTATTAAAATCTTTAACGCGTTTTCTGAAGAAATGTGTTTCTCGTAAATTTTCTTTACGGTAAATACCATATTTCATAACGTGTTTAAGATATGGACTTGAGATCTTTTACTATTACTAGGTACGTTATGAAGCAGAATATAACATTTCTGTGTTTATTTATTAATTTTATGACCATTTTTTCTTCAAAGGATGCTTTTTTTTTTTTTTTTTTTTTTTAGAAAAAATACCGAGTTTCATATAAAACTTATGTTCATTAACTATTGGAACTTTTTTACATTTTTTGGTTTATAGCGCAGATAAATATGTTATTTATGTACTGTATTATTGAAATATACAGGGTGAATCTAAACTCTTGGGCAAAACTTTAAGGGGTGATAGAGCACATAATAAGGAATCAGAATCCCATAGCAATGTGGCGTCAAAAGCACAGTTTTCACTTACCCGATGATAATCACTTTGTGAAAAGTATTGAAGTGTTCGTCTAATTTCTTAACCAAGTTTCATAAACAATAGGCTCGTCTCCAAACATTTCATCCATGAAATAAAATAGAATTTTTAAACTATGAATTTTAGTCTTCTGTTTTCGGAGAATAATACATTAGTTTCTGACGAACAATAGTCGGAAAGTGCTCTGTTGTTTCAGCACTTTTTCCAAAGTGATTAGCAATATGGGGTCAGCTACATGAAGACGATGTTGCTGACCCCATATTGCTATGTGATTCTGATTCCTTATTATGTGCCCTACCACCTCTTAAAGTTTGTCCAAGAGTTTAGATTCACCCTGTATTTATTAGAATTTTTTATGGAAGGTTTAGCGTAAATGCAATGTTTTATCAAAATTTCATCTAAGCCAATATTTCAAAATTTACATTGAATTTCATTAAAACTGCACGTAATTTTTCTGGTTTTATACACTATTTCAATATAAAAAAAAATGGATTGTTTATTGAAAATTTTACATTTTTTGTAAAGCGCCCCGAAACTATGCTCTTGCTCATACCTTAATTTTACGCTAAATTTAAGTAATTAATGTTGTAATTTACAGTAAAACAAATTAAAGTTCCTGCACTTCATTAAGCAATGGAGTCAGCAACTACTGACATTTTGCGTTTGTCTATCGAGATGTAAAACTTCAGAAAAAAAAATAAAAAAGTTCAGGCACTGCATTGTTTTTAAAGACTTCCCGGAAAAGATAAGAGAACAATGGGTACGCGAAGTATGGGGAGGGACAGAAACAAAAGTAAAATGTTGGAGAATCATTATTTTTTCTTTCTTTCTTTTTACTTTATTATCTTTAGAAAGAATAAAATTCTGGAAGTGCGCAAACTACTTCCATAGCACTGCTGTTGAAGTCGAAGACCTTCGTGTTGTACTTTCTATCGTCTCATTTCTGTTTCAGCGCTCTGTCACTGTTCTTTCCGGAAATCTGACAAATATGCTGATTCATGTACGCAACAAAAATTACGGAAGAAATGTAAGATAACGAGAATAGTTTCTGCCCCCATTGCATCCTTGTCTATGTTACATGTGCTGGGAAACTGCATTTGTCACATGAGTGGGACTGATTTAAAGTAGGACATTGGAGACACATGTTTTGAGGCCCAGACTTCGTATGATCGTAATCGTTACACTTTTCTGTGTAGGTGAGAGGGGGCACAGTGGGACACTTTTCACTTTTTTGTGATATTTTCTTCCTTTTAATAAAAAATAAAAAATAAATACAGTAACCACCCCCCCCTATAACACGCGTCCATACATTCGCGGATCCCTTGAACACAGCGAAAAAAATTGCGATCGGGTTCCTTATAACACGGTAAAAGATACTGGTATATCATCTACTTTTTCCCACTGGGATGTACAGTAAACGAATCTGAAAGAACTATGATGTATTTTATTCTTTTTCAACTTGAGAAGTAAAAAGATTTATTAAAATAAATCTGCGAATTTAAACCCGATTTAATTCAGAGGAAGTGCATATCAGTTATCTCTGGCGCATCTAAAGCGTTATAGGGGGGTCTACTGTTCAGAATAATATTTTGACAAATTTTAGCTTTCATCACAATCTTTTTCAGAATTTATCCTTATTTTATTATCAGAAAAAAATTATTTTCAAAAGGTACACAAGTTGTCCCAGTATGCCCCATTGCGGGCACAGGGGGCCAATGAGTGAAGAACATTAAAAAAAAAAACAGCTATGCTATGGTAACACATTATTATTATAGTTAAATTCAGGTTAAGATAGTCAGCACAGACTATATAAAAGCAGTTTTCAAATGGCAAGACTTAAAAATAGTTATCAGAATGGAAAACATTTTTAAGAGTTGCAAAATTTTTTACTGAATAATGTTTGATGAATTAAAAATAATAAAGTAACATCAAATTAAACTGTTTTCTAACTGATTTTTCCAACAGTGATAGCAGAAACAAAAATGGCTGCAACTTCCCTACAAGATGAATTGTGACAGAGACAAGCTTCCACAGTGTTGCAATAGTGGTTAGTTTAATTATGGATTTTTTTTTTCTAATTTTTGAGCTTTTGAATAATAGAAACATATCTATCGTCCCACTGTGCCCCCTTCTCCCCTAATTGCAATCTAGATATTAATCTAGAAATTTAGTTTTACAAACAATTTAATGTAATCGTACTCCGAAAATTTAAATCCCATGTAATCGAAATGTAAAATCTACAAAATTTAATTTTTAGATTGTGATCAAATAATCATAGTATAGTCGTAATCTAAGCATCCCATAATCGTAATCAATTGAGATTATTACAGCTACAGGATTATATTCATTCAGTTTTAGTTTTAACGTCAAATGAAGACAACAGAAAAGACTCAATAAACAGTGTGAGCAGTCTTCGGTAAATTTCTCGGGGCTCCTGCTTTTGTCAGTTTATTCAGAAATCCTGAAAAAATCTTGACCCCCCCCCCCAGTTTAACATATCCATTCGCATTGTTACAAAAACGTAAAGCCAAAAGTTATCCTTTCTGTGGCCAGCGCTCTTTCCTGTTTAAGAACTTTTTCTAAAAGACCTTTTCATAAAAAGCAGAGAGGTTTTTTTCCCGTTTATTTCAATGAGCAGTGCAGCTTATGAAAATCATCCTGAATTTTTTCGAGACCCTGGTGCAGTTAGATTATTTAGTGTACCAAGACTTATTTTGTGCGAGAAATTCTATGAAAACAATATTACGCATTAATCTGTTTTCCGTACTGGTAAATTACACACGAATGTCGCATTTTTAAAATTTCTTAATATACGTACATAGAAATAAATGGATATTTTAAAAAATTGTATACGTGAATAACATTTATTTTCACAACTAACAAACTTCTTTTCAGAACCATGAAAACTAGCTAAACATTGGTGCAATAGCCCACGTTTGGCCAAGGCCTGCGCTGCTCATCCACGCCTTAGCGCTAATCTACTCTGGCGTGCAGAAACAAATGCCCCGAGCAGGAAGTCAGCCTGGCGTTTAGTTCTTAATCATGCTTCTTACTCATTTTATCGATTCACTCAAGGGAGGAAAGGCTGAATAGATTTTACTCAATCCGGGAATCGAAACCCAGACATCTGGCACGGCAGCACAATCAAACATTATAATTATAATAAAGTTTTTAAAAATACATAAATAAAAAGAGTATGTTATAACATGTATCAGTATAGTGCAAAAAAAGTCTGTTAAACTGACAGAAAAAAACTCTCAGCCTGGACGTCAGTTTATTTCCGTATATTTTATAGAAGTCTTCCATATTTTTTCCTTATACGGAAGTTTTCTGTCAAATAAACTGAGAATCTGTAAAATTTATGGAAGGCTTCTGTAAAAAAAAAAAAAAAAAAAAAACGGAAATAAACTGGCGTCTTGGCTGACAGTTTTTTTTCTGTAAATTTGGCTTTTTTTTGCAGTGTACATAAAAATAAAAGTTTATTTTTTATTGTTTTGAATTTAAAATACAGTGAAACTTCGTTAGTACATCACTTTCGGGGCCACTTAAAAATGACTTACTAAGAAGCGCGACTTCTTAAGCGAAGTTTATATTAAATGCAAAACGAAATTCTAAATGTTTGTGCAATAAGTGTGTTAATAATTAACTTACGTTATACATTATATGAATAAGTAGTATAAGAATTTGAATTAATAAGGATGGGAATTAAGAAAATTATAAGTGAAGACGCTACGTAGTGTATTAGTAATTTAACTGTGCAATCTGTGCTAATTTAATCTGCCATCGTACGTAAGTTGAAGCGCAAAATAGCCCTGGATGAATTCTTAAAATTTGTTGATAAGGAACCAATCTTTGTAAGGAAAAATGCTAAGTGTTGTACTCAGTAAGCTTTTGGCATATAACCTTGACAAAGAAATGGGGCAGAAAAGTTCGTATATTACACTCTTGAAACTGACGTCTTAAGCGGAGTGATTAAAAAAAAATAGCGACGCTATAAGCGGAGTAAAATGCGTGAAAAGGCTTATTAAAAAAGGTCGAAACTTTTGAAAGATGATGTAATGTAAGGAGTGACGTCTTATCCAGGTGGCGTACTAACGAGGTTTGACTGTATTTTTCACCAAATTTTCATTTTTATAAGATCACCATAGTATTTAGTACACAACTTTTGCACCCCTAAAATATGTGGACACTGTGCAAATGACCCGTCTCCCCGCTGATAAGCAGGTTCTGGAGCCGGACGTAAAGTATTCGGTTCTTGCATATCTCTAATTCAGAGTACAAAGTAGAAATTCGGGTACTATGTCGTTATAAGTGTTGAATAAAATCATTAGTACCTGATGGATAGTGGATGAACCCAGGCGGGGGCATTCTTGGATGAGCACCATGGTGTAAAACGGGTGCTCCTTGGACAGCTATGCTTGGATCCAATCCTGTTGATGAAACAAGAACAATTGTGAAATTGTTTGCTGAATAACTGGTAAATAAGACAACATGTTGACTTGAGATTTGGGATTTTAGAGAGAAACTTTATCGAGATCTATATATATATGACTCTTTCAGGCCATCATCTCAGTTGATCCTAAATACAATATCATCTTTGTTTTAAACATAGAAATATGAATACAAGGAGATGGCATTATCTATCTTCATTATTGGACGAAATGAGGTAACTGTGTTGGTCTAAGTATGGCGGAACATTTAGTTGATTTCTTTTTAAATAACAGTGAAAGATGCACGATTTTACGGATTAAAAAGTAAAGATGCATAATTACATGTTACAATAGCTCTAAATACAAAATCTCAGCATTCTATAGTTAAAAGTTTTACAGCTACGCTAAATACGTAATTATTCTTGGCGCCAACTTTGGCCACATCTTTAAAGTAGAACTGTCACCATATAATAACACAGTCATATTGCAATGTGGTCTCAGCTAGATGACGGATCGGTTACAGTTTTGGCATCACTATCAGATAGCTGATGCCGTCTCATTGTATTTTATATCTCTACTAGCTGCTACCCGCGACTTCGTCCGCGTCGGCTTTAGAATTAGGTCCCGAGAGAAATGAAGCATGTGTGAATAACAAATATGTTTGCGACAAAAGAAACTGCATTTAAATATTATTTGCTTTTTACTTGTTTTAAGTGAAGTATAATGCACAGTAGTATACTTCATTTAAAATAGCAGAGTATGCAGAGTTACTAAATTTAGATTTTATTCAGGCATTTGGCGAATAGAGACAGTTACGACAGTATTTGCGAACTGTTTTGTAAAAGAAATATTTATGCTATATGCATGAATTTTAGCCTATGTTAATGAGGAATAAAGCAGCTTTCTATTAGTGAAAAAGTTTTAGAATCGGTTCTGAAGTTACAGAGATACCCAGAGAGCGTAATGTATTAGAATTATTTTGAGTGTTCCTGTAAAGGAACTATTTACGCTACATGCATGAATTTTAGCCTATAATACTCAAGAATAGTGTAGCTTTCACTGCTACACTATTCAAGTACATCACTTCATCAAGAATAGTGTAACTTTTTTTACTATCAGTAAAAAAAGTTTAGGAATCGGTTCAATATTTACAGAGATACACATAGAGCGTAGTGTAATTCTTTTGAGCATCCCTGTAAAAGAACTATCGGTGATATATGTATTAAAGGTAGCCTATAACACAGTGGTTCCCAACCGAGGGGTCGCGACCCCCAAGAGGGTCACCATGCCTTTTTACGGGGGTCGCCGCAGACCGTTTTTGTAAGAAATTAATAGTAAACTATTTTCACGTTTCTTTGCCATGAGACACCATTTCTCCCTTTTCCTTTGGAAAGAAAAAATCCTTATTCTTGTCTGGGCTTTTGTATCAAAGCTACAAAAACTGATGTCGGTGAATCTAGGAGTGTTAACTAAAGCTTGAGAATCCATGCATTAAGACAGAAGAATCAGAAATAGGAATTGCAATTAATTTAAAGGGGGTAATTAGTAGCCACCTTGAAGCCCTTCAATCTGAATCGTGCGAAATCCATTTCACACATTTTAAGATGTCGCCGATCCTTCTGATGAAGTGCAGGGTGAATTTTTGACTTTGCAAAATGACTCCTCCGCAAATGATTTATACCAAGAAAAACCGTTAACTCAATTTTGGTGTGCTGTGTGTTGCTCATCTCCGATAATTTTTTGTGTCAAATGTTAACGCGATTTGCATCCACACTTATCTGCGTGAAGTTGTATTTTCAACTCTTTTGCAGAAGAAGACAAAAGCCAGTAATAAATTAGATGTCTAAGATGACATACGGTTGACTTTGACCAATATTCAGCCAAGAATAGCTAAACTTGTCAGTCAAATTCAGCCTCAATCATTCTATTAAAAATCAGTACGTACTAAAAAGATGTCAATTTTAAATCTCAAGATGTATTTTTTAATTATTAATTTTTTTATTGGTCAAACATGGCAGATGGGGGGGGGGGGTCGCGAAAGTTTTGGAAAATCTAAAATGGGTCGCGACTGAAAAAAGGTTGGGAACCACTGCTATAACACTTAGGGTGCCACCAGTGTCTAAGAAGTTTTGCTCTCAAAACTGCAAGGCGGGAGGTGCCAGGTTCAAACCCCGGTCGCGCCTGTCTACCTAGCCGCTTGCAGTTTTCCATGGTTTTCTAAAAAACCTCGCGTAAATATGGGCTAGGATCCCTTAGAAAGTCCTCCCCAGAGGAATTCCCCATATGGGCCTAGGACCCTAGTGCAGTCAATCGGACTTAATCCAAAAACAAACAAACAATAATACTCAGGAATAATGTAGCTTTCCATCAGCGAAAAAGTTTTAGAATCGGTTTAGTAGCTAGAACATTTCCATAGAGTGCAATGCATTAGAATTTTTTTGAATGTCTTTGTAAAAGAATTATTTATGCTACATGCTTGAAAGGTTACCTGTATGTTAATCCAGGGCATAAGCTATCCTCATTACAAATTTTTCTAAATCCGTTCAACCATTTTTGTGTGATTCAGTCAAAAACATCCAAACACACAAACGTACACATTTATATTATTGGTAGGATTTGGAAATTTATGAATTTTAAGAAACACACCTGGACTTCTCTTGGTACTTACGTATTATCCCGGCGGTCATTCCTGCCAAACTGTTTCTCCGTCAAATGAGTTGCCAAACTGTTGCCAATCGTATTCAAAACCATTAATAATTTCATGTGCCCGGCATTTATATCGGCAAAAAATCGCTCGTCTTGGCAGAACGCCGAGATAATACGTAAGTACCCTTTCTTTAATTATGCTTTTTAATATGGCGTAAAATCAACATAATTTCCACACCAATTCATGTTTTTCAAATGCATATGATTTGCAAATAGAATTTCTGCTTTGTTTCAAAAGCATTAATCATTTTGTGCGGGCGATAAAACGGTTTTTAATTAATAGTTAGAAAAGTAATTAAAATTTAAAAATTCTGAGCCTCAGGTGCACTTTACCTGAGGCTCGTCATGGGCTCAGTCATGCTCAAATTTTCGAAGCTCTGCTTTCTGTAGATTTGTCTGGATAACATTCAATTTTATTATTATAGATAGATTTGGCATAAAACTGGCATAATTTCGGTGGTATTTAATGTTTTTCAGATGCACGCGCTTCTTTATTGAAGTAATAGCATTCTTGTTAGCTCAAAACATGAATCATTTGATACGGGCGAAACTCGCCAAGCATGGCAACGTAAAAACTGTTTTTAATTAATAATTAAAAAGTAATTAAAAATCTAAAATTCTAAGTAGTCTATAACCTTCTCCAGAGTCCCATCTATATCTAAACCACAGTTCATTATAATCGATTCAGCGGTTTAGGCGTAAAAGCGTCATAAACAAACAAACAAACTCACTTTCGCATTTATAATATTAATTAGCATGATTTCAAAATATCAATTTACATCACAATATCTGGACAAACACATGCATCCATTGGCCAATGGGATTTGAAATCGAGACCAAACCGCCACCACAGCACAGCAGCCCGCAGGGACAGGTGCACGGTGTCAGTCCTCCTTGAATAACTCATTTATTACTTTAACCCTTTACTGCATCATCTGCCAGATCTCGAACATGCCAGTAAATCACTTCTAAATTCCTATATGTTTTTAATTTAGATGATTGGGGTTTTGTGCCTCGCCCGAAAAGATAAAGTAACAGTTTACTACGTTTTGTTGTTGTTGTTGGAGGAGGAATTTTTTACGTCTGATGAAGGGTGAACATATTTCACCCTAAACATACGTACTAAAGATAAGTAAATTTTATATGTATTATTTGCCAAACACTTATGTTTATTTTCTGCTTTTTCTCAAAATGAGATTTTTAAGATTACGTTTCATCGAGTATAACATCCTAACTCAATAAAACTATCATTGTAATGCTGTGAAACTTTGAAAAAATGTTGTTTGTTGTTTCTGATGCCTTCTGGCAAACACAGAGGTTCCAGATCCTCCATAAGGGACAGCGAAGAGCGCGGCTTCTATTAGAGAGCGTGCCCTAGAGAAAGTAAGACCTTCTTAGCTCGGAGTCCTTTAATTTTGAAAAAAATTCCAGAGGAGGGACCAACTCTCTGAAGTCGGCACTCCCAGAGGTAGCGTTAAACCTGGAGGACATTAGAACCACGACGGATTCCACCTGCACCAACTCCCATTAACATACACGGTCCCACAGCAGTCGAGACGAGGGGGAATTGACCCTTGACCCTCCCAAGCACTGGCCAAGACGGATGCTGCTTCACTTGCCGTGCTCTTGTGGGAAAGCAGTTTAGCGCCCAGACCACGGCGGGACACTTCGAAAAAATACTCTAAAGAAATTGATTTAGAAAATGAACTACTGATAAAATATTTTTCATTTTTTAGCTACTTGAACTAAAAAACTGTCATATAGTTTCATGAATTTTTGTGCGATTAAAAAAAGGTAAGTTCACTAACTTTTAAAATAAGATAGTTAAATTTATGGGAGTAGTTCATTCCCTCGAGGAGGTTTTAAACAACAAAACAAAGTTTAAGTTTCAGTGTTTTGCAAAAGTGATAATGACACAAGTCTATGCATGTTTTGAGTAAAAATATTTTAAAATATACATTTATTTGCAGGTTATTCAGATTTTTTAAACTAGTTGATAAATGGGTAAAAAAGTTTGCTTGTAGTTATTTATCATTTTTTAATAATAATATAAAAATGATATATTAAGGAATTAATGCTAAGCATCTCACAGACACAAGGATAGCAATGACGTAATTTTTTTTTAGGAGGGAGGTAGTAATCGTGTGCTAAAATAGTCTACTAGTTAGATAGAACTCGTTGTGGAGACAATTACAGCTGGAGCTTGAAGAAAAATATTTGACAAAAAAATGCCTACACTCAGTACATTAATCTTTGTCCACATAATACAACTAATTTCATATTCAAATTTTAATGATACAATTACCGATGTAGCATCCTTTCTACTTCAGTAATTGACTTCTGAAATCAAAGGAATATGCAAACGAAATTCTGAATTCTTTCGAAAAGCTATTTCAAACATACTGATATCGCAAAAATTGCGAATCAATACATTTGAAAATGAAACTACGACGTAGATGCGATGTTTCAACTTTTCTACACAAGTAAAGTAATTTCAAAATGGAAAAAAAAAAAAAAAACAGGGAACGGGTGAACTTTCCGATTTTTAATGTAACGCAGATTTTTGTTTATATCTTTTAGTAAAATATAATAGAAGAATTCAATCCGATCGCACAAACAGTGAGGACTTTATTGCGGCTTTTGAGCATAACTTTTTAATCTTTTGGAGTAATGATGATAAAAGTTTTTATTTTAGAGTGGTGCGAACAGGAATTGTTACAGTGATCAGCGAAACTACATATTAGAATACAGAAGAATTAGAATACTTTGTGTAAAAAACACACATATAAAATGATACTTAAAAAGCGATACGATCGTTTCGGATGAGAAGAAGTATTACGACTGACGAAGACCGAAGGAATTTTCGGTCTAAATGATCGTATCACCTTATAACTATCATTTTATATGTATTTTTTACACAAAGTTTTTATTTATTTTACATATTAGAATAGCAATGTAATTCACAAAAGAAAACAATTTTTCAAATATTAATGAAATCTACTTGGAAGATAAGCAGGCAGGGAAATAGTCAGGGGGGGATATCAGGGTGTATCCTCGCCCCCTTTTGAAATTTTCTGAATTGTTAGTATAAGTTTCATGCCATGCAGAAATTCCATTCATTTATCCACGATTTATTTCACATCCACACACACCCACGCACACACACAGCCGAAAATTTTTCATGTCTATGCACCTGTAGGCATGCATCTTAATTTTTCCCACCAAAGTTCAACTTACCTTCAGCGTTGGGAGGTAAAGGCATCAGGTAGTATCCGGCATCGAACTGCTCTCCTTTTTCCGGCATTCTACCAATTTTAGTACCCGGATAGTGTGCGTATGGAGTGTGATTTTGTAATCCACCCTATTTGCGAAGAAGCGTAAAGAAATAAAGAACATTAAGATTAGTGCAATGAACTATGACCGAGAGTGTGCATTTAATAATTCGTATGAAATATTACAAACCAATCTCACCTCGGGGGTCTTGTTAAAGTTCTGGTTAGGAGTAAAATTCCTGAACCTCCTCATTCCTGCGGCGCCGCGACCCCTGCCTCTCATTGGAATTCGAGGAATCATACCTCCCCTTCTGTGAAAACATGCGAATGAGTACAGGAAATCATTGGAAAAATACTAAAATATGATGAAAAAATTAAAACTTTGCAAAATAACACGCACAAAGAGTAATTTTGTTCAGGTCACATGTTTCAGCCAAAAAATGTTTGCCCTTCTTCAGTTGAAACAAGTTCAACTTCCTGAAACCACAGAAGACAGTGAGAGAACTGGAAGGGGGGGGGGGGGCGCAGACCGAGTTGCCATTTGGAAGAAGAGAAAAGAGGAAATCAGGGAAAATAAAATTAAAAACGAATTATTTTAAACGAATATTTTTACTATTAATAACATTATTATTATTTTAAGCAGGACAACATTTTTTTAAATAGTACACCTGAAATAAATACAAAAAACATGCACACAACAACAACAAAAAGAGGGAAGAAGGGAGGAGAGAGATGGGGGGCGAAAGTAAACACAAAACTTACAACTGTTTCTGAGCGGAATGAATAAAAGGAGTGGAAGAACCGTCGTTCAGAAGAGGCTTCTAGACGTGGATAATGGATAAACCTTCCAAGAAATCAATATAAGGCCAATACTGAGGAGTGCGCAAGAACTTAGCATTAGAAAATTGAAAAGAATGATTAAAATTCAAACAATGACAAGCTATAGCTGTGTATACAGTTTACATTAGGAGAGGAGTAATGCAATTAAGTTTTCTGGATGCGCCGGCTTTAAAAATGGCACTAATTAATATTCTCTACTTCTGTTTTCTACTAACTCATTTCTATCGCTTTACCTCCTCATGCTCTTTCTAATCATCCATACCAGCACAAACTTTCTGCTTTTTACGCTTAATATGTGTTCCGTGCTGTCAAAATTTTTTCTGACTCATCATTTCTTAATAATGAGAGTGCCTGGCTAATGCTCAGAATCCAAAAATTTCCTTAGGGTAAAATAATGGGTACGTAAAAGGCTCGACACATTATCAATATTCTTCATGATTACCAAAAATTTACATCTCTGTCGGATCACTCATTCGTTATCAGAAAGGCTTTAGTCGGCATTCAGTGTTGTGGTGCCTATGGCACATACTTTGTTTTGAAGAGGGATGTTAAATCTTTTATGGTCAGTGCCATAGTACAAAAAGTAGTTTAACGTAAGGTACCTCGTTTCTTTCTTTAGCAGAGAGTGTTTTAACTTCTTCTATATCTCTCATCATCATGAAAGGATCCACAAAAGGATTTTCAGATCTTAATAGTAATGCCTAGTCTAACAAAGTAATCAGATCTTCGCTGATATCACAGAGATTGTTCATGCATTAACAACAGCGTCTTGATTATCTCAGGAATACATCTGTCCATATTGAAGCACGTTAAAAGGTTGTAAACTATATGATAGGAAGTATCAGCATTAATGGAAGTTTGTACTTAAATGGTTTACCTAAAGTGTTTGTCGACATCTAGCTATTAAACATATAATCGTCTTTCATAAACTCATTTGAAAAATTTTAAAAATGTTACGCAATTTAAATTATTAGTATAAAAGCACATTTCGAAATCGCATGAAATCTATCACAGAATAAAAGAAAAACATTATTTTACAATAATGTTATAACTTTTACAACGACCTAAACTTTGACAATAATAGAACAAACGGACTGAAAAATAAAGTTGTCTATCCTCGAATAAAACCAAAATACATCCTATTTTATAATAGTACACAAAACAATCCAATCTAATCCACGGATAATTTAGAACTGACTAATTATTAGAAAAAATATATTGATACATTAAGTTGTCTTAGCAGCAATCAGATTTCAGTTGCCATTTATTACATCGGCAATGGTAAAATGAATGAGTTCAAATCGTCTGCTGCAGTGAAATCAAAACAATATGTGAAACAAAACTGACGGCGGATCTAATAACTGGCAAAATTAATTTGAATTTCGGTTGCGGGTCCAATTTAGGAATCAACCTAGATTTCCAAAGATCACTTCATTATAAATTTGCCGTACGGTTGCAACATAAAAACAAAAATCGCCAGGGTAACTAAATTTGAATATTTATCGCCAACTAGGCGTAATAAGGGGGTTACAATAGGATTCAACCTAGTATCGTTATATATTCGAAATTTTCATGTTACGTCACAAGATCACTTTTTTTCTGTGTCTAACTTCGAAGGGTATTATTTTCATTTAAATTATTCTTATATAGGCTGAAACGTTTGAGTATTTTTGAAATTCGTATCTTATGACTCAATAAAATACATGAAAAATGTTTACAGTACCTATAGTTTTAGTTATCTACGCTAAAACACATTTAGATTTATATTAGTTACAAAAGGGCGAAATTATAAATGCAAGCAATTTTATACCGAAAATTTACAAATAGTTTTTAATATTAATAACTATTAATTAAGGATAATTGGGTCCCGCAGTGGTCTGAGTGCTAAACTCCGTTCCCATAAGAACACGGCAAGGGAAGCAGCACCCGGCTTGGCCAGTGCTGGTGAGGGTCAACTCCCTCTGGGCTCGACTGCTTTGGGTCCGTATACGCTGATGGGAGCTGGTGCACGCAAAATCCGTCGAAGTCCTCCAGGTTTAACACTACCTCTGGGGGTGACGATTTCAGGGTGTGCCCCTCCTCTAGAAATGGTTCAAAATTATGGAACCTCGGACTAAAGTCGGACTTCCTCGCACTGGGGCCCATTAAAAATGGAAAACACTCTCCCCCCCCCCCTGCCCGTCGCCTGCCTATCTGAGGGGATCTGACCCCGCATGCGACTGTCAGAGAGCATAAGAAAAAACTTCAACAACAAGGATAATTGAATTATTCACGAATACTATTTCATCAAAGCAACACTGTGTTTCACAGACGATCAATAGATGGCGCTGCCGTTCAAAACAGTATTTTACATTTTAAGCCGTTCAGAGTGTTTTTTCAGTCACGTGACCTAGTGCAATCGTTTCCTGGACCCAAAAACCCCCAGGTACAAAATTTTAAGAAAATCGTTAATGTCGTTTCCGAAATCGTTCGCACACACATACAAACATTCCTCGTTTAATATAGGAAAGAATTAATTAACCCTTAGATGTCTCTCGTTGTTTTAGGCCCTCTGTTATTGACAAGGCTCTTTCTAAATTGAATAAGTCTAATTCTTTCTCTAATACTTTTAATTACTCTAATCGATTACTACTTGTTCTACCTTTCTTTCCACCTTCATGCTATAGAATTTCTAAACTTCTCAAATATTCGGTTTTAAAAATCGTCTCTAAACCAGTTAATAAACTTAAATTCTCTCCTCTCAAAGATCCTATTTCTACAGAGAGCCATTGGGGTTTGCATTTTTGTGGATCGTGTGACTTGGGCTGCATTGGACAGACCAAAAGAGCTCTCAAATTTGGGCTCAAAGAACATGAGAGATATGTTTCTAGCAGAAGCTTTCCAATTATTCTATTGCTTCTTATTGATGGAATTTTAATCATAGTTTTCAATTTTCTAATGACAAGTGCTAGTGCATTCCTCAGTCTTTGTCCCATCTCGATCTCTTGGGAGGTTTTTCCATCACTCAGCACTTGAAGCACTGTGTAAAAGGCCGTTCTCCCATTCCTTTTATTCATTCCACTTGGGAACAGTTTTAAGATTTCTGTTCACTTTCTTCCTCTCTCTACCCTGCCATCTTCCCTGTTTGTTCTTGTGTGTATGTGTTTGTGTTTGCTTTAGGTGTACACCCTCCAAAAAAAGTGTTCGAGTAAGAGATAAATTGCCTATTTTAGATCTGAGAATAATAATTGAGATTTTGAAAAACGACAACAAGGACAGAACTTGACAGAAATATGGAAAGTCATATTTGTACATAGCCTGATTCATATTCTATGATAAATAAGTTTTAATATATTAAACCAACGTCGGAAATTTATCTCTTCCAGGGGCGTAGCCAGATATTTTTTCATGGGGGGGGGGTTACGACTACTACAACTCATATATATGTATACGTGTGTGTGCTAATGTAGTGAAGAATACACATTTTGTATGGCAAAAAATTCCTCATGGGGGGGGGGGGTATGACCACCTAACTTCCCCCTCCTGGCTACGCCCCTGTCTTACTCGAATACTTTTTTGGAGGGTGTACTATTTTTAAAGAAAAAAAATGTTTAAAATAATAAAACTCTGTGTTTATTTTTTCATAATTATTGTTGTTGCTGTTCTTTTGTTCTTCCGTTTTTTTAACTATTGTTATCGTATGTTTTTATTCGTTTTGTATTTTCTAATTTTATTTACTTATTTTTCTTTTTATTCTACTTTTATCTACCTTTCTGTTTCGTTAATTCCTTCCTTCCTTCCCACCCCTCTCTTTTCTTTTATTCACCCTCATTTCTTGTTTTTTGCCTTCTTCCAAATGGCAACTAGCTCTTCGTTTCTTTTTCTTTTTTTTTTTTTTTTTTTTTTTTTTTGTGTGTGTGTGTGTGTGGTTGCAGGAGATTGAACTTGTTTCTGTCGAAACTTGTTTTGCTCGAAACGTGCGTCCTGAACGATGGGTACTTTCATGCGCATATTTTTCAATGCTTTATTTTTTTCATATTTTTAAACATCAATTTCTGTTGAGTGTTTTTTGTTGTTACTAAAATATGATGCTTAGTTGCTCATAACAGCACATCGCACGAAGTCGACAAAATTGTATTCTGAACATATCTGAAACTTGCTTGTATTGGACAATCTGCTTTAGACACTTAGATCTAAAGCGAAAAATCATCCGGGTATTCATATAAATCAGGTGGTTAGATTAGAACTCAGGCTCAAGCGAAACTTGAGCCTGGTGCAAGACTGAGATAAGGTGAATAAAAAGTGCAAGACTGAGAGCACTGAATGATTCACGCACGTAGAAACTATGGAAGTGTAGCAAATATACTATCGCCCGCCGTAACGTTGAGCTACACCTCAGCATTTGCAGGATGGGCAAGAGGGTATCTTTTGTCTGGTCGGATAACGCATGAAACTACCATACTCAAGGTTTTAAGTTCGATCCTATCTCCGGCCCACATGCTAATACTAACTTGGACAAACGAAAACGCATCTTTCTTGCCTTCAACAACTGACGGCGCCAGCAGTACTTCGCTTTTCCTCACTAAGTCCGCAACGCATGGCAGAAAAATGTGCAAGAATTAATACTCAAGCCGATATCCATAACGTATGGCAGCAAATTCCACAATGTACGGAACATCGTTATTTCGACTAACTCTTCATCCCTGTTGGCGGTAGAAGTGTGACGAACATACGATTGCTCCCAAGGCAAGCTTCATCTTGATATTTGGGGGACGGGCTAGTGGGTACTATTTATCCGGTTGGATAACGCCTGAAGCTACCACGCTCAAGGTCATAGGTTCCATCTCAGCTTCCGCCACACGCTCTCTTCAGAAATACTGTGGGGTCAAAGTAAAGTGGCCAGATTTTTGAACAAAGAATCGGTTACGAATCAGCGTTATTCTGATACAAAAAGTGGGAAAATTTTATAATTTCGATGTTCTTCTCAAACAGGCTTCTATTTGTTCAACTAAATCATTATTAATATTCATAAAATGAAGGAAACATAACTGACTTTTTTAGAAATTGGGAAGAAATAACTATTTTAATTAAAATTTTGTACCTACTTCTAGTTTTACATTTTGGGGACAAACGGAAAAAGCCTGAAATTGGGCACTTTCACCGAAAATTAGGGACGTTTGGTCCCTTTTGGTCAAAGGGAAGAAGGTACCCATGTCACACATTTTGTGGCAACGAGCGAATGAAAAACGATTGGCCTTGAACAGTCTCTTTTTTTTTTTTTAACCCAGATTATAGTTTTATATGAAATACAAGCTTTTTCATATCCGAGACATGCAAGACATAAAATTAGTATAAGGGTCGCCAAAATGAAAGTGGCACTACAAGCGGTTTGAGAAATGGCTTAATGGTATTATTATAAATTAATACAGAGCAGAAAGAAGTAATACAGGCATAACATATAGGCTAGACAAAGTAACCTTTTAGGTTGAAACAACTATTCCAGCGGTCAACAAGATGATGGATATCCTGGATGAAGAAGTTCCGGAGAAAGCAGCAACCTTTCATGCAGTACTGTGTGCACACTTCCTTTGCTCATAGATTTCTCGTGCTATTCGCCAGTGGCGATTCGCCGATCCATTCTCATGAGACGGTCCACAGCTGCAACTGCTTCCTTGGTGATAACTACATGCAGTTGACTAAGTCGTGACCTGTCGTCAGTACTGTTTCTTCACAACGAAAATCTCTACGCCATGGGAATACCGATCTGCGTGACATACACTCCATGCCAAACACATTTTGCATCCGAGAATAGATTTCACTAGAACTCACATTTTCTGCTGTTAAAAATTGCATGACCACGCATTGGCATCGTTTGGAGGCATCTATGGTGCGAACAATGCTTTTTAACGTGCTCTCAAGCTATCACACACGCATCTGGCGGGATCTGGCGATATCTCATGCACACTCAACTCTCTGCACCCTCTATAAGGGCATGCACAGTCATCCTTCTCTTCAAATGGCGGAGTTATAACAGCAATGCCACTTTCATATGGGCGACCCTTCTACAGTCATTCTCTCTGTGGCAAAACAGTTGTCATCTCAAGCATGGTCATATATGAAAATTAACATTTGTCATCATCCATTCACATTTCATCCATAATCATATCAAATTAGTACTGTCACCTCCTTTACGTGACATATCAAATTCAAATGGTTTGAGTATTCATTTAATTTACGGACTCACCCGGGACAGTTGGAGAAAGGAATGACTCCCGTGTATGGATCGAATCCTGTCGGGCCGTACAAGAAAGGTGCCACGGGTACAGTCTGTGCGGATCGAGAATGACTTCGCGGCCTCGATATTCTGTCTGCTGGCTTTGCCCACGTTACTTCGACACGGCTGCCGTCTATATCTGTGTCTGAAAGATATAAACAAATCATTACAAGAATGCAAGAGTTTATTATAAGCTTTTCTTATACTTTGACATACCGCCGCAGTTTGCAAACCTGAAAAGCTTGTCCCTGTCATGATGCAAAATAACTAACTTGTTTCACAAACGAAATTTATTAGCACATTTTTCTTTACACACATAAACATCTAACACAGAACACCAAACATCAGTAATAATAGAACGTCATCATCGAACTCAGTTGAGTTGAGTTGTCACACTACCCAGGCAGCACAAGAATGTTCTATGAACGTCTAGTAACGTTCAGAATAGTAAGAAAAGCGTTCAGGTAAAGTTTATACGTTCTGTATAACGTTCTAAAATTATACTAAGCTATCTTTTGCCAAAAACTGTGAATAAATAACGTCTTATTGGACGTGAAAGAGGGGTTTTAATGATGCCGTTCTAAAGCAATGCCTAATAACTCGTTCTATTCGAAGTGCAGCAGAAGTGCTGGTATTACCGTTCAAAAGTTATCCCTAATAACACGTTTTATTCGACGTATTACAGAAGTGCTGTTGATACTGTTCAAAAATTATTCCTGATAACCCGTCCTACTTGACGTACATCACAAGTGCTGGTGAAACCGTTCAAAAGTAGTGCTCATAAATCGTGATACTCAACGCATAACTAAAATACTAGTGGTACTAAATTTAAAAGCAATGTTTAATAACACGTTCTACTAGACGCGTTGAATTTACTATTCCTGAAACGTCGGAATGAGTCGTTCATTTGACGTCTAATAAAGTTTTACAGACACCTGTTTGGCAACATCCCGGTGTTGAGTTGCGCAAGGCAAGCAAGCGGCAAAATCATTTTGAATTCTTCGTGATATTGCTGTTGGTCTTTTTTTTTTTTTTTTTTTTTTTTTTTTTGCATAATTTACTTGTGGTACTCCCAGACAGCACATAGGCTCAAATCAAGCTTGACATTTCTTTGAATTTGACGTATTAATACAAGCTTGACAGTTCAATTTATTTTAAGCTTGCAGCAAGTTTGGAGATTACAAAAAAAAAGAGTCAGCAAATATTTTCCTGCCGAATTTAAGTAATTTGAACTGTCCAGCTTGAATACAACTTGATTACTGCTTGATTTGGAAAGCCACATATCAGCCATAAATGTACTTGACCATAGAATTTTAAAAAAAGATTCTATATTTGCAAATATTTCCAAGTACTAAAGTCTATAAATCACATATAACATTATTTTAATTTTGATTCATCCTATGGAAAAATAAAAGATGTAGATCGGCATGGGCAATATTGATCAATCGGGTAATCGGGCAATATTGATCAATCTCACCAAAAAACGGCATGACAACCATAACAGTCACTTCAAACTTTAGTCATTTCTCCTCGAGTAAAAATTTGCAGGGTGGTTAGGGCGCTTGCTTCGCACACCTTACGTCCCGAGATCGATCCCGAGGTTTCAGCATAGAGGGGAAAAATGCATTGAAAATAAAATGAATGGGGCGAGTTCGCCGACCGGCGCCCCATGTATTTAAGAACATTTTTTTAGAAAATTTTTTTAGAGTGTAGTAACTTTGAATCAAGCTTGCTATGTCTAGCTTAGTGCAAGTTGGGCAAGTGTGAAGTGCTGTCTGGGGAGAAAACATAATTTAAACACAGTGTGAACGTCCTACCAAAACATTTAATGGTTCTGGATGAGTACGGGGAGTACATAATTTGAACCGGTATTCTACGTTTTAAACACGTCGGCTGCCCGGACACATAGACGTTAGTAGAGCGTTTTTTTGTTTACGTATCGTGAACGTTTAGACTGAACGTTTAGACTGCTTTTGTATTTAAATGAGTCATCTAAAGAGGCCTCCAGACGTTTCTCATTGGTTAAATTTGTCTGTTAGATGACGTATCGAAATGATGCAACCAATAAGCGAGCATGCGTACGCCTCTTTGGATGACTCATTCAAGTACACAAGGACATCCGGTACAAGATTCACGATAGCCCCGGACAGAGCAAGTATATGTTTCGTTGTTTCTGATGCCCCCTGAAAACCGCAAACGGCGGTGCCAGATCCCCCCCCCCGAACGGAGGCGATGGGCAGAATCAGTGCGCCTTCCATTTTTTAGGGCCCCAGTGAGAGGAAGTACGATTTAGCTCGTGGTCCCGTAATTTTGAACCCATTCCAGAGGAGGGACCAACCCCCTGAAATCCACAGAGGTATCGTTTAACAACTTGGAGGACATTAAAGCCACGACAGATTTCAGGTGCGCAACAGCTCCCATTAGCGTACACGGTCCCACAGTAGTCGAGCCGAGAGGAAGTTGACCCTCCCAAGCATTGGCCAAGTAGGCTGCTGCTTCACTTGCAGTGTTCTAATGGGATAGTCCCCGAAACTGAACCTAGCTTGGCGGTATCTTCCATATCTGGCTAGAAACGAGCAAACAGTACAGTTTATAACAAAGGATATGTATAGTTAGAATATGCTTGACGAAGATTGTAAAAGGGTGTTAATAGGAGATTTTAATATAGATTTCAATTCCAAAGAAATTTTTTGTAGAACAAGGAAGACAAATGCTGTACACTCATGGATTATGATACACTCTCCAAACGGTATTTATAAAGGTGATGTATAGTTAGAATATGCTTGTCGAAAATTGCTGAAAAGCTTTGGTAGGGAATTTTAATATGGATTTCAATTCTGAAACGCGTGTTATGGAACAAGAAAGACAAACAAGGCATGCTCATGGCTTATGATGCACATTCCAAACAGTATTTATAAAGGTGAAGTGTAGTTAGAATATGCTTGACGAAGATTGTAAAACAATTTTAGTAGGCTATTTTAATCTGGATTTCTATTCCAAAGGTTTTTTTATAGAACAAGGCAAAAAAATGCATCCCACTCATGTATAATGATACTTTCCAACTCTAATGGAATAAGTAATAAAAATTGGGACGACGAATGGATTTTGATACATTTTTAGATATATATTACTTTAGTGAGTATGAAAAAATTTCAGACTATAAAAGTGTTTCAGATTTTTCGTTTTTAGTAAATCATCTCTCGCTCCTCCCCCCCCCCAAACCACAAGCATTCCAAAATGCTGTCACGAGCCTGATCGTACCGTTGAGTTTCGTGAGTGCTTCTTCAGCATCTTCCCTGTTCCTGTAGTGCACAAAGGCGAAGTCCCTGAGCTTCTTCACTTTGTCCACCTTCAGCTTGCCGTCGAAAGAGAAGATCTCTTTCAGTTTCTCTTCCGTCGTGCTCATCATCAGGTTTCGAACGTACAGTACAGTCACCTGAAAAAAAGTATAAGTCATTTTTATTACGGTCCCTGGCCATGTAAATATGACTACAAGCAAAAGTGTGCGTGTGTGTGTGTGTGTGTGTGTGTGTGTGTGTGTGTGTGTGTGTGTGTGTGTGTGTGTGTGTGTGTGTTGTCATTTTTTCCCTAGCTTCTTTTTTAACCCTTTGAAGAGCAACCATTGCCCAATAAAATAAATAAAAAGTTCCCTGTATTCTGTGAGACGAAGGGCTTTGACGGATGAAGACTGAAAAAATTTTCAGTCGAAACGATCGTATCTTGTTATAAGTAACATTTTATGTGTGTTTTTTCACCAAGTTTTTATTTATTTTAACGTTTAACACCAGACCTTTGAGTGTTTTTTTCCGCATATCCCAATATTGAAAAAGTGGAGCCGTTGCCATCGCACGATTCAACTACCAGCAAGATGGCGGTTGATCGAATCGCCCCGTGCGTACCACAGCACACACAGGTAAAGAACATTTTTGACACAGCTGACTGTGTGGCAACCTTTTTGACACACAGCTGTCTGTGCAGCGGCGCAAAGCCAGATGTGCCAAAAATGTTCTTTAGGTCTGTGGCACAAACTAGGCGATTCGATCGACCGCCATCTTGCTAGTAGTCAAATCATGCGATGGCAACGTCTGCACTTTTTCGACATCGGACAGTCTATCTAGATGTCCTCCTTGAGTATTTAATTGAAATCAAATTTATCTTCGTGAATCAAAGCAGCCAAAATATCAGAGTTGTGTCCTCACAGCGAGGATACCGTGTGTTAAAGGGTTAAGAAAAAACTTCTACGAATAAACTGCTATTCTGCATTGATGGCAATTTTCTTCGTGAATATTTGTCAATAAATTTTCATTAGTATGGCAACAGCAGTATAGTGGGCAAACCATCGACATAGAAGAACAACTAGGTAGACTGTCTACATAAACCCAATGGTAAAAAAATTGCAGCGGTTACCATCGCTCGATTTAACATTTTGTGGCAGAGTTTATGAATCTTACGCTACTCTTAACTTCCAACGTCACGTTTTTGACTAACGTAAAAGAAATCCCGTTTAGTTCATTTTGGCTAATTCACATGCTTAGTTTTCTAAAAGGGGTAATATTATAATTTACAGACGTTAAAGAAGAAATTATTTAAATATACCTTTATGCAAAAACGTAATCCTACGTTAAAACTTTGAAAGAAACTCGAAAATATTAGGTTGTAACGAAAGTTTCCCGCCACCGCAAACATCGTCAGCACACAGTTCTCGTTGACGTATTTGCTCATATTTTGTCAAACGATTTTTACCATTTGAAAGAAAGAGGCTTACTTTATAACACTGTGTTGTGAAATCTGTAAAAAATATAGTTATCATTAAGTATAAGGTGTCTCAAATGGAACTATCCCTCTAGAGGATTAGAACCATCATTTACTTCCAGTTGTGTTGCAAAAAGTCAGCTACATAAGATCAACGAATTATGAGTACAGCTTTAAGTACTATTGTTGTATCATGTGACACTGTGCAGGTTTGGTACCGAAAGTTCAAAAACAGTTATCTAAAGAGTAAGAAGTTAGTTTTTCAGGCAGATATGGCGGAAAACTTTCGTTACAACCTGATATATAAATCCTGAGTACGCTACTGCTTAGGGCCGCGGTAGCCCAGTTGGAAGAGGCGTCGGTCTCGCGCCCGAATTAACGTCGTAGTCGCAATGTCCTCCAAGTTCTCACAGAAAACGATACCTCTGGGGGTGGCAAAACTAAGCCTTGATGTTTTTTGTTTGGTATTTTCTTCAAAATTAAGAAGCACTGCTTACCATGGATAGTGCTGTCATCTATCGGCTCCTGAATGAGGTAAAAATGAACATTTCGGGAGTTTGTGGTAGAAATTAACACCTTCGGCAAAAACTGACGCTATCGATGTAATCTGGACTTGGGGTTGGTACAAAAAACTCTAAAGCAGAGGTGCCTAAGCCCCCATTATACAAAAAAAAGACAAGAAATGACGCTACTGTTGTTGTATCTGGAAAATTTATTTTTGGTCTTGTTTGCTTGGATTCAAGAACCGCTAATAAATCTTCGTCGAATAGTGGAAAACACGATGATCTTTTTTAACCCTTTAACACGCGGAATCCTCGCCGTGAGGACAGAATTCTGACATTTTGACAGTTTTGATTCACAAAGAATAAATTTGATTTCAATAAAATACTTAAGGAGGACATAGTTACACGAGAATCCTTTTCTATTCAGCACATAATTTCCAGTAAAAATTATCGATTATTTGTAAAAATGGATTTTTGAATTATTTTTATCGGTACCGGCATCAGCTGATAATTGGAGAATATGATGAAAATATACATCAATTTAAAAAAAAACTAAATAGGCAGCCCAATGCCGAAAAAGTGCAGCCGTTGACATAACTCTATTTAACTACCAGCAATATTGCTGGGCGAATCGACCAGCAGCAATGTTGCTGGTAATTACATCGAGCGATGGCAACGGCTGCACTTTTTCGGCATTGGGAAATGATTGCTCTTCAAAGGGTAAGACTTTTCAACAAGGCTGAAAAGTCTGTGATTTCGGTTTGTCTGTCCGTCCACCCGTGCTCTAAAGTATAGATAGATTATTACGAAATTTATATATGCTATTATTAAGTACAGTAAAAGAATCCTATTGAAAATGGATGTAAGTAGCATTTTAAGGCCTTTTACAGGATTAAAATACATTTACGCTCTATGGGCAGTCATTCTTTAAAACGCAATCTAGAGATATTTGGGTATTTCAAACGAAACAAAATAGGTATATTGTGTTAAGGACTGATAACAGGGTTAAGCTCTCTATAAAAAATAGTGCGTATATCATTTACAGTTCTTCTACAGAAACATTAAAAAAAATTCCAATGCATTATTGTAAATTTCAGTTTTTAAGACATTCACCACTCCCAATTCAAGCACAATACCATGCGACTATAGAGTTAACTAATGGTCCAATGACATTCGTGTGTCTCCCTCAAAGATTTCGCCAAATATCGCCAAGCTTGGCGATTTTCGGGGATAAAAGCCAATTATGACACGAAAAAAATGTTAGGGTGTATGTCGGAAAAAAAAAGAACTCTTTTTAGTCTTGGTACACAAATTGAAATATACTAACAACACTATGGTCCCCAAAAAACTCCAGATGGTTCTTCATAAGCTGCTTTATACACTGCAATAAGCGAAAACGCTGCCGCTTTTGTGAAATTTTCAGAAAAAGTTCTTAAACATGGATCTGAGCTGCAAGATTTTCGAAGAGTGCCACGCTTTACGAAAATTTCCGATTTTTAAGAATTTTTTCTAAAAGTTTTGAAACTGATACAGATTGAACGTTTGTTTCAGTATGTAGTACAGCTTGTAAAGAGACAGTTTCAAAATTTTGAAGTGTCTGGCATAATTAGTTTATTTGTATTTATGTACCAAAATCACATGATTTTTTCGAATAACACCGTTAACCACTAAACTAAAATCTCGGCATATTGAAGTACAGTGCATTGCAAATTTGGTCCAAGAATATATTGTTTTTGTTGGAAAGTGTTTTATAATGGATGCGTTTCGCATGATTTAACCTTCTTGTTAATTTTTACTACCGAAGAGAAAGGAAAGGTTAGCTGCTGCATTCGTGGCCTAGAGAACTCTTTTCACCTGAATACATTTCAAAACGATTCACGATTCGGGGAAAACAAATCAACGAAAAAAAAAAATTATAAACTTTCGACGCAGATAAAAGTGAAAAGTTTTGATCCAAAATGCGGTCGCGATATGAAGCCTTTTCTACATTGTTTCACATCAATCTGCTTACGAGTTATGAAAGAATGGGGTTCTTCACGATGCGCGAGACAATGCGAAGGAAAAGTGCTTTTTGTTATTGGAATTCTCTTCGGTTTTATCTCCCAACTTTTGTCCTGAAATGAGACTCTCGAGGGGCGTTTATTTGTCTTTTATCTTATCGACGCAGAACCTTCCCACTGAGTAATTCGATAAGAGCGACACAATATCATGTATAACGAAGCTATATTTGTGAATCCAGAACTGTGGACAAACGACATTGAGTGCTGTATGTGCATTGTTTTATACCCGTTTTAACTGTAGACTTACCATAATTATTTTTTAAAGTCCAACCCAGACAAAACCCTATTTTGGAGGGATTCCAACTCAGGACTTCTGTAAAACCTCGCTATAGAGAATTTAAAGGGAAAATTAAACGAGTAGTTCTGAAATATTAGTTAAACTGAAATTTTATTGATTTTATTAGTTCTAATTAGCTATAGGCCTATACCAAATCATAGCCGACAACCGATACTGGTACTTTATCTATAAATTCGTTTTTAAAAATTACCGATACCGATGCTTTTAAGTTTCAGTATCGGTTGATACCGATACTTAACCGACACCAATACTGTTTTAATGCCATTAAAGCTACATCTCTATTTATTCTGGGCAGTTTTTTCCACGAGTGTGCCCTTCCCGTTCTTTTACTAAAATAAACCTCGGCCTGCTAGCCCATAGATAAGAATTTGTGCCCTGCAGGAAAAAAAGCAATGAATACTAAAGTGGTTCTGGAGAATTTATTGGGTTTTTTTGTTGTTGTTGTTGTTGTTGTTGTTTGTTTTTTTTTTGGGGGGGGGGGGGGTTGCTGGCCAATGGTCGAAAGGAGAAGACGTTGAACATTGGTAAGAATCCGAAGTGAGCAGGTTCTGGATTCTCGCTGTCCATCTAATGATCTACAGTTTTGGGCAATTTTCCCCAGCAGAATTGCTTATTGCATATAGGTCTAGAGAGTTGTCCTTTTCCTTCTTTTTTTCCTTCATATTCCAAAGATCCAAGGGTTTTATCTGTCCAATGGGTTCAAAGAGGGGAGAGAAAATAGTGAAAAAAGGAACAAACACTTTCAACTTAGTTTTATTTTTTATAACCCATTTAGTCTAGAGCTGTAAAAGCATGTAAAACTCACTATTATATATATATATATCTAATATATAAAATTCTTCTGTCACAGTGTTAGTCACCTAACTCCTCCGAAACCACTCGACCAATTTTAATGAAATTTTCTATGTATATTCGTTAGGTCTGACCAGAGTGCTATTAATTTCAATCAGGATTTCTGTGTAGACATTAGCGTGTCGAGTCATTTTTCAAATGTGTTTGCCAGATAATGTGGAGAGGGGGGGGCGTTAATAAAATGTTGAAAGTCGCACAAGGTTTGCAATTTTTGATAATTGATCGCTAAATGTGGTGCCAAAACGTGACAATTTATTATAAATATATTTCGCGTATAGTTAGAAAACGCCTGGCGTATATTGTAAAAGAGTTTTATTAGGCGATTTTAATATAGATTTCTATTCCGAAGAAGTGCTCTGTGGAACAAGAAAGGAAAACACGGTACACTCGTGGATTATGATGCCCATTCCAAACAGCATTTAAAATGTCTTTGCGGTATAGTTGGAATATGCCTACAGGAAGAATATGCCTGGCGAAGATTGTAAAACAGTTTCAGTAGGCGATTTTAAGATAGATTTCGATTCCTAAGATGTGTTTTATGGTACAGGAAAGAGTTGATTCCTATTCCAACGCCCTCACTCTCACCAACCTAAAAAATCCCCGTACTTTGGCGAGCTTTGCAGTCATGGGTCTCTGGGAGTTATGCACACGTTTCAACGGTACTTACGTACTATCCCAGCGGTCCGCCAAGACAAGCAATTTTTCACCAAGTTAAATGCCGGGCACATGAAATTGTTGATGGTTTGGAATACGATTGGCAACGTATTTAAAATCTACGAAAAAGTAGTTTGGCGGAAATGACCTCCGGGATAATACGTAAGTACCGTTTCAACGCACCGAAAAGAACTAGGTGATAACTAAAGTAAACAAACTAGCGGTAAACGCGCCAGTTAAGGAATTTGAAGACATTTAATTATTAAAACTACATTAATTGGTAATCCAAAATAAATAAATATAACGGCATGCTGTACTTACATGGTGTTCCAAATCGCCATTTTAATTCTAAATTACGATTTCTACATAAATGCAAAAAATCGTCATGGTAACTGCATATGTTTAATCATCGCCTCCTTGGCGAGAGTCGAGGCGTTAAAGTAGGAAAAAATATATAAAATGGTGAAGTATAGTTGTGATATACTTGGCGAAGATTGTAAAATAGTTTTAGTAGGCGATTTTAAGATAGATTTCGATTCCAAAGATGGGTTTTATAAAATAAGGAAGAAAAATACAACACAGTCATGAATAATGATAACACTTTCCAACTTAATGGAATAAGAACGAAAAATAGGGACGACGCATAAATTATGATACGATGATACGATTTTAATATATAGCACTATAGTGCGTATTTAAAATCTGAAAGTGTTTCAGATTTTCATCCTTTTTTTTCGGGGGTGGGGGCAAAATTTTTTATGGAATGACTATTTCCATATCACAACTATATCACAACTATACTTCACCGTATCACACTATATCACAACTATACGTATATCACAACTATACTTCACCATTTTATATATTTTTTCCTACTTTAACGCCTCGACTCTCGCCAAGGAGGCGATGATTAAACATATGCAGTTACCATGACGATTTTTTGCATTTATGTAGAAATCGTAATTTAGAATTAAAATGGCGATTTGGAACACTATGTAAGTACAGCATGCCGTTATATTTATTTATTTTGGATTACCAATTAATGTAGTTTTAATAATTAAATGTCTTCAAATTCCTTAACTGGCGCGTTTACCGCTAGTCTCAAGGCCAAACTATGTCTGTTTGTGGATTAGATTTGAGCACGCCATGTTTTTCACACGGACAGTTATACGTGGCATGCTCTCGAGTGGGCAAACCATACAGTGGGCATCCAGTTTGTTTGTGGTATCTAAAGATGGGATAAAAAAAAAATATTGTAAACTCTATTGCGTTAAGGGATTGATATTATTTTTTAGTAAAATTATTGTAATTAGCGATATATATAAATTTAAAGAATAAATTACAATGAATTAAAAATATATGTTTGGTAGTGTGTTATTTTTATATTCCAGCATCGTTCACAGCGCTCCATGCCTCTTCCACTCATATACCACATCCTCACAAACTTACAATAAGTTAGTCATTTCTTTCTACTAAATTAATCCTAGGAATAATTTATATGGCAATACAACGTTTGCCGGGTCAGCTAGTATATATATATATATATATATATATAAGTGCGATTTTTTTAACACTTATTTTTTTGCATCAATATTTTAATTTTTACGAATATGTTATCTGTTCGTTTCTTTTGTTTGTGTTGTTACGCCAATACGCATGGATTATCTGCGTAGAATGAGAGATACCTTGGTCACAGGACTTTCTAAACTGTTCTAACGCGTATTCACGTTACATCTCGAGAAGACTGGCCAAAACTCTAGACTGTTAGACAAGCCCCAATTTTCCATTGGGTCCAGTAGGCCCGGGCCTAGAGCCCCCGACTCTTGGGGGTCCCAAAAAACAAAATCCCAACTCAATTTTTCTTAATTTTAATTTTTTATAACAGATTTTTATATGTCCTTCCAAACAATATTTTAAACAAATTGCTAATCTGCTCGATGAGAGCGTTTATTACTTGGGGGTGAAAAAAGTTGTAAATTCTTAGGTATTTTATGTACAGCATGAATTTGTTAAATTCATCATGAAAGATAATAGTCAACTACTGTTTCGGGCCCTGCAGTTAGATTGACAGCCGCGCGACAGTCCCGAACCCGGGACCTTCACACTTCAGTCGTATGTTATCAGTAACATAGTAATAAAACAATGTCTAAAAGCAGTAGTGTAGTCCTGAGCGAAAAAAATGTGTGTGTGGGGGGGGGAGGGGGCTCATTTGCAGTAAATCATTCCAAACACAATAAATTATTTAAATGGTTAGGTTTTGATTACTTATCACAAAATTAATATTTTTAGCACTTTTGCATAATTAATTAGCCATTGACAGTGACGTAGCCAGAAATTTTTCATGGGGGAGGGGGGGTTACGACTACTGCAACTCACATATATGTGTACGTGTGTGTGATAAGGGAGTGAAGAATATACATTTTGTATGCCAAGAAATTCCTCATAGGGAGTTGTGACCCCCTATCCCCCCCGCCTTGGCTACGCCACTGGCCGTTGACCATCTCATTTTGATCAAGAGCTTAATTCTTCTACGATCAAGAACAATCGATTTCAAATTGAACGATTCTTTCAGATTTGACACCGAATCCATCGATATTCAGTTGTTTCCTTTTTTTTCTACCCCTGCCTGTCGTTCTGGCATTCTGCCAGTGACCAGGACGTAGCCAGGGGGGGGGGATATCGGGAAATATCCCCCCCCCCCCGAAAAATTTTCCTGACTACGCTCCTGCCAGTGACGCTTTTTTTTTTCTTTTTTTTTTTTTTTTTGTTGTTGTTCCAGCATCACGTAAAATTGACTGAAGCGAATAAAATGAAATTTGGTGACATGACAGGTGGTCGCTCAACTTAAACTACAGGCATCGAATTTTTAAAAATGATTCATTAGATTTTGAGATTTTGCGCATACTGTTTCAAACTGAGTAAATCTTTGTTCGCGTATCACATAGAAACTACTAAAGCGAAAGAAAAGAAATTCGTTGACATGATAAGTGAACTCTCAAATACATTATACGGATCGAATTTTTAAAAATTTTTTATTAGATTTTGAGATTTCTGTGAAAATCGTTTTAAACTGCGTAAACTGTTGTTCGCGCATCACGTAATAACGACTTAAGCAAATAATACAAAATTTAGTGACATGATAGCTGGTCAAACAATTTAAACTGCGCGTAGAAATTTTTAAAATTTGAATTAGATTTTGAGATTTTGTAAAAATTATTCAAAATGTGTAAATCCAAGCTAGTAAATGTTTGCCCTTTCTTTTTCTTTCTTTCTTTCTTTTTCTTTTTTTTTTTTTCAAAAAAAGTTGTAGATTGTGCATAAAAAGTGAGTATTTTTGAATACTTTGAAAAGTATACACTTTTCGTGCACAGTTTTTGACAATATAGAATGTGCACTTTTTAGTATGCATAAAAACTGCATATAATTTGCACAAAAGGTGTATCCTTTCAAAGTATTAAAAATATACACACTTTTTATGCACAAATTGTGTACAATTATGTTATAATTTTTTGGCAAAAAAAAAAAAGTGCAGACTTTTTCTAGCTGGGACGTCCCGTGAAAGGTCCCGGGGGGACGCCACATGTCCCGTTTATGGCCAGTTTTTTTTTTTTTTTTTTTTTTTTTTTTTATAGAATAACTAATTTCATAATTTGATATATTATACTGATCTCAGAAGAGATTTTACACATTAAGTTTCTTTCCTAAATAAATATGAGCTCAGTGATTGTATACTTTAAATTTCATTTCAAAATTAGGAATATTATGATTTCAGTAAAAGTGGTTTAATGTATCTTAAGTTTCTTTCCAACTAAATCATCATAATAATTTTGGTAGAAGATGTGTTTTAAGACTTGATTATCCACTCAATAATCTCTTTAAAAGATATATTATCGATAGCCACTTATGGGTGTTTTTTTTTTTCAATTATTTTTCAAATGTCAAAGTTAAAAGGTTTGTTTTTGTTCGTGAAAGAAAAAAAGTCTATTTAATTTCATTGCAAATGATAGTACTATTTGTTTTTATTAAAAAGAAGAGATGGAAGACCCTAAATATCAATGTGTTTTTCATTGATTTGCCTGATTGGTTTTTGTTAACTATGTTGCTGTATAATTATGCCAAATTGATAGGCATACTATTCAATAAACCTATTTAAAGTGTAAATTTTAATCTGGTTTTAAGTGTGTTTCTAGCCTTCCTGTTATAAGTAATCTGGATTCCGCCTTTCTCAGCCATGTGCCTTGGGAATGCAATCCCGATACCGCGGAAACGGGATCCTGCGGAATCCCGCACAAATAATTGCGGGACTATTCCCGCGGGATTGAAACTGAAAGATAAATTATTTTTATTGTAATTTAACTCCACTTTCCCAATCATCAACTGGCCAAAATTTTTTACATAAGATGAACAATAAGAGCCAGCGATCATGGGCGCTCATACCTATTCGCAGGTAGGCGCCTTAGTCGGTTACTTCCCACACATCGGCACGCCAAGAGATCGCCAACAATTTCACCCCCTTTTCAAGAACGATCAGTGCGTGACCCTGCAGATCTAGACTCAAGGAAAATATCGCGAGGATGGCCCCCGTTCTAAAGTGGGGATGGCAAAAGCGGGAAGATAGCAACCCATAAATTACTCCAGCCAGTGTCATTCGGAGATGTCTAGGAAGGGTATAATAAGAGTTCCTTTATCAGCAGCAATAATTAAAACTTGTCTTTAGAAAAATATTTTAAAACGCTAGAAGCATCGCACTTACTATCGCTTGTTTTGAAAAAAAAAATTAATATTTTATTCTTTTTTTTTCACGATTTTAAAATTCGCTAATTTTAATTTAAAATGCGTGCGCTCACTGTCTCAGGAAGGAAAAAAAGAAAAGAAGGGAAATTTGAAGGAAGAAAATTGCGTTAACTATTTACATATATTTACCTCAAAATTTACTTATACGTTTTAGTTGTGGACGCAGGATCTTATTTTAGGCTGTGTATTCGGAGCACGTGACATAGTGCTTCCATTTTATAGTTGTCCTAGAAACTGCAAAGATAGTATCAAAACACGTACTAAAATAATCTTTCGCACATTATGAAGGTTTAATTTCTACCTGAAAATCAAAGTAAATTATCTGAATATTTTAATTGAATCCAACAAATTATTCGAAGAGTTTAGTTTCATAAATTGACATTTATTTTCCTATTTTATAAAGATAGTTGCAAGTTATGCATAAATGTATAAATTTAATAATATCTGATGCTAATAACTAATAAGTAGTTCGAAAAATCCTCTAAAGTTTTAGACATTCTAAAATTTAAACTTCTGGTCAGAGAAAAGAGAAAATTAGATTTTTTTTTTTTTTTTCGGAAACATATATCGTAATTTAATGTGTTCTCTTGAGTATTTGTAGAGCCTGAAATATTTAACCCATTAACCGTATATAGAACACTGTAAAACTAAAATTAAAAAAAAAAAAAACCTGTTAAATTCTTTTTAAAAGCATTTTCTTAAATTCATGTTATATATTTTTTGCAATTCCCCTAAAGAACTCTTCAGCAATGTGACACAGGCATTTAAAAGTTTAATGTTAAGAAAATCTTCATGCACGGGTGATTTGTGAAACGTAAATTAATTTCATTTAAGTAATATTCCACAACAATTTTTTTTTCGGGGTTTCCCGCAAGTACCCTACAGAGAGTGTTCACACATTTTTGTAACGATTTTGCAAAGATATATATAGAAATAAATATAAGAATTTTATTTTCTAATGTGTTCAGTCTGATAGCCCTTTCTTTGAACCATCATATTACATCTTGATTTCAAAGATGAAAGTCCTTTTCTTAAAACATCAAGGCTGATATTATTCCACTCCTCCATCACAATCTTGTAGTAATATAATCTTTTGTAGTAATATATGAATGTATCTTGTGTTTGCGTGATTATGGCAACGCTATACTAGGGCAATCTGCCAAGGATGGGAAGGTGCCTTGGCAGGAGAACTTTCTAAGGGGTTCTAAAGCGTATTCACGTTACATCTGGAAAAAACCTACCAAAAATCCAGACTGTTAGATCGACAGCTGCTCTTCGGGACCTTCACTCTTCGGCAGTCTACCATTTTCAGTGGCATAACTACTGTGCGATGGTAAGGCTATAAATGTATCTTAAAGTAGAAAGATAATTCAACTCATCTTCGTTTAGAAATATATTTAATTTTATATTTCAATTCCATTCATTATCACTGAAAAATAACGTTCAATAAATACTTGTCACACATTTTTGCTTTCATGCCTTTTAAGATGCAATTTATTCCAGGAAAAACTTATGTATATGTAAAAAAAAAAAGTTACTATTACATTTGTTTGTTCATCTTACTGGAATAAAATAAACTAGAAGTTTCTGTAGAAAATTTTACTTAATTGAAGTTTTAGACGTATTTCGTATTTTGAATGTATTAAGAAAATAAATGTATTTTGTATTTTTTCAATTTAGAAAGCATTTTGTATTTTGTAATTTTTCGTGTTTGAATAAATGTAATTTGTATTTTGCATCGAAAATACATTTTTTTATGTATTTTGCCCAACTCTGCTTCTGTAGTTGCTTTCAAAGACCATTGCAGAGCAAGCAGTAATTATTTTTATTTCCAACGGAGGGGAGAGTATGAGGGAGCGTCCTCTAAGTGAAACTGTACTCCCCCTCTCTAAACAACGGGGGATGAGGGGGAGAAAAGCAATAAACTTTAGGTTTACCTTTGCCGATCTCTGGGAAGATAGGGCCTTGGTCTCCCCTAGCTCCCATATTGTTCTGATTTACGACTAGTATAACGCAGAAGAGCTTCAACACTCAATATTGCATCTTTCTGGCACAGGATCCTTCAATTTCCCCCTCCCCTCCCATAAACAACCACATGGCCGCCCATGTTAGTGATATCTTTAAAAGGTGAATAACAATTAGCCACTAAAAAATGCATGGTTCCTTCAGGGTTTCATACAAAAAAGAAAAAAATCTCTTGTTAAAAGCTATATAAGATTAGGAAGACGAGTGCCTCTTTACGTTGTCTTTTTTACATTCTTCTTTTTTAGCAACTACGAAATAACGGTATATTATTATGAATATTATGAGTATAATTTTCCTATTTATGTAAAGGGTATTGTATTAATTATTAAATAAGATAAAGTATTATTATTAAAATTAAACTTTATAGTGCTTGTACTATTACTTTTTCCTACTTTTCTCTATCGAAATCCATTTTTAGTAGAGTGAAATATCAACAAAGCTCAATCCCGCAATCCCGCGAAACGGAAAACAGTGCATTCCCTACATGTGCCGAATTTTAAACTTGAAAGTCCCGTGTATTCTTGTATGAAAGTTGGCAAGCAGGCAAGCCTATCCACCATTCACCAATATCTTGTCCAAGCAAAGTAACCACTGCCTCGCCTCATGCATTTGCCTTGGGCCACTCGAACTGCATAGGCCCTGTGGTCAAAGCCGTACTCAAAGGGGTGCCCCACCAAGGGCCACTGCTAAAACTTTTTTTGAGGGGGAGGGGAGAGATGTCGATAAAATGCCAAGTCAAACATCGGCTTTTACCAACTTGTTTATTTTTTTATCAACTATATTACCAAACTCTTACTTTTGTCAACTGGGTTTGCGTAATTTTGCCAAGTGCGCCAGAAATAAAAAATTAATTATAGTTTTCGTTACTTTTTTTTGCCTAGTTTGCCAACTAGGTACCTATAAATAAAAGCTTTGTAAAAGCACACATAAAAAGGTACTTATCACAAAGGTAGTCTCGCAAGACTAAGTGAGACTAAGTGTTGACGGCTGAAGAAAACCGAAGATTTTTTTCGATCGAAACGATCGCCTCGAAAGTGATGAGTACCTTTTTATGTATGTTTCTACACAAAGTTTTTTATATTTATATACCTGTTTGTTTGATGGCAACACTACGCTAGGGCGATCTGTCAAGGATGAGGGTGCCTAGGTAGGAGGACTTTCTAAGGAGTTCTAACGCGTATTCACGTTACATCTGGAGAATACCTACCAAAACTCCAGATCATTAGATCGACAGCCGCGCGATTGGACCCGAACCCAAGACCTTCACACTTCGGCCGTCTACTATTTTCAGTGACTTAACCACTGTGCTATGGTGAGGCTATTTTTATTTATATCATCTTTCAACACCAGTTTTTTGAGTGTTTTTTCGGAATAAGGTATCTAATTTTGCCAAGTTTAACAGTATTTGCCAGAGTTAGGGGGGGGGGAGACCCCTTTAGTAAGGTCCTTGACATCACCCCATCCAAGAAATGTCTACTTTTGTTATCAAAATGATAAAGTCTTTTAGTGAAACATTCTGCAGTTTCAGCCGTTTGGACCCTACTCAAAAATTATTTATTTTGGACGGCTCTGGGTCCTCAGCACTAGTAACCATCTTTCCAAACTTAAGCAGTTTAAGTAAAGGATTATTCATGTTTATCGATATCAATTTTTTGCAATCTTCTCCTGAAATATCAAAGGATATCAAGGACAAATCCCCCGTACCCCAAATTTTGATAGACCTTTGTTGCTAGAGCTTTGTTGGCCTCACTTTTTGGGGACTATTTTTTGGCGCCAAATGTTTCGATATTTCGGCACCAAGTCGCAAAGATTGGCGACATTTTGGGCATTTGGCGCGATTTTTCCAATGGGGCCTTTAAATTTTGTTTTACTGCATTTACTTCACGTAAGAGCCTACTATTACTCTATTTCTCTTCTATGATGTAATCAAAAGTCCCGCTTTAAGTGCAATCTTCGGAAATGCATTCTTCGAGACTTTTAACTTCGGCGACACCTATAAATAGGAGCCAGAGACACCGAAGAGTCAGTTCTCACGGAACATTCGTTGAGGGTGTTTGCTGCATTACGCTGTGAATTGTGCTATAGAAGCGGTATTTTCTCTTGCCTTTTTGAAGTCTTATTTTTAAGTGCTGTGTGTACATTTTTCATTGGGGTAAATTTTCATTGGTCTTAAGGGGATGTTTGCAATATCCCTCGTTTATTTCCACTGAATTTTTTGCCTGTAGAAGTGTTTTATTTTGTGTGAGAAATACAACATTTGTGAAAGCTTCTGTACAAAGCGGACTGTTATAAGCATGTTACTGTCTGATTGTGCGTGTGAATTTTGTACAGCTGATTGTTCGACGAAGTTCTATAAGCAATAGTGTTCCATCCTGACTAGTAGGCTCTTTACTAGAACTTTCTACACCAACTGGACTTTAGAACGACGAACCCAGGAATTTGCAGAGTTTTCTGCAACAATAAAAAAACAGCTGTTCGAATGAACCGACGCCTCTCATCACCATAATAAAGATTCTAGTGTGTTGTTGCTCCTGCATAATTTTTCTTCAATCGGAACTATTCATAAAAGTTTGAAACTGAACTAACCAATTTAGAAATGTTGCGACATTTCAAGTGCTAGTACTTCAAGTTATTTTGGTCAGTCATGAAAATAATCTTATATTGCTAGACAAAAATCTTTTAATGTGCCTTTATTGCCACACATTTACAGTTTGTATTTAAAAATGCGTAGTTTACCAGAAAATAACTTAAATGCGTGATATTGCTTTCATGGAATTTCTCGTAGAACATTTATTTGACAATGTTCAAAAATTCACATTTTTGTCTCGAGCTCAACATGTTGATGAATGAGATCTGGGAATCACCAGGCGGATCGTACAAACGGTGTAGAACTTATTAGGCTTTTTATGCTTAACTTTTTTATCATTTTGGAGTCATGGCGATAAAAGTTTTATATCTTGGAGGGGTTGCCCGGAATTGCTAGAGAATGAGTGAGTCGGGGATCAGCATAACTATGTAGTAGGATTTCATGTTCAGATGATTTAATTATACTATTTTATGCAATTTATTGGTTTTGTTTTCCAACCTTCTCATTTTACCTTTTGCATTATCAAAATTTTTTCTTTATCAAAAATAATTATCTGCACGTGTCTTCTTTTCTCTCTTTTGTTTTTTTTTTCTTTTCTTCGACAACGGTTGCTCTGTCACGTGATAACATTATGTGTTTTAAAGATTTTTAGCTTTTACCGTTCCTCTTTTATACAGCAGTTTATGCCTAACGGTTATTGTTAAGTCAGTTGAGTAGAAGCTTTAGACCTGGAGAAAGGTGAATTTTGGATCCTCGAACCTGGGATGTCCATTCATACTTTCTTTCATGTGTATGAATTTAAAAAATAATAATGATAATAATGTATTGTCTACTAGCTTGTTTTATAACTTAAAATTTATGTTTATTGATGAAAACAATGTTCTGACGAAACTTTCATAATGTCTACAGACACGATTCTACCGGTTCGGAAAGTCGAATGGAATTACTCCAGATTTTTAATACGTCACCCTAAAATATAAACAATTGAGGATGACATAGTTACACGGAAATCCTTTACTTTTTAGCACATCATTTCCTGTAAAAATTGCCAGGATTATTTGTAAAATTTTCAGGATTATTTTTAGCAGCACTGGTATCTGATGAAAACTGGAGAATACGATGGAAATACTTTGATATAGAAGAACAACTAAATTGGATGCCCAATGCTGGAAAAAAAGGCAGCGTTGCCACCGCTTACTTTAACTACCAGCGCCATGGTGGTCTATCGAATCGCCCATCGCGTGCCACAGATCTAGCGACCATTTTTGACACAGATGGCTGTGCCGTGCGCACATATGCCATCGACCGCCATCTTGCTGGTAGTTAAAGCAAGCGATGGCAACGGCTGCCCTCTTTCAGTATTGGGAAATGGTTGAGCTTCAAATGGTTAAAATATTAATCTGCAAACAAGTATGTGTGCAGTTCTTCACATACTGTATGCGATGCAGCTACCAAGATATTTTCTTCATCCTCTAATCAAGGATTATAATAGCTATAAATTACTAGCCGCTTCCAGCGACCAGTTGGTTCGCCATCTTAATAAATCTTATTCAGAGAGAATCCTGTTTCTCACCGGTTTCCAGGGCAAAAAAGGGCCAGCTTCCAGGGCATTTAAAATTAAAATGGTTACAAACAAGGGCGGCCTTGGGGTACTTGACGCCCCTCCCCCGCTAACGTAAAATGACGCCTCCTTTTATGCTCTACTTAGTTTTTGAATTCGGAATGACGTCCCTTCGAAGCCAGCGCCCTATGCGATGCTTATCTTGCTTACCGTGTCGAGCAGCCCCTGGCTACAAAACTAAGATGGTTGTTTAATGATAAAAACCTACAAAAAGGTACAAATCATTTTCGTCCTATATTAATTCTGAAACGCATCTAGATATATTGGCCGTTATTAAAAAACGGAAAGGAAAAAAAAAAGTAAGAAAATCTGAAACACTCCAGATTTTAAATACGCACTAAAGTGCTATATATTAAAAATGAGTCTTCCCTATTTTCACTCATTATTCATGAGCGTGATTAAACAAAATTAAAATTGATATTTCCAACATCCTTTTTTTGGATGTAATACAATAGAAATAAACTAGGGAAAGAGATGCGCAGAAAAATGCACAATTCGAACTGAATGAAAGTTTCAAAAACTCATTTTCTGTTTGTTTGTTTGTGTAACATGTATTTCGGATTTGTGTACTTGGCCCGAAACTCGCTTATAAATCCACGTCAGAAGGAAAAACTTATTTAGGTGTATTCTTTATCCAGGCTTAGCAGACGATATGATTTTATTCATTAAAAATTGCGTATTCTATAAGTTTGTGCCATCTGTCGACTGCTCCGTAAAATAAAAACTCAATTGTATTCTTTGTTTTTCTTTTTTTTATATAGGTTTTTTTTTTTTTTTTTAGAGGAACAGTGCTTTTTTCAGACGATGAAAAGTAGCCTATATGTTAATCCAGAGCTTTAACTGTCTTTATTCCAAATTTCATCCAAATCCGTCAAACCGTTCCAGCGTGAAAGAGTAATAAACATACATACGAACATTGACATTTATAATATTAGTAGGATAACTGCCTCGTGGTTTCCGTTCTTACGCATCCAGTTTCATCAGCAAATTTCCAGCTGAAGGGTGAAGGCTGATTCCCCGACTAAAGCTTACACTCAGTTTTATTTCTATCTATGCAGAGAACGTTTTTTGGAAGTTTTTTCATGGCCTCAAGTTAAACCCAGGCCTGGGACAATACCCCCCCTCTTCCCCTTAACCTCTCGACAGGCCTGCATATACCTAAACTTCAGAAACAAAGCAATGCATTATAGATCTTATTTGAACTGAGCATAATGTGCTTCTAGGTGAAGAATGTTTACTGCTACCGTATTCTCAGAACCTACCTTGAAGGATACTTTTTTTTTTTTTTTTTTTTTAATAATGAAAAACAAGAAAGGTAAGTCATGGCAAACGCATCGATAATAGAACACTTTCCAATACAACAATATTTTTGCACCAAATTTGTCGATGTATTGTCCTTAAATCTGGCGAGATTTCGGAGGTAATCTTTAAAAAAAATTAAAATCTGAAGCACTTTCATATTTTAAATACGCACTAAATTGCTACATTAAAAGCGTATCATAATCCATGCGCCGACCCTATTTTCCTTTCTTATTCCATTAGGTTGGAAAGTGTATCATTATTCATAGGTGTGCCGTATTTTTCTCCCTTGTTCCATAAAACACATCTTTGGAATAGAAACCTATCTTAAAATCGCCTACTAAAACTGTTCTACATTTTCTTCGGCAGGCATATTCCAATATTCCAACTGTACTTCACAATTTTAAATACTGTTTGGAATGTGCATCATAATGCACGAGTATGCCGCGTTTGTCTTTCTTGGGTTGATTTTGACTTTAACGACCCAACTCTGGTCAAGGTGGCGATAATTAAAAATATGCAGTTACCATGACGATTTTTTGTATTTGTGGGGTATCCGTAATTTAGAAATAAATGGCGATATGAAACAACATGTAAATACTGTATTAATTATTTTGGGTTGCCAATTAATGTAGATTTAATAATTAAGAATATTAAATTACTTAACTGGTGAGTTTATCGCTAATTTGTTCACTTTAGTTTTCATCTAGTTCATTTGGGAGCGTTGAAATTGTGCATAACTTCTAGAGACCCATGACTGCAAAGCTTGTCAAAGTGCGGCGATTTTTTAGGTTGGCGAGAGTGGGAGCGTTAAAGTAGGAATTAACCCTTTCTTGTTCCATAAGACACATCTTTGGTATCGAAATCTATCTAAAAATAGCCTACTGAAACTGTTTTACTATCTTCGCCAAGCATATTCCAAATATACTTAACCATTTAAATACTGTTTGGAATGGGTATCCTAATCCATGAGTATGCTGTGTCTGTCTTTATGTTCCTCAAACACTTCATCAGAATTAAAATCTATTTTAAAGTCGCCTTCTCCCCCCCCTCTCCGCGTTATCTGGCAAACAACTTCCGAACAGATTTACACCGTGACAATTCGTGCATTGACAAATTGTATGGACAGTAAAAAAAGCTGCTTGATTTTAATACCAAGTTAAAAAAGCTGCTCGATTTTAATAGCACTCAAGTGCTAAAAATATTGCATTATTACTATAACTACTATTTTGTGCGATCTGTAACAGAGCTTTAAAGGTTTTTTTTTTTTTTTCCTTTTTCGACTGTAAATTGTTATAAACATTTTTATACTTATATTTGTGCTTGAAATGGATAAATGTCTTTCAACTGCTATAGATTGTCATGCATTGATATTATTTTGAGTGCTCCTGTAGAAGGAGTATTAATGATACAGACATTATTTTCGGCGAAGAGCTTTGTCTTGTAATCTTTAATAACATCTATCATTTTTTTTTTCATTTCAAATATCCAAATGTTTCAGAAATATACTTTAATGAATGACTTCCCATAGAACGTAATGTATTAGAAATATTTTGAACTCTCCTGTAGAATAGCAATAAATGCTACATACACCATTTTCAATAGGGTACATGGTACATAGAAATAATATATATAAATTTCATAGCAATCGATGCATATTTGCGGAAGTTAGAACACGGACGGACAGACGGACTGACACAGACAAACCAAATCATAAACACTATTCAACCTTTTTGGAAAATGTTACGAAAGGAACATAACGTGAAACAAATCAAAATCGCACAAAAGTTGTTTTATTCCCGATTCAAAAGAAAAAAAACTTAAGGGAACTTGACAGATTTCTTATGTCGAAAATCGATAAAATTATCGATTTTTGAATTTTTTGCTTAAATTATAGTTTCTTATATCTACCATAAGTGAGAGAGATTTTAAAACAATCTGATCACAATACAAGTGTAGTAAAAAATGCTTTTAAACATTGCAACTGCATTGATGGTATTTAAATTCGACTCATTGAAACTACGTTTTCTCAGTTCTAATTCTTTTTAACAAAATCATAGTATTTAAAGTGTTCAAACTAAGATATATTCAAAAATGACATGGACTTTTTTACGTGGGTTCAATACGATTAGCTTAATAGAATTAGGGATGTATTTTGTTATATTTTGAGAAGATAAAATGTCAAAAATTAAAATGTAACAGCCATCATGCTTTTTCTACGTTTTTCCATAAATGTAAACTTAAATTTTTTCTGTCTCTCAAATTCATCAATAACAAAACCCATCCCTACAGTTGTAAAGCATACTATTATAATTATAATACAAAATTTTGGTAAAGTAGAACAGATAAATAAAAAAGAAGAAGGAATTCTAAAATTCTTCATTTTTTAAATAATATTTAAACTTTAAAACTTTCTATTAAATCAATGTTTGTTTTTTAAGTGAATTTTTTTTTTAATTTAATGTTGTTGTTGTTGTTGTTGTTAACTATTCTCACTGTGACCTGACGAAGTCAGACCAGACCTTGGAACTGGTTGACCTGAAGGAAATCGAAAACTAATAGAGAAGGTCTTACCAAAGAAGAAAATAAATTTAATAATAATCTTTAATGGAATGCACACGAGATAAGTAAAAATCGTTAAATAAAAAAAAAAAAAAAAAATTCGTCAAAAAGTGACGTGTCCCCTTAAATTCTGGTAATTTTTAAAATAACTTCAAAATTTAATACGCTTATTTAAAATGTTTTTATTTTTTAAAAACTGCGTTATTATACACTTCTTATTAACGACTCCCCCGCCCTTTCAAAAACACTTACAATTGCACGAATCTTTCCTATTCTAGAAAATATTTTCAAATAGGTGATATCTGTACATAATTTTTTTTTTTGGGGGGGGGGGCGTAATGTCCGCCTCTTGCCACTAGTAAGTTATGCTTATGCCTCCTACCGATGCATCATTGGGGGACGGTCCCGTAAGTGAGAATAAAAAAATAGGGTGACTAGTCGGGACTAGCAGACAATTCGTGAAATTGTGAGTGTTCGTAAAATAACAACGAGTGTCTGGAACATTTAAAATTTTAAAATTGTTGTTCTTCATGAAAAAGACTTTTTTGTAAATGCAGGGTACTGTCAATCGGTACAGCAAATATAATCGTTCCTTCAATGCATCGTGGCAATGATAACTGAGATTCAAAAAATAGATAAAACGTCGTTGTAGCATTGCTATTCTCAGTAGAAAGTGTATCCAGATAAATGCCTTATCTGCACCTTGAAATGTAGTGTTTCTCTCTCCACTGATTAGGGGAAATGCACCTTATCGGTATGAGTTCTTTTTTGCAGTGTATTTTCTATGGCTGCCACGAGTTTTTTTTAAATCCATTTCGCTTTCAGTTCGACCAATTTTTGAAATCAGAACTGGTTTTAGGGAGACTCTTTTTTCCTAATTACAGTAGAACTTCGATCTATCGTTTTTCAATGGGTGCGTTGCAAAAAACGATGCATGCGGGAAAATGACGAATGCGGGTTGAAGACAAAGTACGAAGAAAAAAATGTTTATGAATGCACACAATGTTTACAATATATCAAAAATAATAAATTTGCTACCAAACTGTAAAAGAAACAAATTTAAATTGTGTGTAGAAAATTAAGTGATACTTATTTTTAAAATTTCAGTGATTTTAAACAGGGTTTTTCATTTTTCAATTAAACGAAAATTTTCCAAGATTTACAGTATTTTTCTTGTCTTTTTATGTGATTTCATGTTTGTACCTCCCTAACCCCTAACCCCCCCCCCCTTGGCTACGCCCCTGTATAACTGAAATGGATACTTAAGATTTTCCAATACGCACTAATCAAAAAGATTTCACCACTAGGAAAAGATTTCAACAAAATCATGCGAACAGGAGTCTATATGAGCACTTACAGTTATCATTTTCCTCTATATGGCAGAATTGATTGATATCAATTCTGCCTTATAGAATCCCCCTTCCGAAAAAAATTTCCTAGCTATGGCCCTACCAATTTAAGTCAATATTTTCTCTAGAATACATAGTTTTTAAACTGACAACGCACTAATAGTATACATGGAGATATAAAATTAATACATGGTGTGTGCTGCGGGCAGCAGATTAAAAAAAAAAAAAAACTGTAATTCTTCCAGCCGAGTGCGTAAATAAAATCTGGAGGAATTTCAGATTTTTTTTTTTTTCCTTTTCCTTTCTCTCTTGTTCATATTAACCATTTAACGCACGGTGTCCTCGCTGTGAGAACACAGCTCTTACTTTTTGATTCGCGATTAATAAATTAGATTTCAGTAAAATACTTGAGGACAGTTTCACGAGAATCCTTTTCCATTTAGCACATCTTTTCTAGGGTGGTCCGAAAAATGGATATTTTTGGTATGCGACATCTAATATCAAAAAAAAGGTGTACTTTGGCATCCTTAATTTTGGAAAAATAATTTTTAAAAAAATGTTTATATTTTTAGGTCGCGTATGACCTTCAAAGTTTGAAAAAAAAGGTAAACTTCTTAAAAAATATATTGAAATACAAATATTATTAATTTTTGTTCTAATACCATTCAGGTGCTTCTTTTTAATACTCTTTTCATACATCGATTAATTTTTTTTTTTTTTTCAGTTTTTACGTCACGCACAAGTCGTAAGGTTTCGTAAAATTAACAAAAAACTGACTTTTTTAGCTTTTTTAACATGTTGCAGTATTTCTGCTTTTAAAGTCCAGATTTACACTTTTCTCAATAAATGTGCACTGCGAAACTTTTTGCTTGTTATGCAATTGCAATTTATTACATTAACAACCCAGAACTCACTACGAGGAGGTGGCAATACTTCGAGTTCCACCCTGTCCTTTCCATTCACCCAGACATGAAGAACAGTTATTTACATATTTACAACACATCAACATGTACAATTACTATATGATTCTAAACACGTTTCAACCTTTGAATTAAGGTTTGAAGTTGGACTTATGACTTAGTTTTGGCATTATGGAACGCGACGCGAGTGTTAAGTTGTTCTTATAAATACATCTCTTGTGTCTTCCCAAAATACCTCTTCTGCAGATTCGCTGACCAGTTTCACAATCCTTTCAACAGCTTGAGTGTGATCTGGGTATTTTAACCCTTTGAGGCGCAACCCTTTCCCAATGCTGAAAAATGGGCAGCCGTTGCCATCGCTCGGCTTAACTACCAGCAAGATGGCGGACGATCGAAACGTTCATCGCGTGCCACAGAACTAGAGACCCTTTTTTTACGCAGCTGGCTGTGCTGCACGCACAGCCAGCTGTCGTCAAAAAAGGATCTCTAGATTTGTGGCACGCGATGAACGTTTCGATCGTCCGCCATCTTGCTGGTAGTTAAGCCGAGCGATGGCAACGGCTGCCCTTTTTTCAGCATTGGGCAATCTATCCAGCTGTTCTCACATGCTTCCATTTTTCAAAGCAGATGTCAGTGCTGTTAAAAATAAGCGTGACAATTTTTTTACGGGAAATGATGTGCTAAAAAGTAAAGGATTCTCGTGGTGCTATGTCACCGCAACTATTTTTATAGGAATCAAATCTATTCTTCGTGACTGGCAACAGTCAAAACGTCAGAGTTTGGTGTTCCCAGAGCGGAAACACTGCGCGTTAAAGGGTTAAGAATTCAAACTTTGGCAGTTGCTTAGTTTCGAGAAATGACAAAATATCCTGGTTTGTCACATTTTCCCTTTTTGTCATGTTTTCCCGTAAAAATGAACGATTATTTGTAAAATGGACTCCACAATTATTTGTATCAGTGTCGGCATCTCCTGGGAACTGGAGAATGAGATGAAAATATGCATCGATATAGAAGAAAAACTAGTTAGACTGCCCAATGCCGAAAAAGTGCAGCCCTTGCAGTCGCTCGATTTAACTACCAGCAACATGGTGGTCGATCCAATCGCCCATCGCGTGCCACAAAGTTAAAAAAGCATTTTTGACACAGCTGGCTGTGCGGCGGAGAAATGATTGCGCTTCAAAGGGTTAAAAAGTATTTATCCACTAATGCATTCACTTCGTCGAAACTTTTGGTGTTAGAAGAGGTCATTTGCCTTTTAGCCCTGGCAAATAACTGATAAGCAATATTGATACCGCCCTCGCGACATCGCATGAACATAAATTATATGTGCTCAAAAATCTACCTCATAGAAACATTGAACCCCTTCCGAAAAAAATTTCCTAGCTATGACCCTACCAATTTAAGTCAATATTTTCTCTAGAATACATTTTTTAAACTGACAACTCACTAATAGTATACATGGAGATGTAAAATTAAAAGGTGTGTGCTGTGGGCAGCAGATTTTAATTTTGTCAATGGCTGGTATGGACCTAAATATGGCCAGTGGCGTAGCGTGGAGCCTCAAAGACCAGACAATAAATTTATTTTGCTACATTTTGTGACATGCAGAAGAAGGAGGTGCTGCGAAAAAGAATACTTTGGGGGGAGCCTCCCCCCCATTTGTACACAACCCCACTGAATGAGGCCCTGATTTTTACTATAATCGAATGATACCAATCAGTCCAGGCTGCACCATGTTCAAGTGGATAAAACACTGAACATGGCAGATGGCCATAGTGTGAAGGTCCCGGGTTCGCCTGCGTGCGGCTGTCGATCTAACTATCTGGAGTGTGGGGTAGTTTTCTCCACATGTAACGTGAATACGCGTTAGAACCCCTTTTAAATACCTCCACCCAAGCCACCTTCCTTCCGTAGGCAGATGCCTCTTGTGTAGGTTTGCTAAAACACAAAACACGAACACAAGTCAGGACAACTCTAGCATTTTTACTGCCAACCAAAAAATGTAAAATAATACCGAATACTTGCCCCCCCCCCCTTAAAAAAAATTCAAATTTAATCCAATGCTGCCCTTATAATATCAGCTATAAACTTTTAGTGAAAGAAAAAATCCCTATGTGTAACTTTCGATTGATTGGATAAGATATATTAAATATATCTGTACTTTAAGATTATATATTACAGTAAAATTTAGCCATCTAACGTGTACATTTTATATTTACACTATTTAATTTATACCCATATTTCTGCAAACAGTTTAGGTCACATCTGCAATATAGGCTTTACCTTAGGCATTTTGTGGTGACCAAATGCTCGGTGAGATTGTGGTTTCCACCTGTTTGAATATCGGAAACAATAAAATGTCGTGAAAGTGCGTGAAATGAGCACTTAAAGTTAACGTTTCACAAATTTTCATGCAGTTTCAATTTTTAATGATGGTCAAATCCTTCACAAATAGGGATGGATACGAGACGAGATAGAGATTTACAGCTTTTTTATCGAGACGAGACAAAGATTTTAGGCTATTTTAAGAGACGCCTATTTTTCGTCTCGCGTCCATCCCTAATCCTAAATGCATATAAATCGTTAAAGGTTCCAGCAAAATAAATCAATATAATATCACAGTTTATACAATAGTACATAAACATAAAGGCACTAAAACAGATCTGTAGTGCTTTCAGACAGCAAATACACGGAAAAAATCGCCGAAATTGGAACAATACGTGGTCGGGGCTATAGAACAATTTTAGTTTGGCGGAAACTGGCGCAAATATTTTAGAATCGGGACAAGCTGTTGTTGGTTTGTTACTCGCATGAGAAAGCCAACCCTTAAGTGTTTATAGTTATGCCCTTCCTGTGGGAGCCCCATAATTTGAAGCATCACCTGAAAAGATCATTAATGAATAGGCCTACTTAACCGACGAAAGAACATACGGCCCCATAGATTTTACGTGCACATTCAACGCATGCATGCGGTGGTCTTCGGTTTTGTCGTGATCAATTTCGCACGTAAGGGTGTGGTCCAGAGAGTCTGGATCCCTCCCAAAAGAATTATAAACTTTGCATCGTAAAATCATCATGTAGTTCTTGACATTTTAATAAAGACTTACCAAATTCTCATTTTTTTTGGCAATTAAAATAAGTAAATCAAAACACAATTCAGAAACATATAGAAGTAAATTTAAGTGTGGGATGTCTTTATAAAAGGTGGTCATAGTTACGAGAAAAAATTTTGTTCCACGCCTTTTCAGGTGGTTGGTAGGTGTCAAAACTTTTGACCTAGATCCTCTCCAAGAGAAAAGAATTTGCTCCGCATTTTTCAGGTGGTTGTTTATTTTCACAACTTTGATCCCAAAGAAAAAATTTTGTTCCGCATTTTTTCAAATGGTTGGTGTCACAACTTAATGAGCTGAGAAAATCATGTACGCACCACTGGTTGGGATATGAACCTGAGTCCCTGAGGTTAGAGTTCGACACCCTGCCATCTGGGCTACCACGACCTTCGAGTAGTGGTGAGCAGGGCCTCATTATCGCATGGTCAGCTCGGACATTTTCCTGAGGCCCCTAGATATACAGGACCCCCCATTTAAAAAAAAAATTCGTCTACCAATAGTAGTCGTAGACAGCTGGCTGTGCACACGCACAGCCAGCTGTCCTCAAAAAAGGGTCTCTAGATCTGTGGCACGCGATGAACGTTTCGATCGTCCGCCATCTTTCTGGTAGTTAAGTCGAGCGATGGCAACAGCTGCCCTTTTTTCAGCATTGGGTAATCCATCCAGCTATTCTCGCGTTCTTCCATTTTTCAGCAGATGTCAGTGCTGTTAAAAATAATCGGGACCATTTTTTGACGGGAAAGGACGTGCTAAAAAAGTAAAGGATCTCTCGTGGGAGCTCTGTCACCCGCAACTATTTTTATAGAAATCCAATCTATTCTTCGTGACTGGCAACAGTCAAAACCTCAGAGTTGGGTGTTCCAAGAGTGGGATCACTGCGCGTTAAAGGGTTAAATTGAGCGATGACAACGGCTGCACTTTTTTCGGCATTGGAAAATTGGCGCTCTTTGAAGGGTTAAGAAAATGTTGTTAATTCATCGCTGTAAATAGAGTACCGGGAAATAGAGAGAGAGAGAGAGCTAGGGGGCCTTACCTTGGCCATGATCTCCTCGTCGACCTCCGGCTCCGGCTCTGCCCAGTCCACGGCGATGTCGTGTCCGAAGAGCGGTATCTTCCCCGGGATGAGCTTCCTCCTGGCCGCCGCCGCCGCCCTGTGGCTCTCGTACTCCACGAAGGCGAACCCCCTGTTCTTGCTCTTGTCGGCCACGCTGCTGTACAGGATCACCTTGGAGACGGCGTCCGTCACCTTCCGCATCTCCTCCAGGATCTCCCCCTTGCTCTTGGTCTTGGGGATCCCGCCCACGAACAGACGGCAGTTGTCCACGGACTTGCACACGCCGATGCGCCGCCCCTTCCTCGCCTCGTGGCCGTCCAGCTCCTCGACGGCCCTGCGGGCGTGCTCGGGGCACTCGTACAGGACGAAGGCGTAGCCGCGGTTCTGCGTCCCGGCGTCCATCATGAGGCGCAGCTCGCGGACGGGGCCGGCCCTCTCGAACAGCGGCACCAGCTCGTCCTCGAACACGTCCCTGGGCAGCTTCCCCACGAACACCTCGCTGCCCCTGGGCGGCGCCGGCTGCCCCGGGGCCCCTTTGGCCGCGTACTTCCGCTGCCCGTTCTCGCTCGTGATCTCGAATCCGGTCCGCTCGAGGAGCTTGGCTATGGCCTCCTCCTTCGCCTTGGGCGGACTTCCGGTGACTATGTTGTTGTTGTTACCCTGCTGTGTCATGTCTTCTTCTGTCATGGGCTTTCACGCACGCACACTCGCACACTTCGGTCGTGTATCGAGCACTGTTCCGTCCCTTTCTGGTCGCAACGGTGTGTGTGCGGAAGAACTTTGCACACACGCACGGTAGAGAGAGATAAGGAGATCCGCGAGATAACACAACGCCCTACGGTATTGTCACCTCGAGTACCTCAGTATCTCGGAAACGTAGCATTATTCTCTGGGCGCGCAGCCTTTCCCCCCCCCCCCGTGATTAATTCTTTTTAATCTCGCATGATATAAGTCTCAAACGTTATGACCCATGTGAGTCAGACTTCGAACGCAAATTACTTACTCATTATATAGATTAGGAACTTTATGGTGGGTTTTTATACTGCGTTCTTCTCCATAACGCTTATATGCAAAGAAAAGTGTTTCTTTCTTTCAACATCGTCGGCAGTGGCGCAGAGAGGGAGGGGGAGCAGGGCAAAAAAACTCAGGGCCCCCGCTTTTGCTGTTTATATGATACTTAATTGTGTGTTGTCAATTTTGTAAAAAAAAAAAAAAAGTCCAAATTCAGATTATGTCCCCGGATGTTTCAATTAATTTTTGAATGAAATTACAAAAGGCCAGCTGGAGCACAAACCACCCACTTGACAAAAACGAGGAGTGTTAGTGATTGATCCTTCTTTTGCAAGAAAAGTAGACATTGCCGGTGTTATTCAACGGTTTGCCATGACTAAAAGTAGAAAAGATTTATTTAACAAGAAATCTCTTTTTTTCCCCGAGACACATTGTTAAATAGTGGAAGAAAGGGTATAGCCAGAGGAGAGACTATACCCCCACCCAACCTCTAAATTTTGAATTTTCCTTAACAAAATATTAAAGATCAGGACTTTCCATGAGAAATTTTGAAATTTCCACGTTTTTGGCCTTCTGAAATTTGTTTGGCTGCCTGCTTGCATGCAAGTATGAATAAAAAATATTAATTTTTTCAATACTGAGAAAACATGCCATGCAAAAATGTTAACGTTTCAAAGACAGTTTCTCTACGGATGTGACGAAACCTTCAAAACGAAATGTTGGTATTTTTTAGGGCATGGATGTTCATTAAAGTATAATACTCTTTTAACCCTTTAACGCGCAGTGATCCCGCTCTGGGATCACCAAACTCTGGCGCTTTGACTGTTGCCAGTCACGAAGAATAGATTTGATTTCTATAAAAATAGTTGCGGGTGAAATGGCTCCATGAGAATCCTTTACTTTTTAGCACGTCATTTCCCGTAAAAAAGTGGTCACGATTATTTTTAACGGCACTGACATCTGCTGAAAAATGGAAGAATGCGAAGAACAGCTGGATAGACAGCCCAATGCTGAAAAAAGGGGCAGCCGTTGCCATCGCTCGACTTAACTACCAGCAAGATGGAGGACGATCAAAAGGTTCATCGCGTGCCACAGATCTAGAGACCCCTTTTTTTACGACAGCTGGCTGTTCCCGGCACAGCCAACTGTCGTCAAAAAGGGGTCTCTAGATCTGTGGCACGCGATGAATGTTTCGATCGTCCGCCATCTTGCTGGTAGTTAAGTCGAGCGATGGCAACGGCTGCCCTTTTTTCAGCATTGGGAAAGGGTTGCGCCTCAAAGGGTTAAATTAATAATTTTAATTCTATTAATTATTTTCCAATTGCGATTAATTTCAAGTTTCTTTAAATGATTAATAATTTTAATAAGGAATAAATGATTGATCTAATACGACATCAAAAGGATTTCTGGATAGCAAAGGGACCCCAAAGATTTTATCCCCGGGGCCCCGACTTGGCTCTCTGCGCCTCCAATCGTCCGAAGTCATAATAAAAATTAACTGGGATTCCTTTTACTCACACCCTCTCCCAAAAGCGTTCGAGTATAAACGAAATTCCCTATTTTAGATTTGAGAATAATTATTTAGTTTCTGAAAAGTGTTCAACTCGACAGAAATATGAAAAATTAAAAAAAAAAAAATCTGAAACACTTTTACATTTTAAATACGCGCTAAAATAATCCATGCGTTGTCCCTAGTTTTCTTCCTTATTCTATTCAGTTGGAAAGTGTATCATTATTAATGAGTGTGCCGTATTTTTTCCTTGTTCCATAAAACACTTCTTTGGAATAGAAATCCATATTAAAATCGCCTAATAAAACTGTTTTTTACTATCTTCGCCAAGCATATTCTAACTACACTTAGCCTTTATAAATACTGTTTGAAATGTGCATCATAATCTATAAGTGTGACGTGTCTTTCTTGTTCCACAAAACATTTCTTCAGAATTGAAATCTATATTAAAACTGCCTACCAAACTTATTTAACAATCTTCGCTAATCATATTCTAACTATACTTCTCCTTGTAATAAACTGCTATATTTGCCAGTTTATAGCCAAATTTAGAAGACATCGCCAAGCTTGGTTGAGTTTTGAGGACTTATTTTTTGGCACCAAACTTAGCTATAAATTATCAAAAGTTGCAAACCTCGGCGATTTTCAAAATTTTATCCCCCCCCCCCCGGCGCTATCTGGCACTTTTAAGCTATTCCCTTCACAGGCCGTAATGTATGAGAAATATTTTTTATAGCCCTGTAAAACAATTATAACTCCTATTCACACCAGAATCAATAACGCTTGTACGACGGTAGTCTATAATATGCATACCAAATTTGAGATCAGTTGAATGCACCGATTAGGAGCTAGCGTACTTTTAAGTATTTCTTTCCATAGGGCGTAAAAGAAATATTTTTTGTAGTCCTGTAAAAAAGCTACAAGTCCCATACAAACCAAAATTTATGCCCATCATGCGACGGTGGTCCTTGATTTAAATACCAAATTTGAGCTCAATCGAATGCACCGTTATCCCGTTGAAAGATACGACGGAAATGTATCGATGCAAATCCGTCCACAAAAATACCGGACAGAACGAAATAGCACTTCAGTGCTAATTAAAAATGAAAATAACACAATTTATATTTCATAATTAAGAATTTTTAATACACGAAATCAACATAGGAGATTTGACTTTTACTCGAAAAGTTTTTCGAGAAGGTGTACTCAAAAAGTCATAAATTAACGATTAAATAAGCATAAATTAAAAGTTTCGTAAGATTGATAAAAGTTGTCACGAACTTTAAGTAATTTTAAAGTTAATTCGCGCAATTTATGCGATACTAAATACCTCCTCGAGACTACATAGCCTGACACATTTTTTTAGGAGATTGAAATAAGTAAACAATTTTCTGCTACTGAACCCTGGTGGATTTACATATTGAAACTGAACATTCTGCTTGAATTGTTTTTATTTTTAGGCAAAGTCTTGAATTGTTTTAGTTATCTACTGGCAAACATTAGATTATGAGTTGTGCGTTATGGCAAGCCTACACGAAGGGCACCTGCCTACGGTGGAGGGGGATGCCTTGGTCTGAGAACTTTTGAAGGGCTCTAACGCGTATTCACGCTATGGAGAAAACAACATTTGATTATGAATTTTAAAAATAAAAATGGTTTATTGGAAGATTTGTTGCGATAACATGGGATTAAAACACCATATACCGTATTAATAAGTATTTCGTGTGCATGAAATTAAAAGTTTTCGTTAAAAATCATCATTTATCGACGGACGTCTGACAACCACCTAAACGATAAGAAATCCTACGTATATCCCGCTTAAGTTTCAACAAAAAAGATTACCTAATCTTTTTTTTTTTTTTTTTTTTTTTTTCCCCAGCCAGTTCATGCTTAATCTTGAACCTATGTTTAACGATTCTACTATATAGTTACGCTGATCCCGGACTCGCTGACTCTGTAGCGATTCCGGTTGTACCAAGCCAAGATAAAACTTTTACCACCTTTACTGCTAAAAGATTAAAAAGTTAAGTACAATAGTAATAAAATCTACACCGTTTGTACGATAAGCTTGAAAGTTTTCATAATTATGTATAAAAATATAGAAAACAATCTGCGCTACTTTAAAAATGTGAAAATCCACTAGTTCCCCAATTTTTAACCAATATTTCGCTATTTTCAGCTCTCTTTTATTTCCGACAGTAAAATAAGCTAATCATTTGAGTGACAAAATTAGTTGTCGCAAAAGACAACTATTTCATACTGAAGTCACAGTTAACAGGCTTTGAAGGGGAAATTACGATTACAATTCGTTTAAATTAGTTTTCTGGATTATCCAGTTTAACTTCTTTCACAAATAAAAATATTTCCTTGCATGGAACATTGGTATAAGAGGGGATGTTCCCAGCAAAACGAAATCTTTCGAATGCGCAATGTTTTCGCAAGTTTTTGGAAGAAAGTGCAATTCCTATTTCGGTATATAATAAAATTTGGGTATTAAGTTATTTATTTTAAGTAGACAAAATTTAATTGTATAGAATGTAGGCATATTTTTATCGAATGTTTTTTCTAGCGCCGGTTGTAATAGACTCCACAACAGGCGTTGACTTCTAGTGTTTAATATCGTCAAATAAGGAGAATGTTCTCCTGCTTCTTTTTAAATGATGAAAATGGACAGGATAAAAATGACAAAATTTTTATTCAATTAAATTTTATTTCTATTCACCCTCTCCCCTAAACCCCCTCCTTCTCTTATCCTCTCTGGTTTCTTGTTTTTTCCTTCCTCTGGCAACTCGTTCTTCTATTTACTTTTTTTTTTTTTTTTTTTTTTTTTTTTCAGTTCCCAGTCCCAGTCTGCTATTGAAGACGATCGAATTTTTTTTTTTAATCGAAACACGTGTTTAGCTTGTTATTATGTATGTTATTTTATAAAGTTTTAATTATTTTAGGTAAAGATGGGTTTAGTGGTGGGTTTAAGTGCACTCAGGGGGAGAGGAGATGAGATCGCTCTACGCCTTGAATCGGGACCATCGCTAAGCAACGGGCCTGCTTATGAGTTGCCATCGCTAAAAATGAGTTTATCATTGAGGCCTATTATTCTAAGTATTATAAATGTTATATTATTTTATTATTTTAAAACAATTTTTTTATACTTTTGTCGTACTAAAGAACTTTAGATGTAGGTAATCGTTTGATGAATCTTGCGCCATTTTCTTTCATGAAAATTTATCTTAAAATTCGAACATTTTGCTCTGAATGTAAAGGTAAGTGAACGCTTTTATAATGTATTTAGAAATTCTAAAAATATGTATGTAAATCATATTTAGTGAATAATTACTCATGTGTTATTTATAAATAAATTACTTTAATCAGAAATCGTATTACTTGAGTAGTTTATTCTTGTAAATAAGCATCACGTTGTGATACTAGTTAGACAGTTTAATTTTGCCAGTTGAAAATGTTATTTATCAGTTATATATGCCTTGATTATGTGATTAAGACTTACATTTGGTACAGTGCAGAAATACAGTAAATTATAAATTATTGATTTTTGCCCGTTTATATAGAAACTTCAAATGTAGTTAATATTTTGTACAAGCGTTCATTATGCTTGTTCAATTCCAAAGTTCGATTGAGAAAGCGACAAAAGAATAACATATACTACATGAAATGTCTTTATTAAAGAATAATTAATTCGGGGATCGCGCTATAGAGCGTATTTTATCAATTTTCTCCAATATGCAGGATATCGCGAAAACACTGAAATGCGCTTTAATACATCATTTGTTAAAGATTAATCTTGAATTGTTTAAAATAACGTAGGAAATACGACTACGTTCATGAAATATTCATTATAAAAATGTCTTTCTCATTTGTGTATTTAGTTATTTTAAAGTATATTAAATATCCACTTGTGAAACTAAAATAAGCAATCGTGAATCATGAGAGTAAGCGCTACTTTGTTTTTCCTTCAAATTATATGCATCTATTTTCTTTATGTAAATATGTATCATAGCAAACAAATTAATCATGAGTTCGTACTTGAATTAGTAACACAATTACTACTTAAAACTACATTAAACAACCTTTGAAAGCACTGGGAAGCTTGAGAAATGCCTGATGTATACGTGACGACTCGAACATCCGTAGGCCTCTTTGGATGGCTCATCAAAATACACGAGCAGGCCCGTTACTAATTGCGAAGGCCCCGCTTGAATCTGCCACTGTTCATTTATTGTTCATCATCTCGATAAAGGCTCGCGATCTTTTCATGATTAATTCTTTTAATCTTGCGTAATATGTTTCTCAAACTTCACGACTCTTTTAACAGACTTCAAATGCAAATTAGTTGCACATTATACAGGGTGTCCCAAACGGTGGTAAAGGGCTGAAAAAACACTCAAAATACTGGTGTTAAACGATAAAGTAATTAAAAAACTTTGTAAAAAACACACATAAGAAGTAAAAGGAAAAAGGATACGCGTTTCGTTCAAAAATTGTTTTGAACTTCTTCAGTCCAAGTCCTTCGACGTAAAGAACACAGGGAACTGAAAAGAGATTCTTTATCTATTAGAGATAAGTGGTCAATGTAAATTGAAAAAATGTTCAAAACAAGGTAGGAAGAAAGGACTACGCAAAGTTCCTTTCGTAAATTTTCAAAAAGTTGCATTTCTTAAACCTGTAATACGACCCACGTACGATAAAAAAAATAATTAGTAAAATGAGTTCCATACACTAATGAGATGATGTGCAGAATTTGAGAATTGTATTTTTTTTTTTAATGTCTGAGATATGAAGATTAAATATATGCTGACTTAAACCACTTTTCAATGGCTCTCAAAGGGAAAAGATAAAACGAAGGGAAAATCGGATAATCGCGTTCCAGAGACCATGGAGAAATAACGAAAAAATAATAATTTTTCCCATTCTAGCTTTAAATGTTCTCATTTAAATCCATCTATAGCCTCTGATTACCGTTGCTCAAAGATTTCTCTGAGACGTTTTACGATGTAATTCTGAAATTTTGAACATCACCGTATCAGTGCATTGGGAATTTTTCTACATACAAATTTAAAAAGTGTATACAAATTCAAAATTGTAACTTTCTGAATAGAAATTTAAAAATACATATACAATTAGGGCTGTAAACAAATTTAAAAAGTGTTACTTTCTGAAAAATAGCGAAAGGAATTTTTTCTTAACGTAGTCTTTTTTCCGTACTTTACTTTTAACATTTCTTTCACTTTACATTGCCCAATCATCTCTAATTGAAAAAGAATTAAAGCGTGTTACCACCTTTTTGTGACACCCTCTAAAGATTAGGAAGGAGGTTGTGTGGCCTCGCAGCCAGCTGTGTCAGAAAACTTTTTTAGCTCTGCGACGCCAGATGGGCAATTCGATCGACCGCCATGTTGTTGGTAGTTAAATCGATGGCAACGGCTGCACTTTTTCAGCATTGAGAAGTCTATGCAGTTGGTCTTCTGTATTGATGTGAAAATGCTTGCGCGTCAAAGGGTTAACCCTTTGAGGCGCAACCCTTTCCCAATGCTGAAAAAAGGGCAGCCGTTGCCATCGCTCGACTTAACTACCAGCAAGATGGCGGACGATCGAAACGTTCATCGCGTGCCACAGATTTAGAGAACCTTTTTTGACGACAGCTGGCTGTGCGCGGGCACATCCAGCTGTCGTCAAAAAAGGGTCTCTAGATCTGTGGCACGCGATGAACGTTTCGATCGTCCGCCATCTTGCTGATAGTTAAGTCGAGCGATGGCAACGGCTGCCCTTTTTTCGACATTGGGCAATCTATCCAACTGTTCTGGCATTCTTCCATTTTTCAACAAATGTCAGTGCTGTTAAAAAGAATCGCGACCATTTTTTTATGGGAAATGACGTGCTAAAAAGTAAAATATTCTCGTGGAACTATGTCACCCGCAACTATTTTTATAGAAATCAAATCTATTCTTCGTGATTGGCAACAGTTAAAACGTCAGAGTTTGGTGTTCCCAGAGCGGGAACACTGCGCGTTAAAGGGTTAAACATGGTTTCAAGATTAAAAAGAGCTGATAAACAAAGGAAAAAGCTACTAAAATTAAAAAAAGGAAAAGAAAAGAAAACAAGAAAACCGGCTTCAAATTACTTCATAATGAAAAATTAGGTACTTACTAGAGATGAGTTCGGGCTCATTTTTTGAAGCCCGAGCCCGTCCGAGCCCGAAGACTTTTAATCCGAGCCCGCCCGAGCCCGAGCAATATTGTTTAAGTCGGAGTCCGAGCCCGAAATTTTAGCTAAAGATAAATAAAATTCAAAGAATTAATTCTTTGATAGAATACAATGAATTTTGCCGTTTGTGCAAATTAAAGACAAATATAGTTGCAAATTTTTAATGCACTTTCTAATTCTTTATATCTATGTTTATGAAATAATGTCGGATCTCATGACTAACTAAGCAATAAAAGCCGCCGTTTTGAAATACCCAAAGAGCTTCACGCGCCTTCTAGGCACCCGTGCCGCTATTTTTTTTATAAGTACTTTTATTTTCCATATGAATAACTTTTTAAAAATCTGTTTCAGGGAGAATGTTCAATAAAATAGAAATTTTTCACGAGCCCGAATGCAATTGTGAATTACAGAGCCCGAGCCCGGTTCGGGCCCGGGCTCGGGCTCGGGCTTTCGGGCTCGGGCTGAGCCCGTCTCATCTGTAGTACTTACGTATTATCCCGGCGGTCTGCCAAGACGTGCGATTTTTCGCCAAGATAAATGCCGGAAACAGGAAATTATTGATAGTTTGGATACGATTGGCAACAGTTTGCTATCACATTTGACGAAAAAATTGTTTGGCGGAATGACAGCCGAGATAATACGTAAGTACCAAAAATTATCCTCATTGTAAAATAGTAGGGTTTGGAAAATTCTCGCCAAGTACAAAGATATCGCCACGCAGTGTTCAGTTTCGGGAACTGATTTTCGACACGAAATTTGGTGATAAATCACGAAAAGTGGGCGACCTTGGAGGCTTTTGACATTAAAACCAGCGCCGTTACTGGGAACTCTTTAAGCAATGATTAAAAAACACTGTTTTTTCCGATTTACGGGGTGGTAATATCATCCGAACGTGACCAAATTAATAAGGAACCACTCCTGAGCTATCCACTTTCCAATAAAAAAAGAATTTTTGAAATTGGTCCACGTGATAAAAAGTTATCGTTGTATACATAATAAAAAATATACGCATTAAACATTGTACCTCCTCCCTTTCTGAAGTCGGTAAAAAAGAGGAGTGACCCAATTTTTTAACCTTTTGACGGAGTTTTAAGGCTTTTAATTATGTTTTTTAATCTAAACTAAGGTTCCTCCGTATATGATTTTAATTATATAATTTAGAGTGACCCATCTCTAAATATACCATGATTCGTCCTACTTATCGATACTCCCGTGAAACTTTTCTGGATCCGCCACTGCCGATGATACATCTGTATATCTTTTAGGCTGTGATAAGATTGCGATGATACAGAGTAGTAATAGTGTATGATCTGGAAGTGTTTTTTCGTGACGAAGGCAATCAGACTAACAACTGGATTCGGCTGTTTCGGTCGATGTAGAAGAATAACAGGATAGACTGCCCAAATGGAAGCAGTGCAAAGCTGAAACAATTCAGTCGTTGTCATCGCTCGATTCAACTTCCAACCACATGGCGGTCGATGAAATTACCAATCGCGAGTCTCAGATCCAGAGAACTTCTTTGACATAGCTGGCAGTGTGGCATTCAATTTGCAATTTGATCGACCGCCATGTTGCTGATAATTAAATAGCTATACTTTTTTCAGCGTCAGGCAGCCTATCTAATTGTTTTTCTTCATCTATGGGTCGGGTGTTACGCTTGAATTTGCGAGGGGATTTTTTTCAAATAGAGAAACCCTTGCAAAATTCGGGAGAATTTTTTTTCTTGGAGGGGGGGGGGGGGTCTCCTATGTTTACAACTTATGAATCCTCCGAAGTGGGGGGGGGGGGCTGTCAGATGTCTTTCAAACTAGTGATTTTTTGGTTTCTGCACTTCTCCGAGCAAACTGCAGCCATTTGTAACACCTTTCAACTTCAGTTGCGTTCCAAAGCCCTCGCAAATCGCCAAGGCACTTACGTAAGTGTTTAATAAGTGTTTAAACTTAGCAACAGAATGCCATTTCACTCGCAAACCATTTTTCTTCTATTATATAGCTCATTTAAAGCCCTCGCAAACGTAACAGCAAAGTCCTTGCCTAAGAAAACACTGACTGATGAGAGTAAAGATAGCAATGCATCTATCTATTCCTGCTTTTCTACCCTCAAAGAACTTCCACATTGTAAAGGAATATACGCGCTTGTGGAATGTGACGTCACGGAAGGCCGAGGGCATCCTCAAAACTAGCCAGATGGATCAACCCCATGTTATATTCCACCCACAGGAGAGTTTTTATGCCTTCAATGAAGTAATCACTCCACAAGCGTGTATGTGCATCTGTGACTGAATAATTATATATTTAAGGAACTAAGTTCAAAAATGTCAAACCAGGAGCATGTTAAATAAAATAAGTTTTTTAAATGGCATCACAGCAATGAAATCAATTTAGACATTTCTGATAAAATCTTCTATTATGATTTAAAATTCAGATGGTGAAAGTCAGAAAAGTATATTTGCCAACATTTTTTTATCAGCTTTGATGGAAGAAAAAAATGAAATTATACAAGTGGAAACAGTGAACGCGGTTGCCCAGAATTCGAGAGAATCTTTGATTCAGCCCTGCCAAAATGAAGTGGTTTTAAAAGTTTCCGATTTAGACTTAAAACCGATTTGCAGGATTTGTTATAGTGGCAATAGCAAAGAGAGGCTTCTCAGACCATGTAGATGCAAAGGTAAAATAATAGTTATAAAATTTGGCTCAGCTTCAATATTTGCCACCCATTGGCGAGGTGAAATATTGGGAAGTGGTAATTACACCGCTACAGTATTTTTAAGCAGAGGAAATATATGGAACACTGTTTTACTGTCAACCTTGATGTAAAATTACTATCGATTGATAAACGCATGTATTAGTCAATATGGTAGGAAAATACCCAAGTTTATTCTAAATTTTATTTAAAAGATAGCACTTCGTTATATTCTATGTAATAATTGCATTAAAGCACCAGTGAGCGGAATCGGCAGAGGCAACCTAAGCCTATCGTAGGAGCAGTTTTAATATTTACTAATCCGACAATTTAATATTTTATCGAATGATAGTCAAGCCAATTTTGCAGTTTGAAGCAAAGGAATCGTCCAGAGCACTGCGTTTTCCCTTCAGTTTAGGAGGAACTAGTGCTAATGAACGAATATCAATATTAACATTCTCTAGTACATTAACTGTCTATTCTTTTTCTCAGTACTAAAATTCATGATCACTTAGATTCGTCACAGCTGCCACCAATACTTTCGCTTGACAAAGAGTGGAGCCAACTTGGCGACATACCTGAAATTCCATCTTTCAAAGTTACCAAAGGATGACGAAAACTAAAACTGCTTCCTATACTAAGTGGTTTTGCTGAACAGCTTGGATATTTGCCACCAAATGCGACTTTTATTTCTTTGGTGATTTGTGCATGCGCATAATTGCTAATCATTTGCCATTATGTTATGCCCGGTACTTACGTATTATCCCGGCGGTCCGCCAAGACGAACGATTTTTTTGCCAAGAGAAATGTCGGGCATATGAAATTATTAATGGTTTTGAATATGATTGGCAACAGTTTGGCAACTCATTTGACGGAAAAATAGTTTGGCGGAAATGACCGCCGGGATAATACGTAACTACGTGGTAGCCATTAGAGAACAGTTCTCCAAATATTCTCATGTAAACATTTTGGCAGAGTGGCGTGCTTGGCCGCGTACTTACATTGTCTTTGGAACCGTTTTCTTATCGGAGCAATTGTTTTAGTTGTGTACAGGGAGAAAACATTTTAAAAGACAATATTTAGCACAATATTTGGTACTTTTCCTTTAAGACAGCCCGCTCGCCCCAAAGTAAAATAGTGGTATACTAAGTTATGGTGCTATTCTTTTATATTTATTCTAATAACGATAAATTCAAATTAGCAAAGTTACTCTAACAGCGGACGGATGCGGTACATAACAAATATGACTTCTCTCTGAACAAAAGATGATATTCTTGCCCCCTTGATAACGCGGAAAAGCTTGGATATTTGCATCCCACGGCAAGATGAGATATTTCACAATCCTAAATACGTCAATCTGCCAAGGATGTATAAGACTATACGAAGAAGTGTTTTAATGGCAACCTTAATTTGAAATGATTATCGATTATATGGATGCGTAAATCGCCAAAAGAATGAAAAAATCACCATGGGGAGCAAATATTCAAGCTGTTAAGTAGGTTAAAATGTGTATCTTATACTGCCAGTTGATTTCTGGCGGTAGCATAAGATTTCGACGATATTCGACTTGAACAGTGAAAACTTCTCCAGCGTTTCCTAAGGAGCTCTGCCTGAATAGTCCAGTAAGTCAGGGATGTAGCCAGGAAAACATTTTGGGAAGAAAGATATGACATAAGTCGTGAGTAAATAAACAGAATTTTTGCACGACTTAGAGCTTATGCTAACTAATCGAAATTTTTAGAGAATGTCAATATTGGCACTTTATACTGATTGATGTAAACATACAAAATAGACAAGAGGTTGCTCACCTTATCACATAAAACACTGGTGCCATCTTGACGCTTCGTTTGTTTGTGTTGTTCTTGCAAAGCTATGTAAAGACTATCTGCCTGGGATGGTGGTTGCCCTGGTCGGAGGATTTTCTAAAGTGTTTTATCGCATATTCACGTTATATTTGGAGAAAACCGACCAAAACTGCAGACCGTTAGATCGTCAGCCACGCGTTGGACTAGAATGCGGCATTTTCATACTTCAACAGCCTGCCATGTTCAGTGTCTTAAGGCCTGTTTACACATGCGGGCGACTGCCGGAACTCCAGGGGGTAAGTGGAGTTTTTTAATGGTCAATTTTCTCTTGCAGGGCCTTGTAATCGAGAAATTTAAGGCCTTTTAATGATCAGTCGGAATCCACAGACAAAGCTAGCCCGTAAAACCACAAAACCACGCCCGCCACACAATGGAGAGACGGGACGGAAGGTTTTTTCCTACGAACGTCTACTTCAATACATTGATTTAACACTGGAGTTCCGACAGTCGCCCGCACATGTAAATAGGCCTTTATCCACTCATCCATGGTCATGCCATCTCCACTATCATGCAATCATTGAACTTTTACAGCGAACTTTAAAAGTGACAGTGGAAGATCCTGGGTAGATTCATGAATGTCAATTTAGTACAAGATAGATAGATAATCCGTATAATCTTTAAGCATTTACTTAAATAAAAAACAAATATGATTTTAAAAAAAGAAAACCGGCTTCAAATTACGACACCATAATGAAAAATTATTCAAATTCTAAATTAGTAGGTATTGCTAATTCTCGCCAACATAGAAGATATCGCCAAGTTGAGATCAGTCTTGGGGACTCATTTTTTTATGACCAACTTGGTGATAAATCGGAAAATCGATGAATCGAAGTGGCCGACTTTGGCGACTTTTGACAAATGCCGGTACAGGCAAACCTTATTCCCATTGAAAATAGTAGGGTTGGCAAATTCTCGCCAAATATAGAAGATATCCCCACGCGAAGTTCACTTTTGAAGACTTACTTTCTGACACCAAATTTGGCAATAAATCGCCAAAAGTGGCCAACCATGGCGACTTTTGACAGTAAGACCAGCTACGTTATACTGCCAATCCTTTAAACAATGGTTTAAAAGCGCGTTCTTTTTTCTCAATTTTTGGAATGATAATATCACCAGAACCTGACCAAATTAATATGGGACAACCACTGAACTATCCCCTTTTGCAATAATAAAAGAATTTTTTTAATCGGTCCACGTGGTAAAAAATTATCGCTGTACATATAAAAAAGAAAAAAAGAATATATATGTATATATATATATCTTCTAATATATAAAATTCTCCTGTCACGGTGTTAGTCACCATACTCCTCCGAAACGGCTCGACCGATTTTAATGAAATTTTATATGTATATTCGTTAGGTCTGAGAATAGGTTTTTAACTAAGTCTCATACCCCTAAGTCATAAGGGCGGTCCACCCCAAATTTTTTAGCACCAGAGTGCTATTCATTTAAATCAGGTTTTTTGTGTAGACATTAGCGTGTTGAGTCACTTTTCAAATGTGTTTGCCAGATAACGTGGAGAGGGGGGGGGGCGCGTTAATAAAATGTTGAAAGTCGCACAAGGTTTGCAATTTTTGATAATTGATCGCTAAATGTGGTGCCAAAACGTGACAATTTATTATAAATATATTTCGAGTATAGTTAGAAAACGCCTGGCGTATATTGTAAAACAGTTTTATTAGGCGATTTTAATATAGATTTCTATTCCGAAGAAGTGCTTTGTAAAACAAGAAAGGAAAACACGGTACACTCATGGATTATGATGCCCATTCCAAACAGTATTTAAAATGTCTTTGCGGTATAGTTGGAATATGCCTATAGGAAGAATATGCCTGGCGAAGATTGTAAAATAGTTTCAGTAGGCGATTTTAAGATAGATTTCGATTCCTAAGATGTGTTTTATGGTACAGGAAAGAGTTGATTCCTATTCCAACGCCCTCACTCTCGCCAACCTAAAAAATCCCCGTACTTTGGCGAGCTTTGCAGTTAGCGTTGCCAGGCGTCCGGATAAAGCCGGACATAGTTAGACTTTTTGATTGCGTGTCCGGCCAAACTTAACGGTGTCCGGCTTTTGACTGGTGACTGGCTGATTAGTAATAAAGTACTTGAACTGATTTGGCATTCAGTGTTATTTATATTTCATTAGAATTTAACAAGATTCATGGTAATAATCAAAAAAGCTTGATTTTACATACAATTTTTTTGTTGTACCTATTAATACTGAGACAAAATCCTCAATATTGTAGGCTGTCCGGCCTTTTTACCCAAATGTCCGGCCAAACTGGCTGATCTGTCCGGCTATTTGGTTTGGCGACCTGGCAACCCTATTTGCAGTCATGGGTCTCTGGGAATTATGCACACGTTTCAACGGTACTTACGTATTATCCCAGCGGTCCGCCAAGACAAGCAATTTTTCACCAAGATAAATGCCGGGCACATGAAATTGTTGATGGTTTGGAATACGATTGGCAACGTATTTAAAATCTACGAAAAAGTAGTTTGGCGGAAGTGACCGTCGGGATAATACGTAAGTACCGTTTCAACGTGCCCAAAAGAACTAGATGATAACTAAAGTAAACAAACTAGCGATAAACGCACCAGTTAAGGAATTTGAAAACACTTAATTATTAAAACTATATTAATTGGCAATCCAAAATAAATAAAAATGTAACGGCCATCTGTACTTACATGTTGTTCCAAATCGCCATTTTAATTCTAAATTACGATTTCTACATAAATGCAAAAAATCGTCATGGTAACTCCATATGTTTAATCATCGCCACCTTGGCGAGAGTCGAGGCGTTAAAGTAGGAAACAATACATAAAACGGTGAAGTATAGTTGTGATATACTTGGCGAAGATTGTAAAATAGTTTTAGTAGGCGATTTTAAGATAGATTTCGATTCCAAAGATGAGTTTTATGAAACAAGAAAGAAAAATACAGCACAGTCATGAATAATGATACACTTTCCAACTTAATGGAATAAGGACGAAAAATAGGAACGACGCATAAATTATGATACGATTTTAATATATAGCACTATAGTGCGTATTTAAAATCTGAAAGTGTGTCATATTTTCATCCTTTTTTTTTGGGGGGGGGGGGCAAAATTTTTTATGGAATGACTATCAATAAGTCTCAAGGCCAAACTATGTCTGTTTGTGGATTAGATTTGAGCACACCATGTTTTTCACACGGACAGTTATACGTGACATGCTCTCGAGTGGGCAAATCATACAGTGGGCATCCAGTTTGTTTGTGTTATCTAAAGATGGGATAACAAAAAATATTGTACACTCTATTGCGTTAAGGGATTGATATTTATTTTTTAGTAAAATTATTGTAATTAGCGATATATATAAATTTAAAGAATAAATTACAATGAATTAAATATATAAATGTTTGGTGTTGTGTTATTTTTATATTCCAGCATCGTTCACAGCGCTCCATGCCTTTTCCACTCATATACCACATCCTCACACACTTACAATAAGTTAGTCACTTCTTTCTACTAAAATAATCCTAGGAATAATTTGTATGGCAAAACAACGTTTGCCGGGTCAGCTAGTATATATATATATATATATATATATATATATATATATATATATATATATATATATATATATATATATATATATATATATATATATATATATATATATATATATACAGAGTGTTTCGAAACTCGTGGGCAAAAATTTAAGGGGTGATACTCAGTGGCGTAGCTAGGGGAGGGCAAGGGGGGACATCTGTCCCCGGGCGCAGCACCAAAGGGGCGCCAAATCGATGTTCCGAAATTTTAGAAGAAAAAAAAATGAATTGTATTCGTACTTTTATTTGTTGACAGAAAAAGAAAAAAAAACAGAACAATCACAAATGAATTTTTTAACAAAGTTGTAATCAAACTTTTCACAATGAGTTGTACAGGAAATGTTTCTAGATAATTTCAGAAGATTTTCTTTGGAAATCAAGTTGATCTTCCCCATTTCTTTTTTCTTCTCTCTTGCGGGCTTCTGTGTGTTTGTGGGATTCAAAATTTTTGTCGTGTAACTACGTTTTTTTATATTTGGCCATTTTTGTCTCTGACTACATTCCTGAGATGTTCCAGGATTCTTGTTTACAGTATTTTATCAAGGTCAAAACATTACTCAAGTTTTCCCAGTTGACTTTTAGAATGGTCTTGGAGAATTTAGTTTTGGATATTTATGGTGTCACAAATCAAACTTTTCTGCATTAGCCATAATAATAATAATAATAAAATAAAAAAAAAATAAAAAAAAAAGCCTAAGTCTGATTTATAGGCAATATAGGTAATCGCATTCTCAAACCCAAAATAGCTCTCTTATATTGAGATCAAGTTTTTCTCAGCTTTTGAGTTCAAAATGGCATCCCTCCGAAGATGGCGCCCCTTGCTTATCTTGCTTAAAGTGTCGGGCCGCCCCAGTGTACGATCCGCGCGTTTGGTAATTAATAACGCAACTTTTAATGTAGCTATCATTAGTATAATAAAATGTAGTATTATTTCTAATAAGAACGTATAAAAAAATCCGCCGATCACTTTACTTGTGTGATTTTATTTGTAAAATAATTCTTTTTAAATTATTTAAACAATCTTGTATTTTAGATAAATTTAAACTTGATTTTAACATTCATTAATAAAAATTTATTATTTATACAATCATTATCAAAAAAGCTGGAATTATTAAAGCTGCTGCCTACAATTCAGTCTTCAAATTGAACATGAGGCAAAATATTTTTCAAAATCCCGTGTGTGTCTATCTAGAAAGTGCAATAAATCAGTCGTAAATTTTTTGACTCTTGATCTACCTTGTTGCCGGAAGACTATCGACCAGAGGCTTCTGTGTAGTCGTTATGTCTACGCGTACACCTAGCAGAGCCTGATTATGACCAACAGGGGTCCCGGGCATTGATGAATTTGGGGGCCCCCAATCTATGAAATTTGTTTTATTTTTCATAGAAATGTTATTATAAAAAAGAATATTTTAGAACAACATTTGATATTGGGGGCCCTGGGCAAAGTCCCGATTTGCCCATGCGATAATAAGGCTCTGCCTACTAGGTACTATCATCCGGTACTTGAGTGATAAATTGACGTTCTGGATGCGTTGCGGCTCATCCATTTAAGCACATTAGCACCTCTCCTCTCCTTTCCTCTTCTCTCCTCTTTTCTTCTCTCCTCTTCTCTTCTCTCTCTCTCCTCTCCTCTCCTCTCCTCTTAAGATTATCGGCATCTTCTCATTTCATCATCTTAAGATCATCGGCATCTCCTCTCCTCTCCTCTCCTCTTCTCTTAAGATTATCGGCATCTTCCCATTTCATCATCTTAAGATCATCGGCATCTTCTCTCCTCTCCTCTCCTCTCCTCTCCTTTTCTCTTCTCCTCTCCTCTCCTCTCCTCTTCTCTTCTCTCCTCTCCTCTTCGCTTCTCTTCTCTTCTCTCCTCTTCTCTTTTCTTAAGATTATCGGCATCTTCCCATTTCATCATCTTAAGATCATCGGCATTTTCTCTCCTCTTCTCTCATCGGCATCTCCTCTCCTCTCCTCCTCTTCTCTTCCTCTCTCCTCCTCTCCTCTCCTCTCCTCTCCTCTCCTCTCCTCTCCTCTTCTCTTCTCTCCTCTTCTCTCTTCTTCTCTTCTCTTAAGATTATCGGCATCTTCTCATTTCATCATCTTAAGATCATCGGCATCTCCTCTCCTCTCCTCTCTTCTCTCCTCCTCTCTTCTCTTAAGATTATCGGCATCTTCTCATTTCATCATCTTAAGATCATCGGCATCTCCTCTCCTCTCCTCTCCTCTCCTCCTCTCCTCTCCTCTTCTCTTCTCTTAAGATTATCGGCATCTTCTCATTTCATCATCTTAAGATCATCGGCATCTCCTCTCCTCTCCTCTCTTCTCTTCTCTTCTCTCCTCTTCTCTTCTCTTCTCTCAGCCTCACCATGGCACAGTGGTTATATCACTGAAAATGGTAGACGGTCGAAGTGTGATGGTCCCGGGTTCGGGTCCCATCGGGCGGTCGTCGATCTAACGGTCTGGAGTTTTGGTAGGTTTTCTCCAGATGTAACGTGAATACGCGTTAGAGCCCCTTAGAAAGTCCTCCTACCAAGGCATCCCTCATCTTAGGCAGATACCCCTCGCGCAGGTTTGCCTTATTCACACACACACACACACACTTCTCTTCTCTCATCGGCCTCTCCTCTCCTCTTCTCTTCTCTTCTCTTCCCTTCTCTTAAGATTATCGGCATCTTCTCATTTCATCATCTTAAGATCATCGGCATCTCCTCTCCTCTCCTCTTCTCTTAAGATTATCGGCATCTTCCCATTTCATCATCTTAAGATCATCGGCATCTTCTCTCCTCTCCTCTCCTCTCCTCTTCTCTCCTTCTCTCCTCTCCTCTTCTCTTCATCTTCATCGGCATCCTTCCCATCTTCTCATCTTAAGATCATCGGCATCTTCTCATTTCATCATCTTAAGATCATCGGCATCTCCTCTCCTCTCCTCTCCTCTTCTCTTCTCTTCTCTTCTCTTCTCTCCTCTCCTCTTCTCTTAAGATTATCGGCATCTTCCCATTTCATCATCTTAAGATCATCGGCATTTTCTCTCCTCTTCTCTCATCGGCATCTCCTCTCCTCTCCTCTCCTCTTCTCTCATCGGCATCTCCTCTCCTCTCCTCTTTTCTTCTCTTCTCTTCTCTTCTCTTAAGATTATCGGCATCTTCTCATTTCATCATCTTAAGATCATCGGCCTCTCCTCTCCTCTTATCGGCATCTCCTCTCCTCTCCTCTCCTCTCCTCTTCTCTTCTCTTCTCTTCTCTCCTCTTCTCTCATCGGCATCTCCTCTCCTCTCCTCTCCTCTTCTCTTCTCTTCTCTCCTCTTCTCTCATCGGCATCTCCTCTCCTCTTCTCTTCTCTTAAGATTATCGGCATCTTCTCATTTCATCATCTTAAGATCATCGGCCTCTCTTCTCCTCGAGCACGCGAACTCCCAAGGTAAAATATATAAAATAAACACATTGAAAAATTATATTTTTTTAATATTAAGTACACTTCTAGATTTTTTGTGTATTTAAAACGGGGGTTTTACTCTCTCCCCCTTCTCTCCACTATGATTAAAATACGCTTATTATAGCTAACGCACTGTGTGTAGGTTACTACAGCGCAGCCTTTTGTCGATCGCTCGTGCGAACGGAAAAATTCCCTTCTGATCCGCTTTCTGAGAACAGAAGCGGAGAGAATTGAGAAGAAGTAGGGCTCTACTGATATCATTCGTTCGCACATTTTCGGTGTGCACAAGGTACCATTTTTGCGGTTATCTCTTCCGGATTTTCCCTTGGTTTGTTACGTTCGGTTAGTTAATCCATTTTTATTTCATTTTCTTATTATTTTCTTCATTTCTATCCTTTTTCACTAGAATATTTTTTTTTACAAACTAGTGTAACTAATTAAGATGGGAGCAAAAGAAGTGTTTCGGAGCTTAAGCAAGGACAATTTTCAATACTATCCTTTGACAAAAAATTTAAATAAAATGAATCAAGACTGCACCTTTGCTAACACTTATCTTGGTGACGAAATGTAAGACAAAATATTACTTGTTTTCTTTCAGTTGCGTGCATTGTTTTCCTTTAACTGCTGGAAACGAAAATCTATTTTAATTTGTAAGGTGCGTCGTATCTGTATATTTAATTTTCGACTTTTTTTTGTGTTAATCTCCATTTAAATAACCCACTAGCCGCCACTGTCTGGATGCTCCCTCGTAATTCAAGGGCATTCGAGGAGAACTGAATGTACACGTGAGATTTTTTTTCTCATATGCTTCTACTTGGTCTTTAAGATTGGCTTTCATTCCTTATATAGTAATACTCTGCTGTACTAGTCTTTTTAAAAAGTTGCATATTTGTACTGTAAAAACTGCTACTGTAAAGTCTGCGTTTCTGGTTCTCCTCGGCAAGAGAACCTTCAAGTTAAGGTTAGAAATATTGTACTTTTGCAATTTTCTATAGTGCTGAATGCTAATTATGAATTTTGAAATAAAAATTCATGTTTAAAATTTTACAGTGCTTAAGGTTGTTCTTTTAATACGTTAAATAATAATACAAGTTTTCAGCATCTTCTTTAAAAAAAAAAAAAATCCGTTTATATCAGAAACTGGAAAAGAATTCAAAATGTCTTGTATTTCAAATGCCAGCAATTTTTTTTAAATGCCCGAAAAAAATTCATTTTGATCCGTTTGATAATCGGGACGGGTCAGTAAAATATTCGAATTGTAGAAAATGAATGTCATCATACGTACATTCATTATTAGCTGGTGTGCAATCCATCGAACTGCAAATCGCTAGACGAGATACATGGTAAATAAAGCAAGTATAAATTAGTGTTGACCTGACATAAATATTAAATACAGTTCATTCGACTGCTGAAGAAGAATAAAACTTTCTTGTATCACTGACGTATGCCCAACCCCCAATAGAGGGAACTAAAGCCCCCCTTGAAGGTGGAGAGTTAAAAGGGATTTTTTTTTTTTTAAATAGAAAATTATCAGTTAATGCATTAAAATATTTTATTCTTAAAATTTGTCCTCAGATTATTTCTATCACATTTTTACCCCCCCCCCCAAAAAAAAATGCTTTTAAATAAGTACTTGCATTTAGTATAGCAAGTTATATGAAGTGCAGTTGAACTCGATTACAAAGTAGATGAAAAGACCAGATCATTATTAATAAATCTACATAACGAATTACGTCGATAATGGACTTCTATGGGTAAATGGTATGGCGTTCTATGGACATATGGTACAGAAGATTTTGACGTTAAAAGAAAGTAGCTATAATCAGCAAACAAGCCAAAATGAAATCAAGAAAGGAAGGGGGGATTTTAAGGTATTTTAAATAATTTTATGATATGACAGATTTTTGTAGCACATTTATGGGTTTGCCCCCTTCCCCTTTTTGGGGGGAGGTGTGGGGGGGCGCAAAATCTTCAGTTGTCCCCGGGCGCTAGTAACCCTAGCTACGCCTCTGGTGATACTGTGAGTCAAGATGGCTCAGAATCGCATAGCAATGTGGGGTCGATGTGTCTTCTAGCAATGTTGTCTTCATGTACTTGTTAATATAATCATTTTGGAATTGGTTCGTCAAAAACTAATGGAACTTTTACAAAAAGCACTTGATTAAAATTGATTAGTAAGAGGATTGATTACTAAATTAAGGATTATACAATGATTACACGATTGATTATTTAAGTGGTTGCCAACAGGTAAGTGAAACTTCCGGCCCACACCTGTGTGATACTAAACCGACTTGATTTCCTCTACCACCCCTTAAATTTTTGCCCGTAAGTTTCGAAACACCTGTATATATACGTGTCGAACATAGCACCACCTCCTTTTTTGAAGTTATTTTCTTTTTTTCAATTATGCAAATTATCAAACTTTTGTGATGTTTAGAATTTGTTTTCAAGGTACCATCGAGTATGTTCATCGTAATTGTCTCGAAAGGTGGTTGGAAGCTAAAAATTTCGAGACTTGTGAATTGTGCCAACATCGATTTGAAACGAAACGAACGCGAAAGGTAAAGTAAGATTTTATTTTATCTAATTGATAAGATAAGTAATCCGCCGATCGAAACGAATGCAAATTACTAAGCAGATAAAATTATACTGGATTTGTGGTGTTCATTTCAAAGCGGAGTAATAATCTGTGTATAGCTAATTAAAGCAGATTTTTCTGGGGCAAAAATTTCGCAATTCATAAATTTAGCCCAACACATTCTCAAATTCTACAATTACTCTAAAAGTAATGAATAATGTGTTTTTTCCATCGGAAGCAATGTACACGTCTTCCAGTGCAAGCACTTCAAGCCCATAGCTGCTTGTTCTTATTATGCTTTCATTCTAATTTGAATACATAAGTTCTTCTAGAAAATAAAGATGAAGATTATAGAACATAGCAAATATATTAAACAAAACATAACAAGCATAAAAGTTTATTTTTTCTTAATTCTAATCTTTATTGGTGTAAACCATGATACATTTTAGAAGTGGGTTAATTAATTGAAAGCATTATGTAAAATTTAAATAACAACATATTTGGCAAGATTTTTTTACGGAGGTTGGTGTTAAGGCAAAGCTACACGAGGGCTACCTGCCACAAGGATGAGGGGATGCCTTGGGCGTAGGAATTTTTAAAGGCTTCTAACTAGTCGCATAGCGAGCAAAACTAGCGCCCCCTACCTCGTATTGTTTGTCAAATCTTCTTTGTCTTGGGGATGATTTAGCGGCCCACTGCGAGTGACGCCCGGACATGATAGACCCCTTTTCCCCTTCTACCTCACTATGCCCCTGATTCTAACGAGTATTCACCTTACCTCAAAATCACCCAAAGTATTAGATCGACATCCACACAGTAGACCATCAACCCGGACACTTTAGCCATCTACCAATGTTCAATATCTTATCCACTCGGCCATCATTGTTTTGTTTTTGTTTTTCGTTCAAAAAAATTAGCATTGTAAGACGACACGAACTCCCAAAATGACAGAAGAGACTCGCATCTCACTTACACAAAAACATTTTATTAAAAAAACAAACACTGCACGGATTACACATAAAAAGAACAACAGCCATAGCTCACTCCATCTTAGCCTCGCTACTCTTCTACGAGCTACAACGATTCCCTGGCGGAAGCGTCACTGCTTTTATTTTGCCGCTGCAGTCCTGGAGTTTGGCTGCTCATGTGGGGAACACCTGTTACAGACTCCCCCCCTGGCCACGATGACGTCCCGGCGAGTGGCCAGAAGAGCTGGATGGTAACTGAGTCTCTCTTTTGGCACTTCGACGAACAGTCTTTGGAGGGCTACTCTTGGGAGGTCGTCCCCTCTTCCTTAGGGGGGCGACAGGCACAACATCAGAAAGAGGAGTTTCATTGAAAGGGGTGAGAGCAGAAGTGTGGTATGTGCCAAGCAGGATATCCGGCGCTTCTGGATTAGCAACTTCATAGGTTGTAGGGGAGCGTTGGGTAATCACAATATAGGGGCCATCCCTACAGGGTTGAAACTTAGCTGTTTTCTTTTTCGCTTTATTGCTTAAACGATGTAAATTTACCCATACTTTATCACCTGGCTCATACCTATGTGCCCTTCTTCTACTCTCATCGGCATACTTTTTGTGCTGGTCTTGCTTCTTTTCTACAAGATCTTTGATCTCGGTTGAGATCCGGGCGAATTTCTTCAGATAAGGTGTAATTTCAGCGATGAAATTATCGTTGTCAATCACCGCTCTTACATAATGTTGCACGTCATCAATTGTTCGTAATTCTCTTCCGAATTGGAGAAATGCAGCTGTGTGATTTGTTGTATCACACTTCGACGTATTCATTGCAAAACGGGTGGTCGCAAGTTTATCTGACCATGACGTATGATCCTCACCAACAAGTATTGCTAGTTTTGGTTTTAGATCCCGATTCTTTCTTTCAACTGGATTGGCCTGGGGCCAATATACGGGTGTAAAGACTTGGGACACTTCGAGTAGGTAACACAGTTGCTGTAGGACAGCACTTGTGAATTGTGGGCCATTATCACTTATGACACGTCTGGCTAATCCATACCTCAGGAAAATCTCTTCAAACAAAGTTAAGGCACATTCTTTCGCCGTCGCCTCTTTCAGAGCAAAACGTTCTACCCATTTTGTCGACGTATCTTCTACGATGAAAATCCACTTCTTTCCATCTGCAGTCTCTGGTAAGGGACCAAAGAGATCTATGGCGAGTGTTTCGAAGCGTTGGGCATAAGCGGGAGTTCTCAATAAACCTGCAGGTTTCTGATTGCTTGGCTTAAATCTGCTACACTCGGCACAATTTTTGACGTAATCGGTAATAAACTTCCGCATTCCAGGGAAGTAATATCGCAAGGCCACTTTGTAGAAGGTGCCCTCGGCTCCGTAGTGGCCGGCAGTTGGGGAATCGTGGTACTCCTTTAGCACTCTCGTTCGTTCATGGATAGGGACGGCTAGTTGAGCCTCCTCGGCTTCCGAGTCTGGAGCATACCTGTAAAGGATTCCCTGGGACATCAAATATCCCAGCTGTGTCCAGTTGGCATAATTTTCATCTGTGGTGTTACTCTCGAAACAGTCTATTATCTTTTTCAGATCTGGATCCTTGAGTTGCTGCTCCCGGATGTCACTTGGCTTCCGGACTGGGAGGTCAATGGCAACCGCACAAATCTCACCCGATGGCTCCTTGTGTTCACATGCAGGACGCGATAGCAAGTCTGCAATAACGTTGGCTTTTCCTGGCAAGTAGTCGACTTTCAAGTTGTACGACTGAATCTGTAGGGCCCATCTTGCTAATCGGCCGGTTGGCGATTTTAGACTTAATAACCATTTCAAGGGCTGGTGGTCAGTAATCACCGTGATCTCTGCTCCTTCCACGTATCCCCTGAATTTCTCTAATGCCCAAACAACTGCTAGGGCCTCTCTTTCCGTTGTGGAATAGTTCTTTTCAGCTGGTAGTAGAAGTCGGCTGGCATATTCGAGCGGGTGTTCCTCTGGACCTTGTCCTTGGGTAAGGACAGCTCCCAGAGCGTAGCCAGATGCATCCGCCCTTATGACAAAAGGCTTTGATTCGTCCACTTGACTCAACACTGGCGGTGAGATCAACTTTCTTTTCAGGGTTTCAAAGGCCTGTTGTTCATCCTCCCCCCACTTCCACGTGGCTCGCTTCCTGGTCAATTGACTCAAAGGTCTCGAGAGGTCTGCAAATTGGGGAATGAATCTGCGGTACCAACTACAGGTCTGTAGGAAACTTTGAACCTGCTTTACGGACTTCGGGGGAGGAATTCGGGCAATTGCCTCCACTTTAGCCGGGTCCACTTCTATTCCTTTGCTTGTAATGAAATGTCCTAAATACTTAACTTTATGGCAAGCAAAGTGGCACTTAGCACGGTTTGCATGTAACTTAAACTTTTGGAGTCTCTCAAAAACATGCCGTAAGTCCTCTATGTGTTCCTCGAAGGTCGAAGACAACACGATGATGTCATCCAGGTATACAAGCGTATTGACCTTCAGACCATTTCTGAAAAGATCCATTAACCGCTGGAAGGTCGCTGGCGCTGTCTTCAAGCCAAAAGGCATCCTGGTGAGCCGGTAGACCCCATACTGGCAGACAAAAGCCGTTTTATCCTTGTCCGGAGGATACATTTGTACTTGATGGTACCCCGATTTCAAATCTATAGTTGGCATATAGGCAGTCTGTTTGGCTTTATGCAACAAATCATCCATGCGTGGCAATGGATATGGGTCAGGCTTCGTGATAGAGTTTAACTTGCGATAGTCTACACATAATCTAAACTCTCCATTTGGTTTCGGGATCAAGACTACAGGTGCTGCGTACGGAGAATCACACTCTTCTATGGTTCCTGCCGCAAGCAAGGCATCGATTTCCTTCTTAAGAACTTCTCTCCTGGCAGGAGATAGTCGGTAAGGTATAGTAGCCACGGGAGGGGCATTTCCTGTCTCGATCCTATGTTCTATAAAGGGAGTCGGCTCTCCCCCCGGCCGGAACGTATCTTCATGTTCTATCAATAGAGCATCAAGTTGTTTCTTTTGACCCTCTGTCAGTTGTTCACCTTCATCTGCACGGAGTTTGAAGTCACACTTTGGGGTATGGGTGACGTCTTCTTCTGCAACCGCAATGACCTCTTGTTTTGGGGCCATATTGACGTTTTCTTTGAGACCAGTGTCGTCTCGTTCCTCTGCCAAAGGAGGTATTTTGTAGCCTTCGACGAAGGGAAACCGCTTTCTTGGGTTATCCCTGTAATACCAATTTTGGTCTCCTAAGTTTAACACCACTTTAGCTTTCTTCAAGAAGTCTGTCCCGAGTAGGGTACGATTTCCTTTAACCTCTGGGAGAGCAATAAGATTCATCTTGAAAGTACGTCCTTCGAGTTGTATTGTCAGTCTTGTAGTGTATACGTCTTTGTCAGTCTGGCTACCATCAGCAAGAGTCATCCGTAGATTGGACTTTTGAAACTGGACCCCTTGATTCCTCAGGATCTTGTATAGTCCTTCACTAGCTACTGTGTGGCTTGCTCCACTGTCTGGGCAGGCGGTGCCTACTACTCCATTTATGGTAACCAGCAGGCATGCGGTGGGTTCCGAGGTGGACAGGCTCTGGAGGTTGAAGTGTCCAAAGTTGGCGGAGGCAAGGTTTGGCGTTGGAGTGCAAACTGGACACTTAGCTCTGACAACTCCAGGCTTACCGCAACCATAACAAGTCAGAGCTGGACGCTCCTGTTTTTCACCAGCGTTGAGTTTTTCGGATTTAGGCAGTTGATTGCCTGGTTTCTTGTTTAGAGCATTTCTTGAAGTTTCCTCTTTGGCGGGGTAAGGTTTCTTTTGCATTGGTGGGGCGTTGTATTTTTTGTGACTCAGTCTGATGTTATCGTAAGCATCAAGCTTTTCCACAAGTTCTAAGGGAGTGTTCAGATCGGGCCAAGAGTCGAGAAAATGTTCTTTCACTTCAGGGGGAACTCGTCGTTTTATTTGGTCTGTGAGGACAAGGTCTCTAAGTTTGTCGAAGGTGGTGATGTCTAATTCTGTTAACCAACCATCTAAGTAGCCATCTAATTCGAAGTAGAAGTCTCGCCAGGTGCAGGTGGGATTCTTGCGGTGAGATGAGAATAGCTGTCGAAACCTTTCAGCAGAGAGTTTGAAGCGCTTAAGAAGTAGGCCCTTGACCTTCTGGTAGTCTTTGCATTCTTCCTCAGGTTCCCGAACGACCATTCTGCCGACTTCCGGCGGGAGGGAACCAATCAGGTAGGGGACCCAGGTAGTCTCCGGAACCTTCAAAAATGTTAACTGCCGTTCAAATAAACTTAGGTATAGCGCCATGTCATCTTCTTTTGGATCAAACTTGGGTAAGATCCCCTTCAGATCCACCTTGGGCTGTTCCGGCTCAAGAGCTGAAGAAGTGGTAGATGCAAGGTTTGACTGGGAGGATTTTTGAATCTCAAGTTCCAGTCTCAGCTTTTCTAGCTCAAAAGTTTGTTCTCTGGCTTTTTTCTCTTCCTCTCTCCTTTCCACCAACTCCGTATCAGCTAACTTTTCTCTTCTTACGCGCTCCTCAATGATGGATGTCAACATGTTTTTTGTTAATTCTTCATCATATTCTTTTGAATCGGTTATCAGTTTCTTTAATTGGGGCACTTTAAGGTTTTCCACCTCCTCCAAACCCAGTTCTAGGGCGAGGAGTCGTAGGTCATCTTTTCGGCCTTTTCCGAGGTAAGACATTGTATCACAGGAGCACAAATAGAATTTCTTGAGTTACGGTTTTTTATATTTACTGACAGAAAGGCTTAGATAATTTAATTTTCAGGCTTTCTCAGGAGTGAGCAGAAACAAAACCTAACCTGAGCGACATTCACACCGATGCCATTAGACCTGAACTTCGCTTAAACAAGAATTATCCATAACTTTCAAAATAGTAACTAAAATGCAACAATTTAATTGATTAGGGCCACCAATACAACTACTTACTACTAAGCAACAACAAACCAAAAATACAATTCTGCCAATTTCAAATTTTCATCAAATTAGAATTAAACCAAAATTAATCATAAGCAAATTCAAAACAATACCATTTTTCTGAACAAAATGAAACAAAACTATTTTTACAAAATCAAAACTAATCTTACTCATCAAACCAAATTAATGCTATTCATCACTACTAAAACAAAACATCAAACTGCAAAATCCGATATATACATATACAAGAACATAACTAGCTATCACAACTAGCTATCACAACATAACTAGCTATCACATCAATAGAACATATATTTCAGTTTAACTAGCATAAATTTCCACTTTTATGGGCATTCCAACAATTTTAGAGCACACAACTCTACACAGAGTTTTGTTTCAGAAATCAATATTCTATCAAAAGTCTGGGTGACTTTTCTCTATTCACAGTCAGTTAGAACCATTTTTGTTTGTTTTAAAACTTTTCAAGCAAGCAGATTTGCCAACTATATCCGCCAGGCAACGGTTTTGCCAAAATATGATTTAGAATATTATTTTCGCTTTATGCACCAAATTATACCCAAAATACTAGTTAAACATTCTTTTATACGCTATTTACCTCTACAGCCAGTTTGGGCGGGAAACCGCCAACAAATTTCTATGCACATACAAAACACAAAATCCAAACGAAATTGTTCTTAAAAACATAATCAGGCAAAAGGATTGCCAAAACATATTAAAATATACAAATAGATACTATTTACAAAATAACTTTAGAGTACTTAACTCATTTAACAGCAGACGAAAACGAAAACAACGTTCTATTTCATCCAGCTAAATCCAAACGTTATATCCATTCCACGGCCTTTTACGTTGGGCGCCAAATTGTAAGACGACACGAACTCCCAAAATGACAGAAGAGACTCGCATCTCACTTACACAAAAACATTTTATTAAAAAAACAAACACTGCACGGATTACACATAAAAAGAACAACAGCCATAGCTCACTCCATCTTAGCCTCGCTACTCATCTACGAACTCAAAACGATTCCCTGGCGGAAGCGTCACTGCTTTTATTTTGCCGCTGCAGTCCTGGAGTTTGGCTGCTCAGGTGGGGAACACCTGTTACAGCATTACTTATTTTCTAATAGCATGCCCACTAAATAAATAAGACATTACGAAAGTAAATATGAAGTTTTGCATGAAGCTGATCAGAATTTCATTGTAAATATAATTCCTTAAGTTAGTTACTTCAAAGAGTGAAAGCAAAATAAAAAAATTAAAATGTTTATAGTTTTTATAATGTTTGGTATACTTAGTTTTTAAAATGTATTTGTTTGAATAAATAAATAAATAAGCTGTTAATTTAATGGCTGTTAGAAGTTTGAAGACACAACCGAAAATATTATCATTATTATTTATAATTATATTATCATTTTATTGTCAGAGCCGTATACAAAAAGTCTAATAATGACATGAAATTCTGGTGGAGATCTTCAATCAAGATCATGTTTCATCAGGTTTTCTGTCCATCAACACAACAAATCACTTCCCTCTTTTTACTAATTTTCTTTCAGCAGAAATTTCGCAGGATACATAAAAAAATGTACAGTACTGAAAAGAATAAATTACAAAACTGACATCTGATGATCATTGGGAGTATCTCCCTAGTCAGACACATACTATGCATAATGAATTAAATAGTAATGACATATAAAAACTTAGTTCATGAATAAAGACAAAGAATTATCTAATTCATAAAATATGAACTCGAATTTTACAGGGTTGCTTGGACTGGCTCAAACAACCTGAAATGCAAACAGAGCGAAGAAATTTCATAGGAGACTTTACTTGCTTTGCTTTTCTGACACCATTAGGCATTGCAACCTTTTGGCTCTGTGCAGAAGGTGCTATATACTACCAAAAAGTTAAAAGCTCGACATTAGAGACAGTTGCTCTTGTTACTCTGGCTGTGTTCTTAGTAGTGGCGTATTTTACATGGATAATTCTATGCACAAGGTAAGAGCTAATTCTTTTGTACATGTTGACTAAATATAAATAAGGGTTTATCTCATCATGTTAGTTTCACCATGGCACAGTGGTTTTGTCACTGAAAATGGTAGACGGCCGAAGTGTGAAGGTCCCGTGTTCGGGTCCCATCGCGCGGCTGTCAACCTAACAGTTCGTAGTTTTCCTAGGTTTTCTCCGAAACTAGCGTAAATACGGGTTAGCACCCCTTAGAAAGACCCCCACGGAGGGCACCCCCTTGTGTTTTTCCTTCTGAAGTGGATTTATAAGCGGGCTTCGGGGCAAGCACACAAATCCGAAATACATCTTCACGAACACTCTCAGCATTTCCGCTACTGCACATTGCCGGATTTAGAGTTGTAGAGTTGTGTTCAGGACCTTGGAGCAACAAAGGAGTGGAGGCCCCCTAATTTTTTTTTTTTCGAGTCGGTTAAACAGTTTTTTCTACGACTTGTGTGGCAAAGTAGGATCCCCGTTGACTCGTAGCTTAGAGGTCCCGGTTGCGATTCCCAGATAAGGTAGTGTTTAGTGGATTGTGTCAAGGCAAATCTGCCTAAGAAGGGCGTTTTTTTGGACGGAGGACTTTTAATGGGTTCTAACGCGTATTCCCGTGACATCTGGAGAAATCCATCCAAAACTCCAGACCGTTAGATCGACAGCCAGCGGTGGACCAGAACCCTCGGCTTTCACACTTCCGCTATCTACCGCACACCTGTCTTAGCAGTGGCGGCTCGTCTATTTGAGCACAAGAGTACGTGAACCCTTGAAGGAAAAAGCTAAAAAATAAGCACACAAACAAGTTAAATTTTAAGAATATATTAAGGACACTCCTATATCTTTCCGAATTTAAAACGTGAGTTTTTTCTCTCCCCCCCCACCACCACCGCACACACACTATTATTAAATACGCTTAGCTTATCATTTATAAAACATCAGGACTTTTCTCGATCGCACGTACGATCGGAGAAATGCCCTTCTGGACCCCTCTCTAAGAACAGAAACGAATGGAGTTGCGGAAGGGGTAAGGCACTGGTAATATCATTCCGTTCGCACATTTTCAGTGTGTGCCCGGACCATTTTTTAGTGGTTATCTCTTCGGAATTCTTCCTTCGTTTGTTATGGTCTGTTAGCGGACTTACAGTTTTCTTAAAGGGCTACGAAAAAGATTTATTTTACATTATGGCCTATGAATGGAAATTCTTGATAGTGCGCTAGCATTTAAACGGTCAATTCGATTGAACTCAGATTTGATATATATATATTACAGTGCGTACCAAAAGTTTATAGACAACAGGGTTTTTTTTTTTTTTTTTTTTTTTTTTTCATTTTAAAAAGATTTTCATTTGAAAAAGATGAATCATATTTCAAAAAGCAATTTTAATGATAATTAACATCAAGACAATAATAATACTACATACAAATATAATGTCACAGACTTTGCGATATAAACCAAAAAGGAAAATTTGGTGACCCAAAAGTTTATAGACAACTCATTTTTTTTCTTTAACATTCAAATTTTTGAGCCATTTTCTCTAATTACTTCTAAAACTCAATCAGGCATACTCGAAATAAGAGTTTGAAGAGATTCTGGCTTTAGAGAAAACCAACTTCTTTCAATTTGCAGCTTTAGATCTTGAACTGTTGCAAATTGACGCCCATTAGCATATACGTCTCTAGCTAATATTCCTCAAAGGTTCTCCACTGAGTTCAGGTCAGGACTTAAGGCTGGCCAGTCCATAACAGCTACTTGGTGTATGGTGTCGTCTAAACCACTGCATTGTGGAGTTTGGGACGTGAATGGAGAAATTGTCTTGCTGGTATATCCATTTGTCCGCCCTGGAAACTTTCTAAATGGGAGAAACTGTACTTTAAGCATTTTCTGGTAGTCTCCGGAACACTGACGACCTTTTAAAAAAACAATATCGGTAGTTCCATAATAGGAAAATGTTCCCCATACCATGAGTGAACCCCCTCCTTGCTGTCTGCTGAAAAAAGTTTGCAGTTCTTTGCGAATATCGTGCCAATAATATGCCTATCCATTGGGGCCATCTAAATTGAACTTCTTTTCATCACTGAACAGAACACTCAACTATTCATCTGTCCAGTTCATATGCTTTCGAGCCCACTGAACACGATCGTCTTTCTGTAAAGTTTGGTGAACGAAGCATTTTGCTATAAGCAAGCAATGTACTTACCTGCAGCCGTCGATGCACCGTGGATTTTGATACTGGAATGGCCACTTCTCTAGAAATTGACCGTACAAACAAGTTCAGGGTTGAAGCTAACCTGAAGATCTCTTTGTCTTGCCGTTTAGTTGTTTTCTTTGGTCGCCCAGTGCGAGATTTTGCTTTCAAATTGTCACCTTTTGACAGAATTCGATAAATAGCAGCCCTACTGTGTCCAAGTTTTCTTGCAATATCTACAACTTGCGGCATCTTTACAATCAGTTGAAGAAAGAAAGAGCTTCGCTTTTATCACAAAAAGCTGTTGAATGACCAGTACATGACCTTGAATATATATATATATATATATATATATATATATATATATATATGAGATATATATATATATATATATATATATATGAGACGTCAGATATTCCAGTAAAGTTCCAGAGTTAAGGCAGATAATATGGTTTATTTAATATTACATTTAAGTTACAATATAGAGTGAGAAGAGGGGAGGGGAGACGGGTACAAAAATCAGCGTGGACTAATTAAGCAGTTCCAGTGGCAGAAGTCTCTCGATTTTCGAGGTGCGGGTGTATTTACGCTCATCATACCACGTGGTCCGGTATGACATAACTCCGCCTCTCTCTTATCTCTAATCGAATCACATACATTTACCAACATGACCCGCATCCGGGATTACAAAGGCGTGGGGACACGTGTACACTCTAAAGAACTCAGAATCGACGGCTTGATGTCTGACAAATAACAAAATAAATAAAACATAGCTCCAGAGCGCGCGTGGAAAGTATGACAGGAAAGCAAAACTTACAGTGAAAGTACCGCTTGAACAATACCCAAACTAGTAAAACCCAAATTACCTTTTTATACATTACATATATATATATATGTAATCAATAAAAAGGTAATTTGGGTTTTACTAGTTTGAGTATTGTTCAAGCGGGTACTTTCACTGTAAGTTTTGCTTTCCTGTCTTACTTGCCACCCGCGCTCTGGAGCTATGTTTTATTTTTTTAGTTAATTGCCAGATACCAGATCCTTGATTCTGTGTTCTTTTTAGAGTGTACACGTGTCCCCACGCCTTTGTAGCCCCAGGTAGGATGCAGGTCATGTTCATAAATGTATGTAATTCGATTAGAGATAAGAGAGAGGCGGGGTTATGTCTTCGCAAACCACGTGGTGTGGTGAGCGTAAATACACCCGCACCTCGAAAATCCGGAGACTTCTGCCACTAGAACTGCTTAATTAGTCCACGCTGATTTTTGTACCCGTCACCCCTCCCCTCTTCTCACTGTACATTGTAACTTAAAGATAATGTTTAATAAACCGTTTTACCTGCCTTAACTCTGGAACATTACTGGAATATCTGACGTCTCATATATATATATAGATTCGGTCTTTGAGCCTCGTCAGGGGAGACCCCCCTGAACCCCCCCTAATTTTTTAGTTTCATTATTGCCGTATTAAAACGATATTAATTCACTATGTCATTTTATCTCTTACTCCTTTTTCGTTTTATTTTATTCTTCCTTTACATTTATTTCATCGACTGGAAGTAGGAGGGTTTCCTGATCTTTCCTTGCAAATGCAAACGTGGGTCGATGACAACTGAAGTAACTTATATAATTTTTAGTATCTATCTTAACACTCCAAAAATTTTGCTTTTCGTTATTGATAACGTTGAAAATGCTTTAGGCGAGTAGGGTTGCTGTATTTCGCCTGGTAACCCTGGAGTCATCCAGAGTGGATAAGAATCCCAAGCTGTTAGGCTTATGTTAAAAATTATTCTTTTTCCACTTTCACATTCACTAGCCCAGTGCCCGATGCGTTTACACCTTTTACAAGTTATTCTTGATGCATCCTTAATTTTATGAGTCGGCTGGCCCGAGTATTTTCCATAATTTTTATTTTTAGAAGCAGGTTTTCTAGGAGCAACCACGAAAGCACCTGAGTCTTCCGCTTGTCTATCATCGTTACGCCTGGCATTTGATTCTGAATATTTCCGGCTTCAGAAGTTCATCTCTTGATTCCATAACACATCGGAAATTGTCGAAAGTAGAAGGGAGGCTGCATTACAGTCAGCAAGTCGTTGTCTGTTATAATATCTATTTCTGAAAGTCTGACCATTATGTCGAAGAGTTTTCTCAAATGGTCGTGAATTCCTTTAGACAAGTCGGGTATCTTATATTGAATTAAAGATTTCATTAACGCAGCTTTACGAGCAGGTCCTTTTACTGATAGATTTCTCCCAGTTTTTTCCAGACATCTGATGAAGTGTCACAATTTTTTATTTGTTTGAGTTCAGATGGCGATATACATAGAATTATATCTGCTTTTGCTTTTTCGTCCATTATGAATTTGGACCCACGTATCGAACTCTTCTTGCGATTTTTCGTCATTTTCCAAAACTCCAGGTTTAGGCTTTGAACCTGATGCATAAATCCAGGCATCATTCTTTATTAAAAGCGCTTTCATTTGCATTTTCCATGTTTCGTAATTATCTTTATTCAGCGTTTCAATCCAACAAGTTCCAGTCGCCATTTTGAGGATGAATGATGAAGCCTTGAAACGAACGTTAAAAATCAGCAAATAAATAAATTCATCCATCTGGTGTCCATAACCTTTTAGAAATGTTAGCAGAGTTATGGCACAATAGTAAACGTGGGAACATAACATTTTATTAGAACGGAAGAAACACGCACATCACATAACAAGGCAACATAACAAGGGTGCCCTCCGAGGGGGGGGTCTTTCTAAGGGGTCTTAACCCGTATTTACGCTGAGTGAAAAATGTATAGAAGAAGTAAAAAGAATGCGTGCGCGAGCACAGTTACAGTTAAGTAGATAAATGTTTATTGAGGGATACAGAATTCAGGAGGATAAGACTTTGCACAATAAAAAAAATAAACAAATCAGTACTCAACGATTTATTCTTACTTTTATGTCGCATTTTTGGGACACATTTTTCAGACAGTTTTCAATAAAGGGTGTGAGAGATAAAATGTCATAGTCATTAATAAATCATAAAACATTTCTTCTATAACAATAGAAAAAATACTGTACTAAAACGCATGAAATTTGAGAACTGTTATTTTTAAGTCTTGAAAACAAAAAGTAAATAGTGCCAGGGCCGGCCCAAGGGGGGTGCGAATGTAGGCGATCGCCTAAGGCCCCGCGCTTATAGAAGCCCCGCTCCTGGGCCATTTTATTGCTATCTCATAAGACATGATAGAGAAGAGGCTTCGCTCTTGCGCTTCGCCTGGGCCCCGCACGCTCCTCGGGCCGTCTCTGATAGTGCAATAAGTATAATTAATAAAATAGATAAAAGGGCTTACTTTTTCCCCTTTTATCAAACCAACTCCACAGCCACTGGTATCACTGGGGACCGAATCAGCTTTTAGCGGTAGAATCTGTGTGTACGTCCAAAACAAAGTTCATTGGAAGGATTGGAAATTGCAAATCTATGTGTTCACTACACAAAGAAAACTCCACAGCCACTGGACATTAGCAGGGCTTGACTGTCAAGAAACATTTGACGGTCAAAAACTGAAGCGGCCGAATTTGATTTTCAAAGGGTCTTTCCAATAAGTAAGGAGAGGCATCATTTTTTATTTAAACAAAACTATATTTTCCCCCTCAAAGCGCAACTGTAATGGATGTCTTCTCCTTAACGAATTCCTGACAAAAAACCCAAATGGTCAGTATATTGTAGTATTTTCTCCAGACTATATTTAAAATTTACCGATTTGACACGAAAATTACGAAAACTACTTACCTGTACTCATACACAAAACAAGTTAATATTTCACTGCAAGATACAGATATTCGACTGGTATAATTCATTTAACTTAACCAAACTTGACACACAGACATTATTTATTTACCTATTTAGCTTAGCTCTTTGTAATCCATTCTTTGCAGCTCATTCAATAATCCCTCCAACCCTCTCCCCCATTTAAGTGAACGAACACAGATGTGACTGATTTTTGAGTTAACGGGAGATAAAAGGGCCGCTTTCGGCATTTAAACCACTCCAATTTTTCACAGAATCTTAATGGTCATTTAGTGCTGACATGTTCTTAAGTTTTGTTTGTAGGTCCAGAAAATCGGTCATTTTATGCCTTGTTAACAAGCCGCTTTTCTTGCGAGATTTGAAATACATTACAATGAAACTGATTGCACTGCACATTTTCTATTTTCTGTAACCTCTCTTCCCGCGGCACTTTCTTGAATGTTAGCGACCTGTTAAATTTGCAGCATTCTGAGCTCAATGTTCGTGTTTTTCCTTGACTCGGACAGAAAATTTTAAATTTTTAAGAGTCCAGTACGTTATTTTTATTTATTATTTTATCTTTTTTTGGGGTGGTGGTGGTGGTATTGTAAATATTTTTAGAAAAGTAATGTGGAAAAAGATATTTAATAATTTGAGGAGCTGAAACGACTTTTAACGTGATTTCATTAACCAAAAGCTCAGCATAAGCGGGGGACAGGGGTCGATACAAACAAAAATTGGGTCCGTTTTGTGGCCCTGTCACAAAATTACCATCGATTTAAACGGAACCCCTTCACAAAAATACAGTCGATTAAAACTGCCCTTCATTGGCATGAAAAGTAATGTGGAAAAAGATATTTAATAATTTGAGGAGCTGGAACGACTTTTAACGTGATTTCATTAACCAAAAGCTCAGCATAAGCGGGGGACAGGGGTCGATACAAACAAAAATTGGGTCCGTTTTGTGGCCCTGTCAGAAAATTACAATCGATTTAAACGGAACCCCTTCACAAAAATACAGTTGATTAAAACTGCCCTTCATTGGCATGAAAAGTAATGTGGAAAAATATATTTAATAATTTGAGGAGCTGGAACGACTTTTAACGTGATTTCATTAACCAAAAGCTCAGCATAAGCGGGGGACAGGGGTCGATACAAACAAAAATTGGGTCCGTTTTGTGGCCCTGTCAGAAAATTACAATCGATTTAAACGGAACCCCTTCACAAAAATACAGTCGATTAAAACTGCCCTTCATTGGCATGAAAAGTAATGTGGAAAAAGATATTTAATAATTTGAGGAGCTGGAACGACTTTTAACGTGATTTCATTAACCAAAAGCTCAGCATAAGCGGGGGACAGGGGTCGATACAAACAAAAATTGGGTCCGTTTTGTGGCCCTGTCACAAAATTACAATCGATTTTAACGGAACCCCTTCACAAAAATACAATCGATTAAAACTGCCCTTCATTGACATTTTACCCTACATTTTAATGTGTTTCATCAATTAACAAAAAAAAGTGACTTTTATTAAAATTTGGTTTAAAAATTCACAAAAATAAGTGCTGAAATTCACAAAATTAAGCATTAAAATTCACAAAAATATGCAGTTTTTACAAAAATGGGACCCTGGAAAATATTCCTGGATTGACCCCTGATAAATTATGTAAGGTTTTGAGTTGAAGACGTTTTCACGAAAAAAAAAGGGGGGGGTATATAAATTAGGTGAATGTACATATACTATGTACAACTAAAGAAAACTAATATTCTGAGATATTATCTTAGCTAGACTTTTAAACAAATTTTTTGAAATGCTAGAAAGTAGATTTATATGCACATCGGCAGATCGTTATAAACAATAGCTTTGAAGGTTCCCCTTCTGTGCGGAACGTTACTTCTCTGTATTGCTCGGGAGCAACGCTGTTAGTAGGAAGTAATGAGGTGATTTGTTGCTGTATTTTGCATGAAAATATAAAACGGTTAAAGGTATCGAAATACTGACTTACATAGCACTGCAACTGGAGTTTACGTCTCTCACGACGAGCCAACTAGAACGACCCCCTCCCGTGGAACCATAACTTATTTTGGAACCCCTAACAAGTCTGGGGCACGTGCCCCTAGTTGCCCCTGGCAGCAGATATAAATCATAAAATCGCAGTTCGTTTTTTGTTCTCTTAATCGTCTTGCATCGTTTTTTGTTCTCTTAAACTGCGTCGCATTTGAATTCGCAATTAGTCGTCTGTCAAGTCAAGTAAGTTGGGCACGATCATAAAAGTGTATTGTCTCGCTGCTACTGACCTTCAAACACTAAAATTAGGTTCACTAAAAAAAAATGAGAAACTGAACCCAACCTGTGACAGGGCAGCAACTAAAAAGGGGTGTAAGCGGGGACAAGCACCGGGAGACTTTCTAAAAGGAATGCCAAAATCAGTTATAGTTTCTTGAGATGGAAACGGCTCCATGTGAGGGGGCACACGACCATGGGCGCCCATAAGGTGGGCAAGGTAGGGCACTTGCCCACCCTAAAGTTTTAGGTTAATGTCTCATGATGTTAACAGATGGCAAAAATAGAACTAAATTTGTTTAAAAGTTTGATATTTGCCCTCTCTAGAATTTTTTTTTGAAGTTTGCCCCCCTCTAGGAAAATTACTATGGGTGCCCATGCACATGACACTAATTATGGTTTGCCTCGGGTGACAAAAACTCTAATTGTGGAATTGCCTGTGAAAATGACCTCTTTTTGCCCACTATTTACAGCAACAGGTCTTTTTTTCTAACATTGAGCAATTGATTTCAGACAAGTTTAAAATCGCTGCCCCTTGATTTTTGCGTTCCTTAGAAATTATCTAGCTTGGCCGTTTGGTAGAATCTGCCATCGTTCCTGTTGGGTTGAAAAGCTTCAGTGACTTTATTCTTTTGTTGATTTTTGCAGGGGAATTTTTTTTTTTTTTTTAGAATCTGATAGTATATTTGGATTATAAATGCATTATTTGTGTTCAAAGTCATAACTTTGCCCCTGACTTTTTAGACTAGGGGGCAATTTTTACAACTGCAGGGGCAATTGCCCCCCTCAGATTACGCCTATGATTTTTGGGACAGCATTATCTTGTTTTCATTTTTTATATTAAATTTATGACTGTTTGGAGTATTTTAAGCATTTTACTATTTCTGTTGCGTCAATACATATTTGCATAATTTCTTTCGTCTTTCTAGTCTATTTGATTAACTCTTAAATCCTAAAAAAACGCTACTCTATAAATTTTTGGGACGCGCTGTATAGGTCACAGTCTCATGACTTGCATAGATTTTGGTGTGTGCAGAGCTGATAGTTTGTTCAGAGTCGCGAAAATTAATTCTTACAACCTAAAAATGCAAATCATTCAGAAAACTAGTGTCTAAATAGTGCATTTGATTATCAAATTAGGTGCGCATATAATAGGTCACTGTCTTACATACTACATAAATTTTAGCGAGTGTACGCCCTACAGTTTTTTACAGGACTACAAAAAAAGTATTCTCATACATTGTGGCCTATATACACTTAAATCATTTTAAGTGCATTAATTCCTGAACACTTTATACGATTCAGTTGAATGAAATTTATTTAAACGCTTGGTAAATATCAAGTGTTCGGAAAGTCGGGTGGAGTCAATCGATTTTTTTTACATTAAAAAAAAAAAAACTCTCGGTAAAACGTCGGCATTTGAGACTGTGCTGTATAAGTGAAAATGGAGTATAGTAAGAAAAGAAAAAAGCATCTTTTTTTAACTGTAAAATTAATTTCACTATTTTTGCTTCTTTTCTATTTACCTATGTACTCTTATCCGTTTTCACAGCAATTTTCCACTTTTTGAATGTAACATTCGACGTTCCATGATTCTCCCTTATTTAATTACATTTTTAATCATTTGGCTTGTTTTCGGTTTTTACTTTTCTGTTCAGACAACCTTTATATTTCTTCTCAAGTAGAATATACGCTGCTTAATGTTTTATACAAAGTTGTTTATATTTCAATGAGTTATTTTATTGTGCGATACTTGTTAAACTTCTTTCCATTATTTTCCAGATATCACATAAGCATGTGGATAAGATGGCGTAACCGAAATTGGAACATTCGAATTATCGAAAGAGTGCCATCCGAAGAAAACAGTGGCAGCAGTGATACAGTAATAAGCATCCCAAGCGATTCATCAACAGATCCCATTCGATCAGAAGAACAACTGATAAGACACAATACATCGTCTTTGGATACTTCTGTTTTCAACCACGCCACTGTTCATCCATTATTAACATCAACTAACCACAACGATGTGAAAAACGTTTGAGGCACCATGTCTAAATAAACGCATCATAAAGAAAAAAACGTTGCTTCACATGATAAGCTATACATTTCTAGGATCATATTTCAGGGAATTAATGAAAGGCAAAACGGCAGTGCCACACAAAAATAATTTTTTTTAAATCCCAAAACTTTTGAAATGTACAGACTTTTGTAAAATTCCCACACTTGCCCCGCTATAACATTATCCAGTTTCTGTTGAACTCAGGCTTTAGCACAGTGTTGTTCTATTGACTTCCAGAATAAAAAGCTCATTGGATGTTTCATAAGACTAATATTTTCTTTCAGTGAAATACATTCACTTAAGATATACGAGTTCCATTTCTACATTTTCATTATGTTCCAAATTTTCTTTTCTTCTTCTTCTTTTTTTTTTTTTTTTTTTTTTTCTAAAAATATAGAACAGAGAAAAGACTGTCTAAGGCATAGCAATAGAGGATGGAACGGATAGGATGTAACAATGGGGGAGATATAATGATCAAAACTCAGTGACATCCCAAATAATGATTAAATTTTATTACTAAATATAAAGGGCATTAAAAAAATGCTTAAATCTGCAACTGAATTCTTTTGTTTATCTTTGTAGTACAAAATTATTGCAGATTATTGATATTTGGAACAGTTCATTCAAAAGATGAAACAGGTTAAAGTAAAGAACTGCCAGCTTAAACCAGTCAGGGCTGTCACTTCGATTTCTGAAACAAAATTAGATACCCAATTTTTCCATTAAAGTTCTAAGTGCACAATTACTGTATGTTAAGATTTATAACTGCCGTCAAGGCTCTTGCTAATGGGGGGGGGGAGAGGAGGAAGGGGGGCAGGGCCATTATGGACGGCTCACCCCCCCTGGAAAAATCCAAGCCCTCTAGAGCAAAAAGAACAAGGTCCATGAACAAAGGTTTTTTTCCGGAGGGGGTGGATATGAGATTTAAATTTTATGTCCCTGAGTGAACACTTACTGCCCTCAAAAATAGAAGCATTGATATAAGAGGGGATATTCCCAGCGAAACGAAATCGTTCGAATGCGAAAAGTTTCCTCAAGCTTTCAGAAGAACATGAAATTCAATTTCGATAGATAACAAAAATTAAATATGAAGTTATTTATTTTAGGTGTAAGCAGATTAAATATATTATGTGTGGATATATTTTTGTGAAATGTTTTTCTAGCCCCCGTTCTAATTGCTTCCACAATGGGCAATCTTTTAGTGCTATATTAAATATAAAGAAAGATTTAGTTTTTTAATCATGCATACACACACGTGTGTGTGCATTTGTGCGTAAATTTGACAGCCCCCTCAGGAAATTTTGAGCCCCCCCACAGAAAAACGGTCTAGCTACGACCCTGAAGGGAGGAGCCTTCCCTCAACACAAAAATTCTCTTAAACTTGGCAAAATTAGATACCTAGTTGGTAAACTTGGTAAAAAAAATGTAACGAAAACTGTAATTTACATTCTATTTCTAGTACACTTTGCAAAATTACTCAAACCCAGTTGGTAAAAGTAAGAAGTTGGTATTATAGTTGATAGAAAAAAAAAAAAAAAAAAAAAGTTTGTAAACACCGACATCCCCCTCCCCCCTTATAAAAAGTCTTAGCAATGGCCCTGACTGCTGTTTCAATATAAATCACTGGGTGCAACACAGCTCTTAGGCAGTCAAACACCAATACAAGAAAGTACAGGAAGGAAGCATCTTTACTGCAACTATGGGAATGAACAGAACAGATTATACCTGGATTGAAGAGAAGAATACCTACCCATTGTACATGCCTGCCAGCCAGAGTACAGCTCCAGAATTTTTTTAAAAATAATGTTAGGGGGAAGCTTTCAATTTGAAAGCAACTCTTAATTGTTTACAAATATATCACTGAATAATTACTCAAGTAAAATTTTTAACAAAAGTGCAATTCTATGACAATTTGCAAAATTCACACTATCCTTAAAAACAGTATTTTCAGCCCTATAAACAGTGTTTGAAAAAAATTGAATGCAAGTAATATGCTTGGTTTAGATATGTATGTGTGTGTCATCACAAGGGGGGGGGATGCTTTTATTAGAACAAATGTTATGTATTGTTAAAATAATAAACTATCTTAAGATGGCTATACACATTTAAACACAAAACTTAAGCTTCAAAAGTAGGGGGAGGGTGATACATCTAGATATCCCCTCCTGCCGATGCAGGATGCATTAAAGTTACATATGTTGTCATATTCAGCTTTATAATAATGTCTTTAAATATTAATATAGTCCCCCAATTTTCAGCATAGAGCAATGATTTCATATTTGAGATGAAGGAATCTACCAAAATTGAATGGTTGATTGCACAAATTTCATAATTGTGTAATAAAAAAATATATGGATAGCTCCTCATAAAATCAATAACAAATAAATCAAAACTCAAATCATAACTTGCATTCATTTCTTTTATTGAATTTGCCTTGCACTGTATAAAGTACACATGAATGGCTAATTACAAAAAGGGAACTTTGGGCAAAAACAAAATTTTACAGGAGAAGCAAAAAACCGTATAACATTTGTAAAAAAAAAAAAAAACACTGATCACTTAGCAATTTTGCACAGACATGTATTGCAACTCTACAAAATTTTATTTATTCAGTCAACGTTTTTTATCAGTCCATGATGCAATACATTTTCAGTCATGGAGAAGTTATCTTTTTGTAGTTAAATATGAACAATGTTCTGCAAATTGAGGGATTTTTGAAAATTAATGATTTTAATTATTACGTTAAAGATTTTACCTTAATAAGGAAGTTTATTTCCCAGCTAATTTCTAATGTTAAAGGATAAATACAATAATCATTTTACTTAATAAAGCTATACTAATCTTCTCTTCTCTAGCTGCTGTTATTGTCGCCCATTCAATAGCTATTGCCTTCCAAAAATCACTTTTTCTGCAATATACCTTATCATTTTCTTTGTATCATCAAACTTCGCTGTCATGATGGTTTTATTTTTCCTCAGTAAGCTTAACACGAAGGAAAAGATACATGTTCTTCATTGAGTTTCCTTAATTTAAACTTTTCAGACCCCAGCCCACCAATAAACTGATGGCATTCAATAGTCTCACATTTAGTTTTATCACACTTGATGTAATGTTAGGTAGCAATTTGGAATGTTATTTTGCAGATTTTAGAAACATTCAAACTGGAGGATGAGTTACTCAAATTTTTTCATAGCATGATTTCCACCAACCATTAAAATCAGAGAACGTGTCATACCTCAGCATGTGCATTTTAAACTTTGAGAAATATGGAGTATGACGTTAGTGATTTCTTCTGTTAGGAACAATCTATCAGTGTTCTGGAGTTTTCTTTTGCTAATACTAAGACTCCTACGGTATTCAAAAAAAGACTTCCCTCAAATCTCAAATACTATTTCTTTTGTACAGAACAGTGTTTACTACACATTTATTCCTTTTTGGCAGAGGTTGACCAATATCGCTAGCGATTTCCTTTATTAAATGGAGGCAGAAGGTTCTTTTCCTCTTAAGACCTCTGTTGCAACTTGCAAGCTTTTTGTGATTTATTAGAAACAGAAAATAAAAGTTCACAATTTTGTAGTTCAAACAAGAACAAACATGGCAAGTTACAATACCAAAGAACAAGTTTTGCGCAAACTTGGCTTCGTACCAACTTGGCCTTGAAAGATAGTTAACTGCAAGAACTTTTATCTGTCATAAGTCCCCTTCTTGCAGTTAGCAATAAAGCCCCTGTTGTCTTATCAAGGTTAAAAAGGCCTCTAGAAGTTCTATTCTTGTTGCAAAGGATGCATCCAGGGCAGCGGTTCCCAACCTTTTAACATTGCCCCCCCCCCAAACAAAGGATAGCTTTGGATAGTACTTCTCCTTCACACTACCAGTATACATACAGTTTCAACAATGAACAGAGTCACCTTTTTCTACAAAATTATGGTATCAGTAAAGCTTGAATAAACATTTTAAGCAAAATAAGTATGTTTTGGAGAAAAAAATCAGAATATATAATGATTTTTTAAACATGCATTACCACTTGCTTGTTTTTCCTCACCCCCCTGCAAATTATCTGTGCCCCCCTACCGGTTGGGAACCACTGGTTTAGGGGTAATGATTCTGAAAATGCCGAAATGTTAATTTCTCAAAATTTGTCAATCTTTTACAGTTAGCCGTTTACAGACACAATAAATTTATCATTAGAATATTTCATAAGACAAAACTTAGATCAAAACATTATTTATTAAATGAATGATAAAATATTTTACAGCTTCATGATCACATCATATGCTTTTGGTTTCTTTGCACATTATCATACAAATGCTTTTCTCACAGATGACTGGTAGCCCTGATATTTAAAATCTCACATTAAATAACATTTAAAAACAAAACAAAATATTACACATACATTTAAATACAAAATAAAATATTGCATGGGAACAGCAAGATTTTATTCTGAAACCTTGCTAGAAGCATAACAGATAAGTTGACTCTGAATCTAACATTTTTCTTAATAAGCATATGCACTCTTGCTGTACAAATATTGAAGTATATAAACAATATCAACATTTCATTAGTGTGAAAATAGCAAAATATATAAATAAAACATTAAAAAATCTTTCTTCTTTCAATAAAGAGCAGTATGTTATAAGAAATAACCAGCACAAGAAAATGCTAAATACTAATTGCAAGAACTTAGAATCTTAAGCTTTTTATTAGATAGACAAGAACATTGGCATTTTTAAGAAATGCTGACAAGAGAGCTTATAGAAACATAAACAGTTATTTGAATACCTCAAAGAAGACACAGAAATCTTATTATGACTGGTATTAATACCAGAAAAAAATTAATCACTTAAATTTGTAATAAACGAGAATTTGGATCTCCAATCCTTAAATGTATATACATCCAAGATGCAATGTAAATAATAATATTATACTTTTGGCTGTTTAACCCTTTAGACCCCATCAAAAAATTTCTCTTTGAATTAAATAATTTTTATAATAAGAGAGATTAAATTTGTAATTACAAAAATATAATAAAATATTCCAATTATTAAATTTTCAAGGAAAACTGGTTTTTCTTTTATTTGCACAAATTGGGATATGCATCCTGTTCTATAGTATTATAGGCCCGTTTTGTGCCCTCAATTGTACACACAAGGTTTGAAAGGGTTAAGCAAGTCACAAAAATAAAGATGAAAATGCAAAATTAATTGATAAAAAGTTAAATTAATTTATTTTCACTAAAGCTAACTACATGCATTATCCAGAATAATCACACCGTTTTGATTTAAATCTATGAATCTAAAGTATAACATGGACAGCCTATTCATAAATATAAAATATTTTGTAAAAATTTAATAAATAAATAAATTCAACAAAGAAAAATGATTTGTAATACAGTGAAACCCCGATCTATCGTTCCCGTATTCATCGTTTTCCTGCATTCATTGCTTTATTTCTATGGTCCCTGCACAAATTGTATATCGTTCGTCAAAAAGTGACTTTCCCGTGTTCATCGTTGTAAAATTTTTCTCCTGACCAAAATGAAAATGAACGTTAAGGGGATCCATATGTCATACAAACTGTAATTACTTCCTGGTATTATTTCTTGGTTTATTGATGATAAGATGAGCAGTGGTTGCGCGTTGAAGATGTGTATAGCGTGAAATTTAATGATTATATTTCCATTAATCAAGATGGTGAGGCATGCAGTATCCTAAACATGGAAGAAAACGTGTGATGATGCAAAAAATGAAAATAATTGTGCAGCAGCGGATAATGTTTTTTCCCCTGAGGCTAAGCCTGCACTAGTGCGAAGTTTGTCTGAAGCAATAACGCTATTTAAAACTGTATGAACTTTGAACTTTTATACAAACATAAAATCACATAAGAGGACCAGAAAAATATTGTAAATCTTGAAAATTTACTATTTAATTTCCGAAATTTCAAAATAATGAAAAACCCCATATAAAATTACGTGTTTTTTAAAGTAAGTATCACTTTTCATCTTCGATTTATTCTTTTCACAAGTTTGTAACAAATTAGTATTGGTTGGTATACAGTCATTGTGCATATGAATAAAGATTGCTATCTTCATATTTTGACTAAAACCCGCATTTGTCGTTTTCCCGTATTCATCGTATTTTCCTAAACGCCCCATGAAAAACGATGAATTGAGGTTCTACTGTAATATTAATTGCCAGTGGTGGATACTTTTTGTTAAAGAGCTATGTTACTATTATACTGCATGTATTAATGTTACTACAAACCGTGTATACTTTTTGATAAGAGCTAGTTTATAAATATACACATAAACCACATTTGACCTAAATAAAATATGCATTAATGCAAAATGTTGCCCTTTAGCAAAGAATTTCCTTTTATTTATCTTTTTTTTTCCTCTTTTATATTTGGGGGGGGGGGCTGAAGCCCACTAGCCTCTCCTCTGGATCCACCAATGTTAAATGCTATTATATTAGCCGAGTGCTTGTTCTACATAAGGAAAAATAGCATCTATTTAAGTATACAAAAAGCCAGAAAAGCATTCATAAAATTTTAGGAAGGGGGGGGGGGGGGATCAGTACCTAGGCTTTGAATAAACTGAATCAAAGTAAGCTTTTATATTGGCAATGCAAGTTCTGACAGAAAAAAAAGTAATGGTTAATGGAAAAGTTGCCCTCTTACTGGGGATTATACCTCGTATTTGCAATCTGTGAGATGGGACGTGATTATTATGCAGTTTGAACCGCCTTCCTTAAGTTGAAAAAACACTCAAAATACTGGTGTTAAACGATAAAGTAATTAAAAAACTTTGTAAAAAACACACATAAGAAGTAAAAGGAAAGAGGATACGCGTTTCGTTCAAAAAACAATTTTTGAACGAAACGCGTATCCTCTTTCCTTTTACTTCTTATGTGTGTTTTTTACAAAGTTTTTTAATTACTTCGCCTTCCTTAAGCTTTGATTTATGCTAAAATTAATAATTTAAGTGTGAAATATAATGATTTATGTGTCAAATAATACCATATGAAATAGTTACAATTTGCAACTATTTGATTAAACAATTTGTATTTAATATCTTGTTAATTAAATTAACAAGAACAATCAACAAAATACTGGTGTTTAAAGGTAAAATTGTTCTAAAACTTTGTAAAAGAACACATCTATTTATGTGTGTTATTTTAGAGTTTTAAATTAATTTCATTCTGTAAATTAGTCTATTAGATCATGTTATATTAAACTTTTGTTAAATAACAAAACAAGTCCCCACCCCCTTCCTTTTTGCCGAATTAGCATGAGATTGTCAAGCAAATCCACTCTTTCCACCAGGAAAATTAGCATGGCCAACATGATGTTTACAAAATCTCAAAATCTAAATTTTGAAAAAATTAATGTTAAGTACAGAAATTAAGTTGTTATAAGTACAGTAACTACCTATAAAAATACAAAATTTCATTTTACTTGCTTCAAGTGTTTTAATGTGATGTGCAAACCAAAAGGAGTCATGGATAGAACAATAGATTTTTTTTCTGGAAATTATTTGTTATTCCTTAAAGCTTGAAATGACTAGAAATCACAAAAGTTTTCAATTTTTAGTACTAAGTACAAATTTTAAAATATTCCTAGTCTTTTATAATTCATTTTTCAGTGAAGATTTTTATTTTTTAAATGATGACAGCAACACTGAATTTTATAGTTTAAAAAAAAGAAAAGAAAAAAAGAAAGAAAAGGCAAAGGTAAGAAAAAGCTAAACCTGACAAAAGCTCATTTTTAAAACTGCAATTTAGCTGGATAGAACTATTTCCAATCTTATTTACACATATAAGAAGGTATATAAGTTCACAAATCCACCAGTTTCACAACTTTATCTTGAATAACACTAATTTAAACTTGTACTAAGGAATATATCTTTAAAAAATATGAACAACTGCATATTCTAATTAAGACAGATAAACAAGAAAGTCAGAGCCAACCATACATTTATGAAAATGTACATAACACATTTGGAATACAATAAGTCTACTGGCAAGATTAAGCTTCCTTAATAAGCTATTAATAAATATAACTTATTACTTACAATTACAATATTTTTCTTATAAATGAAAGATAAAAGTTAAATTAATCAGTAAAATGTGCTTTTATTTAAGAAAGAAAATTATCATATATTCATCTAATGTTCCACAGCACTTTTGTTTGAAATTGTTTAATTTATAACCTAAACAGAAAATGCAAACATTTAGAATGATTATTAGCTCCATATATTTAAAATTCAATTATACATTTATAATACAGAAAATTATGACTACCTATTTTGGTAAAAATAAAAGATATGAGCATACTAATACAGATACGGCTTTAAAAAAAACAACTACATATCTATTATAATGGCAGTATTAAATGGGTACTATGATTAATTCAGCACCACTTTTATAGAAGAACCAATATTAAATCAGAATATATATTTAATAAGTACATACATGTAATACACAGAACATATTGTACTGAATAAGTATCAAGCATTTTCTTCATAGTCCCCTAATTGTTAGTAATAGTTCTTTTTAAGTTTAAAATCATTCAGGAGATAAAGGAAGGTTTTAATAAATGTTTCTCATTCATATTAGCTTACAAATACTTAAATCTTTTTAAAAAAATTAATGCTAAAAAATGAATTTCTTTTATGAATATTAAGAACTATGTTGTAATGCTAGTTCTCAGTCACTGCAATGAGAAAATTCTTTGAAAGAAACTAAAATACGCACATAAGGATAATCAAAAGAAATTAAAATGATTGGTCATAAGAAAAATGTCTTTAAAATAAACAAATACATAAAAATCTGCATGGTTCAATAACATTAGTCAAAGCATTATACATATATTTTCCCCCTTCATCTGGTAAATGTTAGGTCGACAACTTTAAAATTATGGCAGATTCTTACAAGATTAACAGAATAACATATCCAATATTGACTAATTTCTTATAATTTGTAATACAGGTATTAAAAGAACTTCCCCTTGTGACACGTTTGTATCACCAACAGGGCTAAACAGATATGCAGGCAAGGCATAATTTATTATGAACAAGCACATTCTTTTTACACAATACCAATAATAAGGCTTGGCACCAGCCATTTTTTTAAGTGACCCAGTGTTTTAAAATTCATAAAAGAAAGTCATTTATAATAGAAAATACATGTCAAATTATACATTAAATTACATAAATTAACACAGCCCAATCCAAAATCATTTCATTTCACAGCAACATGACAAATCTCCTAATGATAAATACATGAATAACTAGCAACAGCTATAAAGCAAATACTTTTTATTCTTGCTTGTGTTATAAATCAATACATTCATAAATAGAATCCTGCATCTATAATATAAATTATAACTATTTTTCTTTTCTATAACAAACTTTTGAAAGCTGCAAAAGAAATGCACCATTTTCAAAGCATGTGCAGTAAAAGTCTGTATTCAGCAGAAATTTAAAATATGGACTACATTTAAACAACAGGATAATTATATGTACAAATGCCAAATTGGCAATATGAATCATAAAGCACCTTGACTATTAAAAATACTTCCAACAAGCAATCCCTAAAATAGAGCATAATTTCAATAGGGAATTTGCAAAAATAAAACATGGAGTTTACAGGACAGTTATGACAATGCAAGAACAGGGCCGTAATACAATTTTAACATTTGAGGAATCACATTCTGAAGTAAATGTATGACATTCTATGAATGTTGATAACTGTATGAATATATGTACTCCAAGCTAAAAGTACTGAGCCAAAACATCCAATCATTAATTATTTACATTTTCAAATATCAAAGAATCAATACTAATATACAGAACAACAATTATGCCACTATTACAATTATTACAAAATATTTCGTATTTAGATGGATTATAAAGAACTATGTAATGACAATCTAAAAAAATCAGCAATTCATTTAATTTATGTTAAGATTTGCAAAACCATTTGAATTACTAATGCCTTTTTTCCCCCTTGCAGTGTGGCAATGAATTGTTTTACTCATTAATTCATACAATAAATTGCCAAATAAATTTTATCCAGCTTTAAAGCAATTTTTTTAACTGCATTTTTAAATTTGAGCAACATGTGCATGGAATGCAACTGCAGTAAAGAATTTATATTTCTGATTAATTATAGCCATTAATGAAAATATTAATGACACCTTGCTTTGAAAAAGATAATGATATTACTCCAATGTAATAATTATAAAAACTTAATACAGGAACATATAATAGTTGCATAAAGCCATCATTAGCACTTAATCAAATAATTTCATACACTATGGGGGGAAAACAGGTTTATATTACTTTAAAGTGATCTGCGGCAATAGTACCCAAGAACACAGTAGTAAGAAATACAATTTATTTCATAACAAAATAAAAAGGAAATTATTTATTAACTTTTTAAATTTCAAAGTGAATGAATTTTAGTGCAATAATAAGAACATTTAAAAAAATCTGGCTTTTAAAGGTAAAAAATAATAAAATGTCTGGCCAACCACAAAGTCTTTATAAATTTTAATGTGAGTGCAAATTAAAATTTGAGCTATAATTTACATATCAGAAGAAAACATTTCAATGAGTGATACATAAAGCATACTTAAAAAGAAAGAAAAAAAACAGCAAAATATTTTTATTAAGCTTATGAATTTTATATTCTAAATATAGATTTTGCTTGTTCCAGGAAAGAAAATGGGTTAGAATGCATTTTGAGTTAAATTTTCAGTTTTTGCAATTTTGACAAAGCCAATACATTTTCTATAGATGTACGAATATGTACTAGTAAAATAATGAATTAAATTATCTCTTAAGTTTTATTGTTTTGAAAGATAGTATAATATTTCTGTCATTACAAAAAAAATGAAATTTTAAAAATGTATATGTATTATATAATAAGCTGATAGTTGTTTTAGAAACATAATGCATCTATTTCAGAATATTTGACTACCACAATAGGTGGACTTCAGCTTTTCTGTAAGTAACCTTTAGATCTTTTAAAAAACTGTAAACTATAGTGGAACCTGTCTAATGTGACCACTCTCGTACATAACAAAACTTGTCACTTTACAAAGCAAAATTTGGTATTGTAACATGGAATTTTACTAAGTGATCACTATAGAGAGGAGGTCTCTTTCGCAGGTTTCACTGTAGTTCATTTTGATTATGTCCACAAAAGTTGTACTCTTAACATTTTCCTAATTTTTATCATTTAATTTCTAATTAAGTGCTGCAAAATATGAGTTTAAGCCTTTTTTTAATTCGATTTTTGACATTGTAAACTATTAAATTGATTGTGAAAATAACTTTAAACTACAATTTTTAGCAAAAAAATTTATCTGCACACTCACACAAAATATTTAAATGATTTTTCAGCAAAAATATACAATTTTTTAAATTACTAGTGCATATATTTTGAGCAATTTTTTAAGCTGGATTTTCAAATGTATATTTTTTAATACTTGATTAATTAAAATTTTCAATGCATTATGCCAAATTCCCTGCAAATATTAAGATATTAAAAAATTTGGCCCCAAATACGTTCAAAATTTTTATTAAAACATTTAATATCGATGAATATCAGTTTATTGAGCTTAATCCCAACAGCTTTCAATACATTTATAGAAATATTAGTAACATACTTATTTAAACAGACTATACTTCACATAAACCATATACCACTGATACATAATGCTCTCAAAGAACACACACAGGCATATACAGTAGACAAGTTTAAATCCCATATACAGATCAGTATTTACAACTGAAATTACAAAAAAATACAGAACTTTCATATTTATAAAGGGGATTTGGGGGAAAACAAGGTAAAAAATTTTACCTCCAGGAAAAAGATTTTTCAATTAGAAAAATAAATTTAGATACAGATTTTTTTGCCCAGTAAAGCATAAGATATGAAAAATTATGATTATTGTACCTGATACTATTTTAAGTATATACGTAGACTGGAAAAAGCATTAGCTATGGAACCGAAAAAATGAAAGAAATGGATAAACATTAGGATTTCATGAATTCAAATGATCAACAAATAAATATTATATAGTTTATATTGCTGTATTAAATTACAAATAGGTATGGTGAATTTTTAAACTCAAACACAATTTCACAAAGTACCATTCAAACATAAATGTATCAGAGATGCCACTCAAGGTTTGAAATAAAATTCCTTTTCCAGGTTTAATAGAATTTTTATGAAATTTCAGACAATATTTATACAATGTATATAAAATTTACAACTATTATATCAAATCATTTCATTATTAACCCTTTGCATGTCTGTGACCAATATATTTGGAGCATCCCAGACATACATGACTGAAATCAAAGAGAAAAATCAATCTGGAAATCGTTAGTTTTTTACATTAAATTCAAACAAATTAATAAAGATTGTGCTTTAAATTGATTTGTATTTGTTAGATTTTGAAAAAATAATTTCAAGGATAACTTTTCTGTAGTTGTTTACTTTTTCTTTCATTTCATGAAAGCTATGTGAAAAGTACATACCAGAAAGAGGATGTTAATCTTTTACAATATTCTATCACTTTCCTTTATTAAAAAAAAAAGAAATGCAAACTGAAACAAATGAATAACTCCTATCAAGAAATGCTGTGTACTTCTGTGCATCCATAAAAAAATTTCAGAATTTTTTCGAAAGCTAAATTACAGGGCTAGTTTGCATATGGATTCATTAAGCATGAAAAATATAAGTAATTTTCCTCTTGCTGAACAGAAACAATAGATCATTCAGAAAATATCAAAATAATATAAATTATTTGCAAATAAAAACAACTGAAAAGGATACATTTTTAGAAAGTGATTCCATCAACTTTTCATGTTATTAGGCAAGTTGGAGTGTATAGGCTGATTAATTTTATTTTTTACCAACTATGCGAAAAATTCCAGAGCTGGGAATCGAACCCAGGACTGCCGCATAACGTGCGGGTGCTCTACCACTGAGCTACTCTGGGACGATTCCCAGATGAAATTTCTCGCATTAGAGCCGTTGGCATTTATCATCTTCCTCTGCAAACCACAGATAGAACAGATGAAACAATTAATTCGCGACAACTCCATTACGCCGCGGATATTATACATTTTTAGAAAGTGATTCCATCAACCTTTCATGTTATTAGGCAAGTTGGAGTGTATAGGCTGATTAATTTTATTTTTTACCAACTATGCGAAAAATTCCAGAGCTGGGAATCGAACCCAGGACTGCCGCATAACGTGCGGGTGCTCTACCACTGAGAGCACCCGCTGCGGGTGAATCGTCCCAGAGTAGCTCAGTGGTAGAGTACCCGCACGTTATGCGGCAGTCCTGGGTTCGATTCCCAGCTCTGGAATTTTTTGCATAGTTGGTAAAAAATAAAATTAATCAGCCTATACACTCCAACTTGCCTAATAACATGAAAGGTTGATGGAATCACTTTCTAAAAATGTATAATATCCGCGGCGTAATGGAGTTGTCGCGAATTAATTGTTTCATCTGTTCTATCTGTGGTTTGCAGAGGAAGATGATAAATGCCAACGGCTCTAATGCGAGAAATTTCATCTGGGAATCGTCCCAGAGTAGCTCAGTGGTAGAGCACCCGCACGTTATGCGGCAGTCCTGGGTTCGATTCCCAGCTCTGGAATTTTTCGCATAGTTGGTAAAAAATAAAATTAATCAGCCTATACACTCCAACTTGCCTAATAACTGAAAAGGAATTTTTTTATCAGTGACATTTTTGGTGAGGTATTTTGAAACCAAAATTTATGCAAAAAGAGAAAAAAAAGATTTAAAAAAGTCATATAAATACTTCAAAGTCCAAGTTTGAATCAGTTTTTCCTAATAGTTAATGAAATTTGCAATCAGTCATTGAATGTCTGGATGAATATCATTGTTTTTGATGATTTCTATGCCAGAAATTCTATCTTTTTCATGAACAAAATCACCCTTTCTCATATCAATACAGTCTTCCATTGCCATATATTCCATTCCATACATTTCCCCTCACCATATCCGGCTATAAATATATTTTAAATTTTGGATAAATTTCTTAAGAAAAAATACACTCCCATCTTAATAGTTTGTATTCAGAAATATGCAGTGAGTCAATATAACACACAAAGAATAAATGCCCCCAAAAACTCAGCCATTTTCTGATCAAAATTATGCTTAAGGCTAAACACAATGCATGACACACAAATCTGAATATTTAGAATGAAAAGCAGAAAAAAGAAAAATAAAAGGATAATGACATAAAAGCAATAAATACAATTAACTGTAAATAAAACAGCCAATAAATTAATGGCAGATTGTGAAATAATGAAAGTTTGTCTTTAGGAATAAAGATAATAAAAATATACAATTTGTATAATACAGACATGTTTGTTGTGAAAATACAGTAAAACCTCAATACAACGATATTCAAGGGACCCCATAAAATTACCGTTATAGAGGGATGTATCGTTATATCGAAGGGAGATAGTTATCATTTTAAAGCCTTAAATTATGGCTGGTTTTGTGCACAGTAATAAAGGTTTTCAAAAAGGATCAAACTATCATTGTGAAATATGCTTTAAAAAAGAAAAGAAAAATCATATACCCGAGAAATTTATTGAAAGAAATCAATAATTTTTGTTTGCTTACACGTTTTTTTCACAGTTAAATCAACTAAAAATGTCCGCATAGAGTCAAAAGCACGAAAGGGATCATCATTTGTGGATGAAAGCCTTGAAAAAATGTCTGAAGAGACTTTACAGATTGAAGAGCTTCTTCGGCTGTTAATAAAGAGTGCGTTGAAACTGTATCTTTATCATCATCATCATCCTCTTCATTATCACTGTACTTCTCATCCGTTATTTCAGACAATATGTCTCTGTCACTAACTTCTTCAAAAACCATAACGTCATCATCTACTGTTAAATAATTCACTACGCTAATTCCGCTTACTTTGGTAGTTCTTTCTTCAAGTTGAGCCACAGACTTTTGAAGGTTCTTAAAACACTGTTCATTATCTGAAACATCATTTTCTTCTGAATTTTCATTATGATTCTTATCCTCAACATATTTCTCATCTTCATTAAAACTTTTTCCAACAATTACTAATCTGTAACTTCCCACCAACTTTCAGCAATATTATCACAGACTTACTACTTAACTTTTACTACTTTATAAAGGATCTTCAACAATATTGTCTTGAGTCAACCAATATCTTTCTGTAGTATCCTTTAAAGCACCTAATGATGACCATGTCCAGGGGCTGCAAAATTGGAGAGCAGTTAGCAGGAAAAAAAAGAATTACAATGGTTTTAAATTTCGGAACTGACGAGTGAGCGATGCAATTATCCACCAACAAAGTAATTTTCTTCTTTTTTCTCCATATCTTTATCTAAATTTGCTAACCATTTTGAAAATAATTTCATCATCCAGGATTTTTTATTAGCCATTTTACGGGAAGACTTTTCACATTTTTGAAACATCTTGGCTTCACAGATTTTCAAAAACAGGGGGTTGAATTTTATGTGTACAAGTGCTATTTAACACAAAAGTACTGTCAACCTATGTTTCGAATTTTTACCGCCGTAACATTTTCCAGCCTTTGAATGAAAGTATTTTACTGGTTAAAAGTTGAAAAAAATAATACAGACTCATCCACATTATAAATGTCTTCAGGTGCATATTTTAAACAAAAATTCTTGCAATTTTTTCTGTCGCCATTCAATGACGTCACTTATCGGAGCCGACTTTTGTTCTCTATGTTTTTCTTGGAAAGATAATCCGTGCGGATCACGAAATCGCATCAGTCAACTGTTGCTGGCTTTGAAATTTTTACTTCCTAGTATTCCAGCAAATTTCTTAGCTTTTTCACATAAAAAAGTTCCATTCAGGGGCGTAGCCAGAAATTTTTCATGGGGGGGGTTACGACTACTGCAACTCATATATATGTGTACAAATGTGTGATAATGTAGTGAAGTATTTACATTTTGTACGGCAAAAAATGTCTCATGGGGGGGTATGACCCTCCCTAACCCCCACCTTGGATACGCCTCTGGTTCCATTTATAGGAACATTTACTGCTCTTTGCTCTTGCAACTATTTCAAAACTGCTGCATCGATGTCTTCACTTGTTGCAGCTTTCATCCGTTTCCTCTAAAGATTAATTCGATTTAAATTCACAGTATCTTCAATATGTTTCCCTTTCTGAGAAAAGTTGCTTCGGTAGATTGCGATATTCCGTATTTCTTGGCAGCATCAATTTGTTTCATGTTTTCCTTACAATCACTGATTACTTCAAGTTTTTCCAAACGATAACTGTTTTTGAACCGAAGAGAACTGTCTAATCAAGCACAGAGTTTGAAGCATTGCCTCACAAGACTGTGGGTATAGATGGTGCCAAAGCCATGTCAAATGCGGGCACACGTGAATTCTGTGCTCGCTCGATTGGTGGTTTGGGGTGGGGGAGAAAGCAAAAGAAACAAAGAAAACATCAGAAAATCCGAAAACACCATGAAGGGGTTAACTATTTAGTTCCCACGGCTTTGTCCAGCCGTGGCGATTTCCTAGCCAACCAGTAAGTGAGTATAATTGTACGTTTTTCACACCTTGAGGTTTAGGAACATGAAAAGCGTGGGGGAAACATACAATCCCAACTAATCATCGGCTGTACTTTATTGGATTTTCTTTAATGTTGATTATTTGCAAAGACGTTACTTTCTTGCAATGCAAATCAACAGTTACAATGGGTATTTCTCCCCAGAAGCACAATAGGGGGGTCTCTTGCCCCTAGTGCTACTCAGAATGGGAAACTCCACACTGTCAGAAATCTTCGATAAACGATCCAGCTTTCTTAGGATGGGGGAAAAGAAGTTTTGGCTCAACAGCTATGAGATTATCAAGGATCTGCGAACTACAGAGTTAGAAATCTTTTGTCAGCTGAAGTTGGAGAAATAAATGATGAATGACAAACTTTTATCTACTACAAATAGACGTTATCCAGAAAATATAACTAGCAACCAAGAGATTGAATCCGCGGGGAATACCCTGAAAGAACCATTTTGGTTATGCCATACGGTATTTGAATACTGAAATATCGTTGCAGAGGGTAGAAAAGACAATCAGTCTGGGAAAAATCATCGTTCTACAGAAGTTTATCGCTGTAGAGAATATCGAGGGATGATTATTATTATAATGAATGGAACTTCGCCGGGACCGCAAAATTTTATCGTTATAGAGAGATTTATCCTTGTATCGAGTATCGTTATAGCAAGGTTTTACTGTATATCAATTCATGTTGAAAATACATTTTGAGAAAAATTAATTTTGAAACTTTTCCTGAGGTAGTGCGATTGATTTGTAAAAGTTTTTTCATTGTATTTTTCTCAGATTTCCAATTTATCTAGATTTCTTCAAACATAATCTTTTTAATGTTTTTATACTGTTTTAAATTTTATTTTGAAAATTATAACATAAGATAAAGCATTTCAATATGCTTTTCAGTTGTCATATCCTTTTTTAAAAATTTCTTGATGATTTATAAATTACATTTTAGCAGCTTTGTGTATTAGGAGAGCAAAGTAATTGTAATTTAGAAGTGAAAGATATAATTTGTGACTTTTGGAGAAAAATGAAAATAGCAACTAAATTTAAATGTTCCCAGGGAGTTAAAATGTTTTTCAAAGTAAAATTTAAGAAGATTTAAAAAAAGTAAAATGTATACAGTTAATCAAATAAATTTAATACTAACAAACAAATGCTCAAAATTCATATATATCTTTTAAAAATCTCATCATATATATATTTTAAAACATTTTAATATAATATGAGGATAATCTAACAAAATTTTCAAATTAGTTTTTCTTAAAAACTTCTTTATAAAAAATCTAATTTAGGCTGAATACTGAAGTTAAATATTTACATGATAACACATCTAAATATTTAAACCCTTTTTCTGTTTGTACTATAATGGTACTTCAGTGACTTAAGGTATAACAAAATAAATTATAATAACATAAAACCAAACTGCTTAAGCTGTGTATCTACTTATAATTACAAGAAAAACAATTTTAGCTATTGAATCAAAAGGCAATAACTATTTTAAATAATACATTATATATGAATTTAAAATCCGTCAATTTTTATAAATATCAAGTTCTTAAAAAAGCTTAATAAGAATACACAGAAATTGATACAGTTTCTTCAAACATAAAAAGAACACCACATAAGCATGATGAATAACAAATAGTTTAAAATAAGTAAATTAGTATTTATATTCCAATTTTAATATAATGTGAAAAGTAATCTAGATTTCCAATTTATCTCCTTCCAAATAAAAACTAATACAGTTGAAGGCCAGAAATCCGCCGACCTAAAATCTGCAAACGTCCGAAATCCGCACACCTTCTCTGATGTAAATAATGAAATTCGCAGTATTCCGCCAATGATGAAATTGTTGAAAAGTTTCTTGAATCCAGATAAATATGATTCTGATGATGATGATAAAAACTTGGGTAATAATTACAATAAAAAAATCCTAAAGTTAAGAGAAGAATACCTTAAATTTTTACAACAGCTAAGTTCTATAACAAAACAAGAATAATGATAATTCTGTTTAAATATTCTGATGAAAATATGCAGTTTAAACAGTCATTGTTTAAACTGCCTATTTAAACAGTTATACAATTTGCAAAATTAAATAAATAAAAGAAAGAAACTGAAAGTAGAAAAAAATATTTAAAAACAAATCACCATAGAACATGTTTTCAGAATTAGAGAAAGGAAATTTTGAAACCATTTGCTTTGATAGTCTTCATGTAATTTCCCTTTTCTCCTATGCTTTTGTATTTAAAGTGAAAATATAAGTGAAATAAATTTGACTATGTTTTTATTTCATCGTAATTGTATTCTCCTTTTCTTAAATCAGAAATATAATGATTTATCTTTTATGGCCTGAAATCTGCAAAATCCTAAAATCCGCACAAGCCTTGGTCCCAAGCTGTGCAGATTTCTGGCTCTCTACTGTAATTTTATGTTCTTGCATTTTATGGCCTGAAATCTGCAAAATCCTAAAATCCGCACAAGCCTTGGTCCCAAGCTGTGCAGATTTCTGGCTCTCTACTGTAATTTTAATTATGTAAGCTTCAAGAAAAGCAAAAAGAAAAAATGATATAAAAATTTTGAACTTTTTTTTTCATTCAACATTAAATTAACAATTCAAGAACATAAACAGACAGCATGAGTTAAAAATATAACAAGTAAATGTTACATTTCCCCCTTTCCCCACCACCCATACATTTTAAAACTAATGACATTATAACCATAAAATACTTGGCATTATAAAAATTAGTAGATTTAGATTAAAAATTTAGTAAAGTAATGCATCATTATAAAACTATCAATATCTTTGTACAATATAATGCATTAATTTATTTTGACATTTAGTCTCACATGCTAACACTCAATATTTTTATGTTAACAAGTAAGAATTTGGTGTTGCAACATCCACAATTTTTTTTCCCTTAGGGGCATAATGTTGAGTAATGTTCTTGCATTTCAGGATGATCTAAAATCACTGAAGCATATATTTTGACTCCGATGCAAATGGCACATATTGCATAGTCACAGGATCTGATTTCCATGGTAAGGTACTTGGGTGCTGTACACCTGAAAATAAATAAAAGTGTAATCACTAAAAAAAGAGAGAAGAAAAATAGATTTTTAAAAAAATGAACTATTTAAAAAATCCACAAAACCTGAATCAGTTCCTACCTAAATAATGAAAATCCTGTTTCTAACAATTTCGAGATCGACTAATCGCTCCCAGATCATCTGCCGCCATGTAGAAATTTTGATAAAAATGACATTTTTATCGCTAACTAAAAGCAAAACTTTTAATACAGTTTGAAAGATCTCTAAAAAATTAACCTTCTTTTAACTTGCAGCTACTTTCAACTCTAAATATCTAGTGAGATATCACACCTGGAAAAGTAAACACAGAAGCGAAGATGATTCAACATTTGATTCTTTGAAAAAAAAAAAAAATCACGGAACATAATCTCTCTGGTAGATCGATTAGATGACGTCATATACTGGCAAAAATACTCCTTTTGCATGACAAGCAATGCAAGGACAGTTTTATTTAATACTTAAGTTCTATTTAACTGGAAAATTTGATAGATTTGGGGCAAATTTATTGAAAATGTGTAAAATTTTGTTTGCACAACACTTAAACACCTATTTGTAGAAATTCTTTTTTAGAAATTGGCCACACTATTTGAGATGAGAAAAACGTATTTGTTGTTGTTTGTGGAAGTCACTTTTTTTTTTTCCTTCATTGGTCTCACCCGAGTGTTTTTAAATGTTAACTGCGTGACTTTTGTGAAATCCTATTTTAAAAGTGTGAGTGTTTTCAGATCATTTTGGTGACCACGTTTGTTAATTTCGAATTCGTTTAAATAGATGAATTTTGATTTAAACGTTGTGGATCGTAACTTTTATTTTGATTGTTTTGGGACATTTGCTTTATTTTTGTCATAAATCCACAAGGGTTTGTTTAATTTTGAAGTGTTTAATTGAGTGTTTTAGATTGTTTCTGGTAACTTATGTTTTTGTCATAAGCATTTGTTTAATTTTGAATTCATTTAATTGGATGGATTTTGATTTCAACGTTGTTGGATCATAGCTTTTATTTAGGTTAATTTAGTGTTGTTTATTTTGTTTTTGTCATAAATCTATAATTACTAGCCAGCAGATGACCTGCAGATTGCAAATTTTAGTTGTGAAAAGGCCCGTGTGCGTAGGTTGCTCAAGCCAGTGGCAAAGTGGGCAGTGTGCTCTAGCTCGCACATTTTGGTTGAGAAGCGGCCATTTATGGCCAAAACTGGTCGCCGAAGGTGGCTAGAATTAAATAGAGCCAATCTGGTAACAATTTTTCATATTGAGTTAGATTTTCATTTTTAAGGCAGCTTTTTTTTACTAATAGCAAAATGATAATAAACATTTATGAATAGATGTCAGTTATAGCTATTTCAATTTGTCAAAACTACTTAAACTACTACAAAAATTAGAGATATCCAATGATAACTGTTTCTGAAGGCATTACATAATTTCTACAGATATTCAAGTTTCAATTTCCTCAATAGCCATACTGTTTTCCTCAAATTTTAAAGGTTTTATTATTATTACTAGCTGAAATACCCATCGTCGACGGGTTAGTACTGAATGTGAATTTCCAAAAAGCAAGAACTTTCGTCAGCATTGTAGGAGTACACAGAATGGATGTAGTATGTCGCCAAAGTAAAGAAAGCGAAGTTATAATTTTTATGTATAGTTAAAATATTACAGGTTAGAGAGTAACTAAGTAATATCATTTCATTCGCTTTAGTCGTAATTATGTAATGTACGAACGAATATTTACGCATATTGAAATAATTTACGCAAAATCTCAAAATCTAATCAATATTTTTGAAAAATTGGAAGCCTCGAATTTAAGTTGAGTGACAACCTATCAAGTCACTCAATTTCATTTCATTCCCTGCAGTCTATTTCGTGATACTGGAACAAAATTTTAGCATTTTAAAACGATTTTCACAAAATCTCAAAATGTAATCAAAATATTTTTAAAATTCTCAACGCCTATAAATTAAGATTAGCAACTACTTATCCTATCACCAAATTTCGTATCATTCGTATTAGTCATTATTACGTGATGCTTGAAGAAATATAAACGTCTTATGGGAGAATTTTCACAAAATCTCGAAATCTAATAAAAATGTTTAAAAAATTGGACACCTATAGTTTATGTTGAGCAACTATCTATCATGTGACCCAATTTCATATCATTCGCTTTAGTTGTTATTACGTGATGCGTGAAAAAAGATTCACTCAGTTTTAAACAATTTTCGCAAAATCTCGAAATCTGATCGATTCTTTTTTTTTTAATTAGATGCTTATAGTTTAAGGTGATTGACCACCTATCATTTCACCAAATATCATTTTTTCACCTTTGCAGTTATTACGTGAAGTGTGAACAAAAATTTACGCAGTTTGAAACAATTTTCGCAAAATCTAAAAATCCAATCAAGATTTCTTTTTAAATTCGACGCCTATGTTTTAAGTTGAGTGAGCACCTATCATGACACCAAATTTCATTTCAACCGCTTCGGTTGTTTTTACGTGATGCTCGAACACGTATTTATGCAGTTTATAACGATTTTCGCAAAATCTCAAAATCTAATCAAGATTTTTTTTTAATGGGCGCCTCTGTTTTAAGTTGAGTGACCACCGATCATGATACCAAATTTCATTTCAATTGCTTTAATCATTTATACGTGATGCTCGAACACAAATTTATGCAGTTTGAAAGGATTTTCTCAAAATCCAATCAAGATTTCTTTTTAAATTCGATGCCTATGTCTTAAGTTGAGTGAGCACCTATCATGACACCCAATTTCATATCATTCGCTTCAGTCGTTTTTACGTGATGCTTGAACACAAATTTACGCAGTTTGAAAGGATTTTCTCAAAATCTAATCAAGATTTTTTTTTAAATTCGACGCCTATGTTTTAAGTTGAGTGGCCACCTATCATGACACCCAATTTCATATCATTCGCTTCAGTCGTTTTTACGTGATGCTTGAACAAAATAAAGCGTCGTGGACAGAATGACAGAACGACAGACAGGCAAACTTTTTTTTGAGGGTCGCACCGGATTCCCGGGTGCTTGAAACGGATAGTCGCAAAATTTTTGAATTCCAAGAAATGTGCAGACAAAAGTCTAATTTTATTTATATAGATTACTATAATTAAGCAAATATAATTTATTTCTTGTCAAATTTTTTTACATTTAATGAGAGAAAATAATTCTAAAGATTCATCCAAATAATTAATTAAATGCAACAATGCATACTCACAAATTAAAAGCATATATTCTCAGTGCATGGACCTTTTAGGAGGAATATTTGTTTCACATTTGAGCCTTCCAATTTTCATATTTATTTTTCCTACAGCAGTCTAAAAATAAGAATTAAAACACTGTGTTATACAAATAGTTTAAACAAAACAGTCACATTCAAAAGTTTATGTAAACAAATTAACAAAGTTTTAGCAACTCTATAAATAATAGCATAAAAAACCAAGATCCTTTGAACTTGCATTTAAAATTACAACATATATAATTTGTTTGAAAGTAAAACTTAGAAAGAGATTAAAAGAAATGAGAAACATAATTGTTAATTTTATTTGGTGCAAATACTCCAAATGTCAGTTTTATAATTGTTAATTTTATTTGGTGCAAATACTCCAAATGTCAGTTTTATAATTGTAATTAAACAAGAATTGTTGCAGTGATTCACAGCCGCTGAGATTTTTCCTATTAATTAGATACCTGAATGGCTAATAGTAAAAGTCCTTATAAAACAATTAGTTAAAAACATTAAAAGCCTAAAATTTCCGTAAAAAGATTAAAACACGCACCATGAGCGCTTTCGACAGCCTAGCCCGCTGTCATCATCAGAACTGCTTCAGTTCTGGTGTAAATCTATACCCGTCAATAGATATTAAGGAAATGAACCAAATTATTAACAAACAAATTCAAAGTAGTTTTAAAGATATAGACATAATTAACACCCTAACTAGTGCAATAAATCTAATTTTAAATAATTCATATTTTCAATATAATAATCACTTCTACCAACAAATAAAAGGAGTCCCCATGGGCTCCCCCATATCCGGAATAATTGCCGACTGAAAAATGAGAATCCTTGAGGAACAAATTAAACAGACACACAATAGTACCATCAAACTTTGGCTTCGCTATGTCGACGATATCTTCGCTATCCTTACCACCCACAATAATGAAGAAAATAATTTGATCAATCAACTTAATGCCATAGACCCGAACATTAAATTTACCTACGAAAAAGAAATCAATAATAGCCTCAATTACTTAGATGTGAACATAACCAGAAACAATAATCTCATTGAGACCACCATTTATCGAAAACCTACTTGTAATACTAATATAGTAAATTTTAAATCTAAAACCCCTTTCAACTATAAAATTGCTGCTATTCGTTCCTATATCGACCGCGCTTTCAAAGTTTGTTCTAACAACGACCTCCTTCAAAAAGAAATTGCTTTCATAAGGAAACAATGTCAAGACGCCCACTACCCTCGAGAAATTTTCGATAAAGTTTTCAAAGCTAGGCAACGTAAATTAAATATTATAGACAACTGTCAAAAAGATAAACCACGTTTTACTACCGCTATCCCCTTTAGCCGGGGGATAGCCAATAAACTTTCTAATATCGCCAGTAAAAAGAACTTCCATATTCCAATTAAACCTAATAAAACAATTTTTCAGCGCATTAGATCGGAAAAAGACCCAATCAACCCCATCGAAACCGCAAGGATCTATAAAATTAACTTTATGTCAAACGACACTAATAAAGAAAATTGCTACATCGGCGTTACAAAAAGGAAAATTAAAGAGCGAAAAAACGAACATTTTCAAGACATTAACCTCCAGAAACAAAGTACCGCTCTGGCACGTTTTGCTTTGGAAGAGCCCATTACCATTGATTTTAAAAATATTAAAAAAATAGCCAACTTTAAAAATAGTATATATGCCTACATTCGTGAGAGCTTAGAAATAGTAACGACAGATGGCAGCATCAACGATGCGCTTCATACAATCGACCAATCATGGGATGACGTCATTCATCGAAATTTCCAGAAGAAGAACGAAGAGATAAAAAAGGAAGCCGCCATTAGTGTGAGATCCAGAAACGACTGATGATGGTTATGTGTGTAACCGAAATATATATCGTGTACGGGGGAATAAGGTATTCCCAAATAAAAAATTTTAACTAATAGCATTAAGTTGTGGGAGTTACTCAATAAAACAAAACAATATAAAGTATACATATTTTAGAAAGCGATTCTATCAACCTTTCAAGTATATTAATCAAGTTGGAGTGTTTAGGCTGATTAATTTTATCTTTTACCAACTATGCGAAAAATTCCAGAGCTGGGGATTGAACCCAGAACTGTCACTTAACGTGTGGGTGCTCTACCACTGAGCTACTCTGGGACGATTCCCAGATGAAATTTCTCGCATTAGAACCGTTGGCATTTATCATCTTCCTCTGCAAACCACAGATGGAACAGATGAAACAATTAATTCGCAATCATGTGGTTTGCAGAGGAAGATGATAAATGCCAACGGTTCTAATGCGAGAAATTTCATCTGGAAATCGTCCCAGAGTAGCTCAATGGTAGAGCACCCGCATGTTAAGCAGCAGTCCTGGGTTCAATCCCCAGCTCTGGAATTTTTCGCATAGTTGGTAAAAGATAAAATTGATCAGCCTAAACACTCTAACTTGCTTAATATACTTGAAAGGTTGATAGAATCGCTTTCTAAAATATGTATAATTTCCGCGGCATAAGAGTTGTCGCAAATTAATTGTTTCATCTGTTCCATCGGTGGTTTGCAGAGGAAGATGATAAATGCCAACGGTTTTAATGCGAGAAATTTCATCTGGGAATCATCCCAGAGTAGCTCAGTGGTAGAGCACCCGTACGTTAAGCGTCAGTCCTGGGTTCGATCCCCAGCTCTGGAATTTTTCACATAGTTGGTAAAAGATAAAATTAATCAGCCTAAACACTCCAACTTGCTTAAAATATAAAGTACTACCAAAAGATTATGATAATATGTAATACTTTAAAAAGTAATTAATTACCAACAATAGTAAAATTAAAAAATATTTTAAACAAATTTATTTCTTTAAAGTTTTATATAAAAAGCATCTTGATTAATCTAAAAATGCATCTTAACCATTAAAGCATCTTGACTATTTGTAAAAGCAACTTGGCATTTTTTCTTTTTTCTTTTTTTGGTGCAATTTTACAGTACTTTCATTTACAGTAAATTTTAAGAGATTATATTTTAAAACAAAATATTGCTTGTAATTTTATTTAAAAAATTTCAAAATATATTGATTCAAAAGAGTGATGGGATTTGTATTTTAAAGTACCAGATTTTTTTCACTTACTGAAATCTACACTTTGACAAAAGTTGTGTACAGCCGCCATTATACTTTATTTCAACAACAACAACAAAAATATGGGGTTGAAATGTGTTTTAAAAATAAAAAAAAATAAACAATAAGCAAGTGATGTTTATTAATTACTTACAGCATTTATAAAACACCATTAAGTGTCATTTACAGTAGGAAATAATTTATTGTTATGCCTACTCTCTAACGAGATATTTTATGACCTGAAGCTACAGCGAACAGTTTTAACCCTCTCCTCAGGTCGGGAGGGAGAAGAGCGAACACTAAGCAGATGCCACCAAAATCTGAAAGTCAAATTTTTTTCATGATTACAATACTTTCCTTATGTGGTACATGTTCAGAAAGTAAAAATAAATCTTTAAACTTGATTTCCTCAGTTTCAAATTCTATGCTTTCCCACAAGATTATCTACTGGGTGTCCTACAAGTTGGTAACATGCTTTAATTCTTTATCTATTAGAGATAAGTAGGCAATGTAAGTCGAAAAAAAGTTTAAAATAAGGTGAGGAAAATGACTATGCTAAGAAAAAATTCCTCCCATTGATTTTCAATGGGTTACACTTTTCAAATTTATACATGACCCCATACAAAAAATTTCTTAGTAAAATGTCATACACTAATGAGGTGATTTATGAAAATTTGAGAATTATATCCTAAAAAGTATTAAAGGTATGAAGATAAATGTATTCTGACTTAACCCACTTTTCAACCGCTCTTGAAGGGACAAAAATCACATTGGATGATCACATTTTAGGGGTTGTATTGAAATTACGAAAGAAAATATTTTTTCCACTCTAGCAATAAAAGTTCACATTCAAAATCATGTACCATCGTATATATAATTATGAATATATAAATACAATAATTTGCAGCATAACCTATTGATAGATCTTTCTTACATGAACTCAAGTATATTAAATAGACCAATAGATTTTAAATGTAGTTGAATAAAAACAAAATAATATATAAATATATAAACAACTCTTTATGATTTTTTTTATTAAAAAATATTTAAACACATAAATATTGACATACATAAATTGTGAGGCTTTGAGAATAATTAAATGTGTGTACTTTTAATAGCATATGCTTTTGTATCAGTAATTTAACCTCATCTAATATTTACATATTCATCTATAATACTTGAACACAATATACAAAGCAAATGTAAACAAAAAATATTTAATGACTGTTGAGAGAAATTAAGAATTATGGGAAGTTAAAAATTAAGATTATGAGAAATTAATAATGAGATTACAAATTAAGTATTATAAGTTATCTAGTTTTCTATTTATTCTTTTTTTTATTTTTATTAATTTCTTCTTGAGCTTTTTCCTTTTCTTCTAATAGTTTTAATGTTTTTGCAAGTCTATGCTTCCCTTCCGTTAATAGAATCTGTCCACTTTCTATAACAGCCAGTGGCGGCTCGTGACCTGCTTCAGTGGTGGGGCCCGAAAAAAATAGTGCCAGTTCAAATCGGGAAAATACACATACATAGAGCTGTGGCGGATCGTTACCCATTTCAGAGGAGGGGGCTTTTTTTTTTTTAAGCTCGAAAAGGTAAAACATATGAATCGCTTTTGTAAACAGTGTGAATACATAAAAACTTTTCGAATAACAAGTTATGAAAGGCGTATTGATTTCTCCTTTAAGTTTTCATTTAAAGACAGCAGATTTATTTTGCACCAAAAAAACATTTTCCTCCATTTTTCTTTCTCAAAAAGGTACAATATCAATTAAAAAAAAAAAAAAAAAAAGAAAACAATGCATGTGTACATGTTGAAAAACGAATTGGTCCATAATGTTTCATCTCCAAATAGCAAATCGTGCCCCTTCATAAACAAAAAACGGTGCCCGTTGCGATGATTACCGTAATTTATGGAAGAAACGCCGCACCCACGAAAATGAGCTTAGTTAGCTAGAAAATCGTCAAAAACGCCGCGATCGTTGGTGTGTGTGTGTGTGGTGGGGGGGGGGGTGATCGTGGTCAGAAGTCAATGCCAGATAAAATTCAATGTTTTCTAAAATAATTTCTTAATTAACAAAAAATAAATAAATAAAAAATATGTTGCATTACTTATTAGACCTAATTTATTAAAAAAGCTATTAAGTTGATCGGATATATTTCGGGAGAGATTGGATAAACGGTAAAAAAATCTCCTTTTTTCTCCCCCTTCCCATAGAATGTTTTAAAGTATTTGCCACTATTTTACGAAGCTTACGATTTCTATTTTCAAATAATCAGATATCAATGTTTATATTCACAAAGGTGAATTTATAGAAATAAAAAAATAACTTCTAAAAACCTTCTTGCATCCGCACAAAGTTCGGACAGACTACCAGGCGCCATTAAAATGAAAACAGCAATCGATGTGTGAGAAGAGTCTCCAGTTAAAAGTAAACATTCCCCCCCCCCCCGCGGATGGCCAGCTGTTGATTACGTAATGAGCTTGCTTCAGCAAATTGTTGTTTTAAACTGAATCTTGTGTAACAACTCTTGATGGTATTTATTTATTATTTTTTATATTTATAACATTGGGATTTATTTTAAAAGCACTCAGCATTTCTTGAGCATACCAATTAGTTGGCAGTGTTTATTCCATAGAGTGCACAGGGCGCAAAGCCGCACGGCGAAAAAAAAAAATCTTTCAGATTAACTTTATTTATTTATTTTTTTGGGGGGGGGGGGGAAGGGTTAAACTCGCACCGTGCGTAACATTGACTAATTTTGGCTGAAATTCAGTATTTTAAGAACAATAGAGGTTCATGTGAAAAACGGGTGCATTTAATAGAGGGTAGTGCACTTTTGCGGTATTTTACAGAACTTTAACCCTTCAAAATATATATTCAAAACTTCATTAAAATTTAATTATAGTTCTAAAATGTAGATGTAAAAGATTTACTTCTATTTTTTTTTTTCTTTTTACTTAATTGAGGAGACATCGGTTGGATGTATGAAGCCATCCACTTCAGAGCACGGGACATGGACCCATCTTAGGGTGCTCTGACTTTCTCCAAAACTGGATCAAAGATCAAACCTCTTTTCTATGGGGGTAGGTTCGCATTCTGATTCGCTACACTGTGATCTGTGCACGCTAAAGAGTACGTGTCGGTGGTGGCGCCATCTTTTGAGAAAATTATCACGAAACGAATTTTTCGATTTTTCGTTGAAGATCGGCTTAAAAAAATTAAAAATATTGTAAACGCCGCACTTACTATTTTTTAACTTTTAAACTCATAAACGCCGCGGCGTTTCTTCCATAAATTACGGTACTTGTTTGCCTATCTGGCCGGCCCTGATTGAGGTGACTAACAAAGCCCGACTGGTCCGATCCGGGGCAGGTAGAATGGCTTCGGAATGCAGCTTTCGTACGCAGTTTGAATCTTGCTTTACTGCTAACTAGCTTTCCATACACGCTTTAAAAGATAAATGAGAGTGGCAAAAATTTAACAAAGAGTCAAAATGACGTATTCGGCGCAGACCGCAAAATCGGCTAAAAGCGCAGTTCGGCGCAATATTTGTGTTTCGGCGCACCCTGAAAGAGTCAAAATGACGTATTCGGCGCAGACCGGCGCAAAAATCGGCTAAAAGCGCAGTTCGGCGCAAGAATTTGTGTTTCGGCGCAGCTCGGCGCAAGAATTTGTGTTTCGGCGCAGCTCGGCGCAATCGGCGCAGAATTAACATCCCTGTTTACAGTAGGAAATAATTTATTGTTATGCCTACTCTCTAACGAGATATTTTATGACCTGAAGCTACAGCGAACAGTTTTAACCCTCTCCTCAGGTCGGGAGGGAGAAGAGCGAACACTAAGCAGATGCCACCAAAATCTGAAAGTCAAATTTTTTTCATGATTACAATACTTTCCTTATGTGGTACATGTTCAGAAAGTAAAAATAAATCTTTAAACTTGATTTCCTCAGTTTCAAATTCTATGCTTTCCCACAAGATTATCTACTGGGTGTCCTACAAGTTGGTAACATGCTTTAATTCTTTATCTATTAGAGATAAGTAGGCAATGTAAGTCGAAAAAAAGTTTAAAATAAGGTGAGGAAAATGACTATGCTAAGAAAAAATTCCTCCCATTGATTTTCAATGGGTTACACTTTTCAAATTTATACATGACCCCATACAAAAAATTTCTTAGTAAAATGTGTCCCATACACTAATGAGGTGATTTATGAAAATTTGAGAATTATATCCTAAAAAGTATTAAAGGTATGAAGATAAATGTATTCTGACTTAACCCACTTTTCAACCGCTCTTGAAGGGACAAAAATCACATTGGATGATCACATTTTAGGGGTTGTATTGAAATTACGAAAGAAAATATTTTTTCCACTCTAGCAATAAAAGTTCACATTCAAAATCATGTACCATCGTATATATAATTATGAATATATAAATACAATAATTTGCAGCATAACCTATTGATAGATCTTTCTTACATGAACTCAAGTATATTAAATAGACCAATAGATTTTAAATGTAGTTGAATAAAAACAAAATAATATATAAATATATAAACAACTCTTTATGATTTTTTTTATTAAAAAATATTTAAACACATAAATATTGACATACATAAATTGTGAGGCTTTGAGCAGTATAAAAATTTTACTTAGCTTCAACTGAATGTAAGAAATGGAATTTTAGAGAACATCACTAAAAATTTAACGCGAGAACAAAGGCATTTTTTTTTATTTAACAGTTATTAATATCAGTAGATCAATAATTTTATAAGCAAAAAGTGAATGAAAATGGAACTCGTAAAAAGGAGAGTGGATGAGTAATAACAAAGAAATTTTGGTGTAGGCACTAAAAAAAAATGGGCTCACAATGAGAGAAAGGTAAAAATTATTTAATTACTGATTATCTCATGAGTTATTTTAAAACTAGGTGTGAAAGAACATAAAAACTGAAAAGATCAAACAGGACAATGCAAAAGAAATTATTGAATCAAATTTTTTTTTACTTATTTCCAAAAGCAAAAATTGAATGACTTTCTATATCAGTTAACCCAAATAAACAGCTGCTTTGATTAATTGTTTGAAATTAATTGCTGCTTTGATCCCTGTAAAAAACAGGGATCTATTGTATATTAAATTAATAAAATCCTGAAATTCATGATCTTAAACATCAAACAATAATTACATACTTTTAATAATACAGCTGCTACTTCTTGGGTAGCTTCTCTCAGATTTTGGCCATTAACTTCTAGTATCTGGTCACCTTCCATAAGGGAACCATCTAAATCAGCTACACCACCTTTAATCTAATGAAATAAAAAGATATCAGCACATAAAACAAATAATTTATTACTAACTTGTAAGTTTGACATAGAATAAAAATTAGATGGATACAGAAATAAAAACTAATAAAACATTACATGTACTTACAACTTCAGAAATATAGACACCATGCGAGTTATTTATTCCAACAATACTTAAACCTAGTCCTCGTCCAGGTTTTTTATATAATTCAACGTTTAATTCAACTAATGATGAACTTTCTTTCATTTCTTTGTGTCTGTACACTCGAAGCTGAACTGTGGGAACAGAGTGCCTCAAAAAATTAATAGCTTCTAAATGTGTTGCATGCCTCAAGTCATGGCCATTAACCTAAAATAAAAACCTTAAATTGAACAAAATTTCATGCTGCATCATTATTTACATTATTTTGAAGAAATTAATTATTATTATTTTTTTTTTTTAATCCACTATTTTTTTAACTTATGTTTGTTGCAGATATTAAAACTAAAAGTATCTGTTTAGGGAATTAAGGTCAAAAACGCAGAGCAGTTCACAGTCCTGTATTAATGATAATTTAATGAATACTACAGTTAAAGAAAAAGTAAAATATAATGAGAATATGAGAAAAAAATGTGACCATTGAAAAACAATGTTAGATTTTAAAATAAGAAAAATATCAAAGTACTAGAAAAAAAAACTACCAAAAAAGGCTAGTGTTAAAGGATTATTCAAATTTTTTATATATATATATATATAGGGTGATTCAAAATAGATGTTAAGGCGATTATTTTTTAAACCATAAGTGATCGAAATGTACTTCCGATTAGCAAAGTTAGTCAAATTAAGAGTAGCTTTCAGATATGGCATATTTTACTGGGGATTGTATACATATTAAAATACAAAATTTTATTTTTATATGGTCCCTCCTTTCCTACCCCTTATTATTTAGAAGAATGTTACTCTTTGCCTAAGAAAATGACATTAATTTATGTTAGTGTTCACTCTACAGATGGGCTGATCTGGAGATTAATTCAGCCTGCCTTTTGCTGTTTTATGGGTTAACACGAATTTCGGTTAATACAAAAAGATTTTTCCTACCCTTCAACTTTGTCTTAACGAGGTTTGACTGTGTATATATATATATATATATATATATATATATATACACATGCATACTTGTCAAGAGGTACAAAAGGTCCTCTTTAACACATTGTTAAAAGCATCATCTGTTCAGATTCAGGTGTTATACCCAAATTTTTACTAATTCACTGATAATTCTAGATCAGTAGCCACCTTGAACTACTGAATTGAACGGCAAACAGACAAACTAATGATATGACTAATTTAATTTTACTTACTTATTTTTTTATTTCCTGAAAGCTAAACCTGGAAATTCATCTCAAGAAAAGATTGACACTTTTGTTTGAATGCGATAGTTTTTTTATAACACATACAGGCACGTATACAAAAAAAACATTTTTTTAGGGGGGGGAGTACGAAACCCCTGGACACCCCCCCTAAATACATCCTTGAACACATACTATGCCAGGAAATTAAAATTGAAAAAAATATATCAATTATATATTAAATAGGGGATGAGGATAAGTAGTTCCTAACAACTGTCTTGAAAACTGACATTTTAATTTTTTCTTTCAAATGAATTTTTATTTGTTGAAAAATTCATTTTAAAAATTCAACTATGAAATTGACTCAGTTAATTTCTTGATTACTAAGACTGCATTCTTGCAAAACACCTTCTTAAAAAACAAAAAACTCTCAAAAGAAATTGGTATTTAAAAGATAAAATAATAAAAACTTTGTAAAATAACACAATTAAAAGGTACTTTCAAACTACGCACATGTTTTGATGGAAAATTTTTTACCCTTTTCAGTAACAGTAGAAGTCTATATACAGACAGGGACTGGGATTTATTTTACCTTCTTAAAAACTCAAGTACAATCAATATTTTTGTTAAAAGAGTTTATATTTTATGTTCTCCAAAAGAAAAAAAAAGGGGGGGAGGAGCTTATAACAAGTGATTATGTGAATAAATATTTGTTTTAAATTCTACAAATTAATAGAATAAATTATATTTTGTATACCTCTAAAATCTGGTCTCCAGGTTTTAGCCTTCCATCTTGGGCAACTGCTCCATTTGCATAAATTTCATGAATAACAATAGAACCCTTAGTAGGAGAGGGAAAATCCAAATTATCAAATATTATATAAAGTATAAAAAAGAAAATAAAGCATTTCATAGAAATAAAAAAAGAATGTTGATAAATAGTTTTGGAGTATAAAGTATACAGGAAAGTAGTAAGTAACGCAATTGTTGGGATAAATATCTTTTCTTCTCGATTGTTCCACTTACAAAATATTGGTCAATTTTCTAACCTTTCTTTGTCCATGTTTTTAATATCATTTTAGCGACTATTGTAAAGTATAGGTTGACATGTGTCTGGCAATTTCCTACTTTAAACCTTTCATGTCTTAACTGCAATTTATTGCTAGCAGAATGCAATTTAACATTTAAGAATACATTAACACATGCTTATGTGTGTTGAATGAAAATGCTAGGTTTAGCAATAGAAGAAATAAATGTTGACATTATATATATATATATATATATATATATATATGCTTGCTACAATAAATTTCTGTCTGTCTTATTCCTGAAATATTTTTACACTGCATGTCTCCACCAACTTATTCTAGTTACAGCTTTGCAGGTTGAATTCATTAGCATAAAACTTTTTAGCTATGTCACAATATTCTACATCTATTACCCTTTGTGGGTGTATGTCTATTTTCAGCCACAAAACCTTTTTCACCATTCCAGTTGTATGTCTGATTTCAGTCACCATAAAGAACCCTAATTAATTTTACCTTATTCGCCATTTTAAGAAATATCACTTTACATGTATCTCAAAATGGAATGCTTTCAAAGGAAGTTTTCTATGAAAGAATGCTTTCTATGAAAGTACATAAACTGCCAAGAAAACTCTTCATAAACTAATATTTGCTTGAATCTATTTTTCTTTCCCCCATAGGCAGGCATTTGTCATCTATGAGCATTAGCCACTACAACGGCCAGAAGCCTTGGCCACTTTATTATGGTGGCTCCATAGAGATAGCCCAATGCTTCCCTCCCCCCCATGAAGAGATGATTTATGTAATTTAATGTTCATGGTGTTTCCAATGTTTTAATGTGTTTTTTTACTTTAAAATGAGAAAAAATAAGGGGTGTGTAATATTTACGTTTTTTAATGTTCATAGTGTTTTTAATGTTTTTATGTGTTTACATGTTTTAGGTCTTTCTGATTGTGATATTTTTGAAGCCTGGCTGTGAGCAACTTGGGCTGATGTAATCCCATTTAAGGGAATTTGTATTTTGTTTTTTTGATTGGAGAGCAAAATAAATTTCCCAGCAAATGAGTTAGTATGCCGTAAACCGCTTTGCCGTCGCCACCTTCAGCTTGGTGGGCATGAAGGGATGGACAATTTAACAATCATGCCCAAGCCGGGAGACAAACCCAGGAATAATGATCATAGAGAGTGGCGAACTAACCATTATACAATCTGGGATGGATTGATGGATTTCCTATCAGAAAGATAAAGATATTTAGCATAAATTTTGTTTTTCTTCATTATCTTTCATATTTAGTATTACTATTTGTTCAACAAAAATTAATTCTGCGACTAGCATGACACCTATATATAAATTCAAAACAACCTGAAAAGGTTTCTCTCTATTCTAAAAAAAAAGTTAATGTCTGCTGTCGCCGCTGACAAGAGCTTGTTCGGCTATCTCCTCGTAAACCGTGGGGATTTGAGTTTCGATTAAGGTGTCCATAGATTCGGAAAATTCTGAGGAACCTGATAAGCTGACTTAAATTTCCAAGATCCAATTATGTTAGAAGTTATTAATAAAAAACTGAAAAAATAAACATAATGGTTGCCAGATTTGGCATAAAATCATCCATTCCTTTGCAACAAAGCAATTCCAAGTATGTAGAATCGCATGAAATTGACAAACATGAAGTACAATTACACTCATTTTATGCCAAATTAAAAATTATATGAAATAAATAACTCAAAGTGTGTTACGCAAAGTTGACAATTTTCAAATAGTAAGTTCACTTAGACAACAGGAGTCTAGAATTAGCAATTATTCCTTTTTCCAAAACAGAATAACTAATTGTAACTGATTTTAAACGTGCCATCTTGGCATTAGGTATGATCCGGCAAATTGGTATCTTTCTAAGCAGGGTGAATCTAAACCGCAAGTTCCAAAGAACCCAGTTAGTATAAATAATTCTATGTTAGAACCCAATATCTTGAAAATGAAAAATAATTAAAATGCAGATTATTTTAAAGCCAGTTCGATCCAGCTGTAGTATTTGCTACCAGTAGAAATATTTGGTGGCATTAACTATGCCATTATAGCAGTTATAGTACACTTTGAATATTTGCCAGAGCAGCAAGATTATATAATTCATGGTGCTAAATACACCAATCTGCAAAGGCCTATGTATATGAAACTTTGGATAAGGGTTTTCCGGGAACCTTACATGAGCAGTAATTATAGGTTGTGAGCATGTGTAAATCGTCAAATAATGAAAAGTCGCCATTGGTGGCAAGCTATCCAAGCTATTCCGTAGTTTTTATCAAAGGGAACATATGAAGTACTGTTTTCTTAGAGTAATTATTAACTATACATATATACAAGTCATCAAATTATGAAAAATCACCATAATTGGCTAATACGCAAGGTGTTCCATGGGTTTCACATAATTAAAAATAGTGTGAAGTTTAAATTTTTATGTTTCAAGGAACATGCACTGGGAACCAAGCAATGTGTAGCTCTGTTGGCTCAATAACATTCTATCTGATCCAACCTTTGGGTTTTGTTTGTTGAAATTCTGCCATTTTTACGAATAAGCCCTATTAGGTGCCGAATGCTTCATACAAAAAGCGAGCGTAGCGAGTCTAGGAGCCTTGGCTTCTAGTAATGTATATGAATAACTCATTAAAATATGAAATTAGTTTGTCACAAAGAAAATAGATTATTTATAACTAAATATTCTTCCTTTGAGTTCTTCTGATTAATTCAACAAAAATTATTGAAAATTTTGACCAGCTATTTAAGTTTCATCAAAAATCTATTTACTTATACAATAAAAAAGGCTGTCATTTAAAATACAGTGATTTTTCATTAAAAAAGTCCTGTTTAAGATGAATTCTCAGTATAATACAAAAAAGCAAAACTTCTGGGTAAGGTCTATATGAATTGCATGCAACAGACATTGCTTTATGCATATAGTCATACTTGCCAAAAGTTAAAGCTGTTCATCACATGTAATATCAGAGTTTGTGTTCAAAGACACATCATCTATACTAATATAATAGATAGTGTTTGTTTGAACATGTCCTATCAGTCCAATCGGAAAAATTATTTTTGTGTGAGATAGCCTCTTTATTGAGGAAGATTATAGGCTACATAACATCACACTACCACCCTGCATGGATTATATAGCAACATAATATTTCCTTATCTTGGATCACGTGACTCAATCATTCAAGTAATTATGATGCAAATCATCTTAGATTCACAAATAATGTTTACAAAAAGTAATTATGATGCAAATCATCTTGGATTCACAAATAATGTTTACTAACTTCAATTATAATGCAAATCACCTTAGATTCACAAATAATGTTTACAAACAATCTTCTTGATACAGTGGTCATGTCGTTGAGTTATAGCACTTTTGTCCTGAGTTCAAAATTAAAGTTAGCCTATGGAATTTCATTTGTTTATTTATTTATTTTAACTACACCTCAAAAAATCTCAGCTTTCTTTGCAGTCCCCTAAAGCAAAGCAAGATACTTTTAGTGAACATCAGTGTTGCCAATTAAAAATTCACTTTTTACCTACCATTCATCTAAAGATATCCTCCATTTTATGGAATGTAGCATAATCTATTTGCAGTTGACAGATAAAATAAATTAAGGGGGTCCAGAACACTGATTTTTATCTGTACATTAGCAAGTTATTTATATATGTATATAGATAACTAATAATTAAGACACAAAATATACTGCAAATATGACATACCCCCGCATGAAAAAATATATAACAGTAGATGCAAAAATTACAAACCTTAAGTGGGGGGTGGGGAAAACAGATGCTGAGCCAAACAAAGTACAGTTAAACAATGGGAGAATAGAATTGAACAGAAATTATAATCACTGGCACCATCATTGTCAGGAGGCATAACCAGTAGATTTATATATATATATATATAAGGTTACTGGTAACTCGACATATTCCTGGTGAGACGTGATAGGGGAGCTAAAATGAAGGGTGCACGGGAAGAATGCTGAGAGTCCAATACAGCTGATTTTCATAAAAATCGAAAGGCGTGCGGGACTTTCCACATTCTTCCCCAGTAAACTGTATCTTTGAGCTATTTTTTCAGTGTATTCTCATCGTTCTTTCCCCTTATGGGTTCGGATATTAATAGTGTCACTAATGAACACCAGAATGCAGTAGAAACCTCAACATTGACGAAAAGTGGACTCTTATTGTTCTTCCCGTGGACCCTTCAAATGCTATAATTTTCACCCCCATATGTATGGCCAAAAGTCAATAGTTTTTGAGAAAACTGAATTTTAAACTTTTATCTTAAATGACCCAAAATTTGACTTTCAAGTGCAATTTTAAAAAATCTACTAATAAATGGGTTTCACTTTAACTTATTTCCATAGATGAAACTCTAACTAAGCTAGCGCAAGCATAAAAAGTACAAAACTACTTTAAAATTTAAATTCATGAGCCATTACATGTATTTTTTAAATTTTTAATTCACATGTTTCCTTTCAAATATTTTTATTTATTTCAAAAAAATACGATGGCAGTAAGCATACAAATTACAAATAAAATTTCTCCCATTAATCAGCAATCCAAAAATGAATTATGTCCATCTAAAGGCATGTAATTTGTAAAGAAGGGTGAGTTTTACTAAGCACAGGTAAAAACATCAAAGGAAGCACCCCCGTCAATTTTTTAGATAGTTGTTAAACTGATCAAGTTATCATTTTCTAAATTTATTTTCATAGCTGACACTCTAACTGAGCTAATGTAATTATGAATAAGTGCGAAAAATACTCAAAAATTTTTGCACGCACTTTACAAATATTTTCTTACTTATTTCCTTTTTTTGTTCAAAAATGCAGTTTATATCAAAAAATACTATTGCAGAAAGCGTACAAATTACAAATAAAATTTTCCCATTAATCAGCTATCCAAAAAATATTAATTTCCATCTAAAGACATGTAATCCTTAAAGAAGGGTGAGTCTTACTTAGCGCAGGTAAAAAACATGAAAGGATGTGTCTTCATTCATTGTTAAGGACTGTCAGAGAACTATTCAACGTCAAACAATTTATCATTGCTTTCAAAGGCTTAAAATCTTACTTGAACCACACCAAATTATGAGCTTCAAACTGGTGTGTGTTGTGTCATTGTGTTAGTTTTGACTCTGGTTTATGTAACCATGTTTTATTGATTAACCAGATAGCAACAAAACATGCTTACCTAACGCAGAGTTGAAACTAATACGAAGACACAGCACATAAATGTTTGAGATTCACAATCTTTCTTGTCTAAGATTTTATCATGTAAAAACAGTGATAAATTGATGGGTTGACCAATAACTCTAAACAGCGTTGTTGCCTCCATTGATGCTTTTACCTGCTCAAGTAAATTTCACCTTCCTCTATGAATTACTTGTCGTTAGATCGATATTAATATGTTTTTTGGATAGTTTATTAATGGGATACATTTTATTTGTAATTTGTACACTTACTGCAATAGTATTTTTTGACATAAACAACATTTTTGAAAGGAAAATGAAAATAACTAAAATACTTGTAAAGCGCATGAATTAAAATTTTGAAGTCTAACACTTTAACTAAACTAATGTAATCATGAAAGCTATGAAAATAAATTTAAAAAACAGCAATAACTTGATCAGTTTAACAATGATCCTAAAGAATGGAGAGAAATGCAGCCTTTCATGTTTTTTACCTGCGCTAAATAAAACTAACCCTTCTTTACTAATTACATGTCTTTAGATGAACATTAATATGTTTTTGAATAGCTGATTAATGGGAGAAATTTTATTTGTAATTTGTACACTTACTGGCATCGTATTTTTTTTAATAAATAACAGCTTTTTAAAGGAAACATATGAATTAAAAATTTAAAAAATGCATATAATGGCTCATGAATTTAAACTTTAAAGTAGTTTTGTACTTTTTATGATTACATTAGCTTAGTTAGAGTTTCAGCATGGGTTTAACTTTAACATAAGTTAAACCCATTTAATTAGTAGATTTTTAAAAATTTGCACTTGAATGTCAAATTTTTGGTTATTTAAGAAAACAGTTAAAATTCAGTTTTCTCAAAAACTATTGATTTTTGGCTGTACGTAATGGTTTTAAAATTGTAGCATTTTAGCTCTCCTATCATGTCTTACCACGCCAATAACCGGTATATATATTTAAGGAATTTAAATTTATTATTGTTGATTAAATGAAGATTGATCATGAAAGAAAGCTGATTGTTGAAGATTGTTTTATATAAAAATAATTTGAAAAAAAAAAAGCATCTAAAGTTTTAACATACTATACTTTTTCATGTATAATGTGTTTTTTTTTTTTTATTTCCCCAAAAAAATTTAAGCAAAATGTGCATGATACATGGAATAATTTTTTTACTGCAGCATGTTATCATAGGATATACACATGAATCAAGAAATTTATTAGAAAAATAAATTTAAACTGGAAAAATCTTACTTAATAGAAAAATTGCTGCATCTTCATTTCACTTGTTAACACTTCTTTTATACAACAGTGCTAGTAACAATAATAACCAGCAATTCTCATTGCAACATGCATGTCAAATTTATGGTGTGCACTATGTACAAGACAAAAAATGTTGCCTTTTTTTCTTGCAAAGTACAAGGTGTATGTTATACACAAGCAAATATGGTATTGGAAATTTAACATGTGTCATGAATCAATCGCTCTTTGTAAAATATTTAAAATGTGAAATTATCATTTATAGAAAGTTAAAAATATAGGGCCCATATGGAGGAGAAAAGAATGTAAAGTAACATAAAAAGGTTTGAAAAAACTAATATTCATTTGTATTACTATATACACATAAAGGTATTTTATATTGTCATGAGAAATTTCAGGTTTATGATCTCCTATTGTAATAAATTCTCTTCTAATGGACAAAATCATTGGCTGTTGACTATCTGTTAACAAGAGTTCACTGTATATTATTATGCTATACACAGTATGTTATTTACATATTTTGTTTTTACATGTGAAATTAGCTATGAAATTTACATTTATGACAAACTTGAATGATTGTATAGTTTATTTTTTAAAATAACATAACTAATGACAGATCAGATTAACTTTTCAAAACATTTTGATTAATTAGTTTCCCAAATAAAAGTAGAAAACTTATAAATAATATAACAGCAGCTTTTGAAAAGCACTACACATACCGAGACATGTCTGAATATAATTTCTTTCTTCTCTTAATTTCCAAAAACATAATTCAAAACAAATTTATCCAAAATACATCCGATATATTTTTTTAATAAATTAGAGTTAACAAAAAATCTGAATTCATACAATGGCAGTGTCAGATCCTCCAACAATTCCAAGACCTAAGCCAGTCTTGTCTCTGTGAATGTCAACCAGTAATTCTGTACCAACTGGATCTAAAGTTACTTTAGGATCAGAAAATTCAGCAGGTGGTGGAATAAGTGCTGCTGGCAATGCAGGAGAACTGCGATTGGGTGAAGGTGTAGGACATAAAGGAGATGGTGTAGAACCTAGAATAAATAAAAGGTAATATCAGTTTATATCTAAATGCATATTTCAGAAAAAAAAATTGAAAGGTGAAGTTAGTGATAAGATTTGACAAATTAATATAAAAGAAGAAAACACTTTAAAAAAAACAATGTTCAATAATTTAAAACAAAGGCCTTTTTAGGTACAATTTTTCAAGCATGCATTCATACATATCAGATTCATATCAATTGCAATGAAAACTTTTGAGAACGTCTATGAAATTATTAAAATTGTCGCATTTTGGCACCAAACTTAGGGATCCATTATCAAAAATTGCAAACCATATGCGACTTTCAACATTCTATTTCTACTTTTTATAATGAGAAAAAAACATTGTTCCTATAATACACAAAAAAAACTATCTTTTATCCAAAAAAGAAAAAAAAAAAGGATACAAGAATTTTTATTTTATGATGCCGTCGACAGATGGCACATATTTATAGAATACTCTGTTTTTAATTTTAAAAAATCCTTTTATCGTCTGCTACACTTCAATAAAGAATACACCTGAATAAGTTTTTCCTTCTGGCATGGATTTATAAGTGGAATTCCGGCCACGCACACAAATCCGAAATACATGTTACATAAACAAATAAACAAAAAATAAGTTTTTGAAACTTTCATTCAGTTTGAATTGGGCATTTTTCTGCACATCTTTTCCCCCATTTTATTTCTATTGTATTACATCCAGAAAAAGAATGTATATAGAAGATATAGATGTATAAGAAATATCAATTTTAAATTTGTTTAATCACACTCATGAACGATGATACACTTTCCAACTTAACTTTCCACTAAATGTAATAAGGAAAGAAAATAAGGAAGACGCATGGATTATGATACGCTTTTAATATGTAGCACTTTAGTGCGTATTTAAAATCTGAAAGTGTTTCAGATTTTCTTACATTTTTTTTTTCCCTTTCAGTTTTTTGATAACGGGCAATATATCTACAAGCTCTTCAGAATTAATATAGGATGAAAATAATTTGTACCTTTTGTAGGTTTTTACCACTAAACCATCTTATTTTTGTAACCAGGGATGGCCCGACACAGTAAGCAAGGTAATCATCGCATCAGGGTGCCGGCTTCAAAGGGGCCTCATGTCAAACTCAAAAGGAGGGTGTCCTTTTTACGTTAGCAGAGGATGCCATTTACTCTAGGGTCATCCCTGTTTGTAACCATCTTAATTTTAAATTCCATTCAGAATCTGAGGTATTTCAGTGCCAAGGAAGCCGGTGAGAAACACAAGTTTCATTAAGATGGCAAACCAACTGGTAGCCAGAGGCAGCTAGTAAATGAATACTATTCTAAATGCTGAATTGTGTTTCTAAGTACTTTAAGTATATTATGCATCAATTATTATTTTCTTGTTTTATATCTAATTACTACATCAACAATTAAATAAAAAAATTAATCTAAACAAATAAAAAATAACAATAAGAATTCTGCTTTTCCTTATATATTTATACATATTAATTGCAGAAACATGTATATCTGAGTTAAAATAGATGGCTGTTTACTTGTAACGCATATACAGGGTGTCCAGCCTTAATGTGACCCAATAGCTAATTCCCGAACCGTTTGGTTTAGATATGCACTTTCAATTTGAAAAATGTTTTTAAAAAGGTAAAGAATGTTTTTACGTGCTTTTTGAGCCAAAAAACCCATTTAGAAAAAAATTACAAAAATTAAATTTTTATACGGTCCCCAGGTCCTACCACTTATATTTAGGAAAAGAAGCAGTACACAAAAACAAAGTAAACACAAAAAGTTTCATTTTATTACGATAAAAACTGGCCGAGTTATGGATCTTTGAAAATCATACATTTCATCCATTTTCTCGGCCATTTTCAAGGAGCTAGTAAGGGACCATCTTGAAAATGGCCAAGAAAATAGATGAAATATATGATTTTCAAAGTTCCATAACTCGGTCAGTTTTTATTGTAATAAAATGAAACTAGTATTTTTATAAGCATTTATATAAGCATTTATATATTTATATAAGCATTTTAAAAAGCAGGCATGAAAGTGCAATTTGGCAAAAAAGACTGAACTTTGCACGTGATACAAAACTATCATATTAACATATACTTAATACATTACCGGTTATTAATATCTATATATTCGTTATTTAACTAACATAAATGAATAGAGTAGATTTTATATAAAAAATTTCTGTCTTTTGACGGAAAACTTTCATGCCTGAAAAAGAAATATACTTTATATGATGATGTAACAGCTGTTTTCCAGTGCAACTTCGACATTAGTGTTAGTTATTGTGAAAATTTTCCTGAAAAGATGCTTAAAAAATGCATTTTATTTATTTATTTTTCTAAGACATACATTGAAAAAACCAGTTAAAGGTAAATAAGTTTATGCTTAGGATATCATTCATACTGAATTTAATATGCACATTTGCTAGAATTTCTCTGTAATGGACCAATAAACACACACACATGCACTCCTTATTAGGGAATAGTTATATAAGATACACAAAATCACTTTACTTTTACTAATGTCACCATTTTCTGGAAAGGGGCCTAGACTGTTCCGAGGCTTTCTTTCATGGCTGATATCATTGTGCACAGGACTAGCAGCTGGCTTCTGAGAATTTACAACTAAGAATGTTATAGGACCATCTTCATTTTTTAAGACAGATGCAGCCTATTAAAACAAAATTAAATAGAATTTTAAATTTTAAAATGTTATCTTCACAGGAATCTTAAACATCACTGTCCATACAACCAGGAGTATAATGGGGCTGGAAAGCACCGGAACGACATTCTAGTACTTTTTTGTGAGCCATAATGGCATTCCGAAACTCAGATATCATTATTATTGCTGAGGATCTCTTATTTCCTAGAAAAATAAAAAATCCTTGTATAGCCTGCTCCCAATAACAATACTCCTGTTGCAATTCTATAAATACCATAGTAGTTTAAATCATTTCAATGAACTGAGTCTAATCGATTAGGAATTCAATCCTCTGTTCTGAATCTGAAGAAAATGAACATCACCATTACAGATGCAAATAAGAAAATACACAGAACCATTAGGTTCGCATCAGAATCGATGTCGATAGCAAAAGGAACACAGATATTAAACGCGGAGGTATAGCATTACAGGCAATGAAATTTGTGACTACTCACCCGACCAGCCAGTGGCTGATCCGAAGGAGGGGCTAAGAATCTTCAGCCTCCTCAAGAGATTGTTAAAGGGTAGCATTCTGCTTTATTATATACTTTGGATAGGTAAAATGAACTATTTAAAATAAATTATCCTCTCCCAAAAATTTTTACATTGGTTTAGACTAAAATTTTGCTTTGTAGTGCATTTTGTTTGGGTCAATTAATTTTTTTCCAAAATTATACACAGTCTCTTATATTGGTTACTCAGGCTCTGATTATAGCAGGGGCAAGAGGGGCATATGCCCCAGGCCCCCTATTTTGAGGGGCCCTTAAATTATTACAGTATGTAAATTTAGCACAAGTTTTTTTTTTTTTTTTATGTATTAAATGCCTAATTTTTTTTCAATTATGAATTTATAAGTTACAAAGAGTCAAAATCTTTTTTTTTTCTTTTTATCTTAATTCTACCTCTCCACAAAAAAAAAAAAAAAAAAAAAAAATCACAGGAGATTAACGATTTCTGCAGAAAGAAGTGGTAAATAGGATGGCTGCTAGATTTTAAGTGATTACGTGGTTAAGTTGCCAAACCCAATGAAGTTTTTCAAGTGGCTACACAGCGAGAAAAGGGCACCAACAAAAAGGAATTTGCCAATTATGATTATTATTATTATGAAAAAGTCAGGCTTTTAGTTGTATTTTTTAAGTCTATTTTTAATAAAGCTTATTTCATAATGTTGATGTTTCATATGTTTATATGTTCATAAACATTCTCATTTATCTAATACTAGCTCCATCTAAGGAAATCTGATTGCTTTGATCGTCTATTGTACCTAACAATTAAATTTCATAGGCTCGGGGAAATGTACATTCTGGTGAGCTATTGTTACCTTACTTTTTGAATCATCTATAGATAAAAATATTTGGTTTACTAATGAATTAGTTCACCTAAATCTGCAATCTCACGTTGCAAGTGTGAAAATAATGATATCTTAGTGGAGCTGCCCCCTATTTGATAGTGCTGATCATGATCAATCCCCAAGAAATCACTTGGGGTGTGCAAGGCCCGCCTCCTCGTGGTGCACCCTGGTAACGTTGCTGGCAACGGCAACGGCTAAGTGGCCTTACCTGTTAATATGGACGTGGATATTAACATTGATGATACTGCATCGCTCGTCGTGCAGTCTAAAAAGGAGCGCGTTGGGGGTTTAGGCAGAGGGCCCCCTTTGAAAAATGTTTTACAGTCTCCCGACGCTGAGGATTTAGGCAGAGGGTCCTCTTCGTCAGATGTTCTACAGTCTCCAAAGGAGGGCTTCGGCTCTCAAACGAGGGTTGTGGTGGTTCCCACTGCCCTCCCTTCTTCTAAACAACCCTGCCCCACCACGGATGAAGGCAGTGCTGCTCACGAAAGTGAGCAACCTCCTGAGGCTGTGGGAGAGTGGCGGAGTGTTGTTTCTAAGTCCAAAAAGAGGCAGCTAAGGAAGAAGGCTAAGGCCATGACTGAGGCTGAGAAGCCCCGGTCTGACCAGTTGGCTCAGTCTAAAGCTGCTAAGAAGGATGAGGGTCGCAAGAGGCAGAGGCCTGTCTCGGGCACCCCATCTCCTGCTGTGGCAAAGAGGAAGAAGTCTGGTGCGGGGTCTCTCCAATCTGGCTCTTTCGCTCAGGTCCTCAGCGGTGTCAAGTTGGCTGTTGTCAAGGTCTCCTTCCCCAAGAGCAAATTGCTCAAGGAGTGCGAGGAGAAGATTAATGCTGAGATCCTTCGGTTAGTGGACTCGATCCCTTTGGACGGGCAGCTGTCGAGGATCTCTAGTACAGGACTGCAGAACGGAGCACTGATTGTTCAGTGTGACGATGTATTCACCTCTGAGTGGGTCAAATCTGCCTTTGACGGCAACTCTCGGGTTCTGGATGGTGAGGTCTTGAAGGTCTTGAAGGCCAGTGAACTGCCCAAGCCCGTTAAGGTTGCTTTTAAGACCAAAGATAGAGTCACAAAGGAGCCGGAAGTTTTGCTGAAGCGGCTGAACCGGTTTAACCCATTGCTGAAACCGACCGAGTGGCACGCTCTTCACTTTAGTGAGGAACCCCACTCGACTCTATGGATCTTTGAGGTTGACTGTGAGGCTGCTGAAGCGATTCGGAAGGCAGACTTCAGTGCTCATACGGGGGTGGACCGGGGTGTCTTCAAGATACTCCGGGACCCTAATAAGAAGCCTGCTGCGGCTGCTGCTTCAGATGTGGAGGAGACTGAGGATGTGGTTATGTCATCCGACGAGGGCCACGCCTCTTCTAAGGTGAGTAGTGTTGGTCTTTCAGGGTTGGGTGAGTTAGGTATTCACTCAGACTCCGATTCTACTCTTCAGCCTCTCTCTGGTGATGAGGCTGATAAGATTTTGGCTGTCGAGGGTTTGGAGGAATCTGTGCACTGCCCCAGTCCTACCAGCTAAATTACTATAGCTTTGTGCTTTTTCTTCCTTCCTGCTTGTGCTATGGATTGTATTAATGTTGCTCAGATTAACCTCCATCACAGTAAGGGTGCCTCCGCACTCCTGTGCAAGCGGCTTGCTGATGGATTGGTTGATATAGCTCTTGTTCAGGAACCTTGGACTCTCAATGGGAAGATCCTTGGTCTTAATGTTAAAGGCTTTAATATATTGTATGATATTACTGCTGTCAGGCCTAGAGCCTGTATTGTAGCTAATGCCAAGCTTCATGCCTTAGTCTTAGCCAATTATCTTGATGAAGATAATGTTGCGGTTAAGATTAGTCTGAACGACGACAGCGTGGTTCTCTTGTCTGCTTATCTTCCATTTGACAGCAGTGATCCTCTTGCAGTCAGTGCTAAATCTTTGATTGAGTACTGTACTGCGAACACAAAGCTTGTCATTGGTTGTGACGCTAATGCTCACCACACTGTCTGGGGTAGCACTAACTGCAATCCTCGGGGTGATGAGCTTTTGGAATATATTTTGCTGTATAATTTATTTATTCTTAACAAGGGAAACAGACCTACGTTTGTTACCAGTAACAGAAGTGAAGTTCTTGATATTTCACTTTGTAATGGTCATTGTTATGATCTTATTGAGAATTGGCATGTGTGGATGATATTACTTTATCTGATCATAAACTAATTCTTTTTTCCATTAAAGGACTCATCCCTGTGAAGAGTCAAGGTAGGAACCCGCGCAGAGCTGACTGGGGTTCCTACAGAAAGAAGCTCAAACTTTGTTTGAGGAATATCAGCGGTAAGTTATCTTCTCCTAGTGATATTGATGACACCGTTTCCTTCCTAACTGGGGCTATCTGCTCTTCTTATAATGAGTCTTGTCCAGTGAGCACAGTTGTTGCCCGGAGGCGTGTCCCTTGGTGAACGACTGAGCTCACTCACTTGCGTAAAAATTGCAGGAGGCTTTTCAATAAAGCCAAGAAAACGGGTGACTGGCAAGCTTATAAAGCTTCTCTCACCAGCTTTAATAAAGCGATTAGGTGTGCCAAGAGATCTTCTTGGCAGGACTACTGCAGCAATATCAATGATTTGTCTGCTTCTGCCAAATTGGTTAAACTTTTGGCTAAAAACAAATCATCTAACCTTAACTGCGTTAAGATGCATAATGGTCACTTCTCTGAGTCAGGCAGTGAGACTTTGTCTGAGATGTTCAGGATTCACTTCCCGAACTGTGTCATTCTTGACAATGTGTGTATCCCCTCTCCTGCTCCTGCTTTTGTCAGTGATAAAGAGGCTTGGGATGTTGCACGTGCCATGACTTCACGTAGCTTAAGTTAAAATTTGCAAACATACCTAAATTAAAGTTAAATAAAAATATCAAATAATCCAATATCTTTTCCTAAAACAAATGGCATAGAGGCCGAAATAATCGTATAGTTTAAAAGTTTTAAGCCGCCAAAGACCCAGGTTCTATCTGTGCATTTCGCTGAAAAGAAAAATGGCGCAACGACGCCATTGTAGACCCAGTAACGAGACTAAGAAATAATGAAGAAAACACTCTGTTAAACTTTAAAATCTTACATTTATTTTAAATTAACTCCAAAACAAATTTATGGAAAAACATTTTTTTTTTTTACAAAATTCAAACTTAAAATACCCATTATTACAAACATTTTAAAGTTCCCTTGTTGAAGTGCACTTAACTTTATATTTTTAACAGCCGACAAAACAAAAAAAAATTAAATAGAGAAAGGGAAAGAAAAGAAAAGGGAATGACTTATCGTCTGGAGAAAGAAATTTGGGGGCCCCCATCGTTCAGTCGTCTCAGGTCGCCGGCTCCATGCCTCGAGTCAACCACATCATGTCTTGGCTTCTCTCCAAAAAAAAAAAAAAAACGTTCGGATCTCCGTCCGTAGGCACCAGCTATATCAAGAGGAAGAGAGAGAGCTCGCTCCCTGACGCTGGCTTTTCCCTTCTCAGCCTTCTCACTTCTGTAGCCATCCGACCATCAAGTTCATTCATGAACTTTAATTTTTTCATATCTTAGTGCATAAAATTTTAAGTGAAATTTATTTATTTGGTGAAGTTACGTTGCATTAAAAAGAAATTTAATTATTTCGTTGGTTAATTGATGTATTTTGAGGCATTTACATTTTTTCTTGCACGTGGTTGTGTTCCTCCGCCGATTTCGATGTCTGTATCGAAACTTCATCCAATCTATCGAATTATGTGAAATGATGCAGGGAAAAAGGGTAAAAAGAAAAAAAAACAGAAAAGGCAGAATAAAAGTTAAAGACGGAGAGAAAATTTTAGCATAAAAACTTTTTAAACCAAAACTTAAAATTTAGCAAACACTTTACAAAGCCAAAATATGATGTTTGTATCAAAAATTTATTTAAGAAAAAAAAATGTCGGCATAAAGAAAAGGAAAAGTCGGCTCGATTTTAAAAAACACATATAAACATTTCTAACATTAATTATTTATCAAAAGTTACAATCATACCAATACCACGTATCAAAAAGAAAAAGTTTTGTTCATCCGATCTGGCAACCTGTTTTGACGTTAGCGCGCAAAACGAATCAAAACAAACTGCGAAATCGGAAAGTTTGTGCCGTGAAAGAAATAATAAACAAACCCAAAAGATAAGTAGTACCACTTAAACATTACACAAAATATTACTCTATAATTTGTTTTTACTACTCATAGATCGCTAGAACAAACATTATTTTCAAAACATTTTTCAGATCATAACACACGCAAGATTGTAACCTATGATAGGGTCGTTTGGGCTATTAAGTCTTTTGGACCTTATAAAACTCCGGGTATGGATGGTATTATTCCTATCCTTCTTAGGGAAGGCATTGCACTGCTTTCTCCTTCTTTATGCAAGATCTTTAGGGCTTGCATTGCTTTAAGGTATGTTCCCACTTTGGAGGCACACTCGTGTAGTATTTATCCCTAAGCCCGGGAAAGACAACTATTTTGAGGCTAAGTCTTTTAGACCTATTAGTCTCTCTTCTTTTCTCTTAAAGGCTCTTGAGAAGCTTATTGATAGGCACATAAGGAATACGTTGCTTAGTCGTTCCCCTTTGTCTGTAAATAAGCATGCCTATCAGCCTGGCAGATCTACTACTACTGCTCTTTATGATCTTGCTTTTACTGTCGAGAAAAGTGTCTGCTATAAGGAAGTGGCACTTGCTGTTTTTCTTGACATCGAGGGAGCCTTTGACAGAGTTCCCTCTGGGACGATTTTGTCTGCCCTTGCTTCCAAGGGTGTTGATAAAACTGTCTGTCAGTGGATAGATAATCTACTCTCGTACAGGCTTATCTCTGCTTCGCTTCTGGGGGATACCTTGGTGGCACGTCTTTCTGCTGGTACTCCCCAGGGTGGGGTTCTTTCACCTTTATTATGGTGTATTATGGTGGACTCCTTGTTGGCTAAGTTATCTAGCATTGGGGTCCACTGTATTGGCTATGCTGATGATATTGCCATTGTGGCCCGGGGCAAGTTTGGCCCGGTGGTCACTGGCTTCATTAACTCGGCCTTGAAAGCGGTGGAGAGCTGGTGTTCTGATACTGGGCTTTCTGTCAATCCCCTGAAGACATGTTTGGTTGCTTTTCCTAGTGCTAAGCACTTCAAGTCTTCTAAGTTTTTCCTTTTTTGGACAGCCTATTGCATATTCTTCTTCGGTGAAGTTTTTGGGTGTTTACTTTGACTCCCATTTGGGGTGGAAGAATCACCTTGATTACTGTCTTGCTAAGGCCAAACGAGTCTTTTGGGCTTGTAGAAGTGCTATTGGCAGGACTTAGGGCCTGAGCCCTCGGTCTATTCATTGGATCTACACCATGATTGTTCGCCCGATCATTGCGTATGGGTCCACTGTTTGGTGGTCTAGATCTTCCTTAGTTTCATCTAGGAAGGATCTTACCCGTATTCAAAGGATGGCATGTTTGGCTATCACGGGTTGTCTTCGTACAACTCCTACTGCAATCACTGAATTGCTTTTAAACCTTTTGCCTCTGCATTCTTTTATTGAGGCTGAGGCCCTGGTCTGCAGAAAGAGGCTTATGGACCTGGGGTACTGGAAGGGTTATTCGCAATACCTTTCATGGGGTGATCTTGATTCATCTATGTTGACGCATCCTCTCTGTTGCATGCCTTCTGATAATATGCTTGTCAGGCATGTTTTTGACGGATCTTTTTCCGTTCGTTTCCCCTCTAGAGATGACTGGCGAAAGCCTCCTATTTATAGTAAGAACAGGTGTAGCGTGTGGTACACTGATGGCTCCAAGCTTGGTAATCGTACTGGAGCTGGAGTTTGCTGTCCGGACAATGGCATTAAGCTCTTTTATTCTCTGGGCCTTCATGCCTCTGTCTTTCAGGCAGAGGTTTATGCTATCCTTATGTGTAGTGTTTTCTGTTTAAAGGCTGGTTACTCCAGGAAGCATATCTTCATTTGCTCTGGCAGTAGGGCTGCTCTGTTAGCCTTACAAAGCACTGCTATCTCCTCCTACTTGGTCTGGGAGTGTTACTTGGAGCTTTGCAAGCTCTCTCGTCTCAATAAGGTTACTCCGTATTGGGTTCCTGGCCATTCTGGCATTCCCGGCAATGAGATGGCTGATTTCCTTGCCAGGGCAGGCTCTAGTTCCTCTTTTGTTGGCCCTGAGCCGGTTCTAGGCATCTCGGGCAAAAGTTATAGGGATACTGTTCTTAACCACTTTCGGAGGCTTCAGTATTCTAACTGGCTTAATTGTAATGGCCAGAGGCAGGCTAAAGAAATTAATCTTGGCTTCCCTGGTGACAGATGCAAGGAACTTCTGCGTCTCAATAGGTCCAGTCTTCGTAGGGCTATTGGTCTGTTAACTGGGCACTGTTGCCTTAAAAGGCATCTAAATATAATGAAGATTGTCGATGATCCCACTTGTCGGGGTTGTCTTCTTAAAGAGGAAACTGTGTTGCACATCCTCTGTGAGTGTGAGTACTTTTTGGCTTACAGGTTTGAGCATCTTGGGCGCCATGTCATTGAGCCCTGGGAGCTTCACAAAATGTCTGTTAGGTCTATGCTGATGTTCGCATCTGCTACTGGGCTCTTTTCATAGGGCCCTTCAGGACTTTCCATTTTTTCAGGACTTGAGGTTGGTACAATAGACCCATGGTAGCGGTGCCTGGCCCCCCTGTGGGCCTCCCCTCCATAAGTCATAAGTCATAAGAAATCACTTTGCGATGTTCTTGAAATCCATCGTGTTCCAAGACACTTCACTTATGCAAAATACATAGTACAACTTTTCAGTTAGTGTTCCACGTATTAAATAATAAATGTTTGCATTTTTTGTTTAACAAAAATCGGTTGATCAGAGTACAAGTAATAATTTTTTTAAATTTCCTTTAGATAACAGTAGCCGCCAAGGCGGCCAGCTTCGCTGCCCCATACCTTAGTGTTCTTTATATTCAGCGTAGTGTTGACTAAATTTCTAGACTCATTTCAATGAAAATCATATTTCTTTGTTTTAACAATACTTGTCATTAAATTTATTTAGGGTAAGGTTGCTACACATTTTGGGTGTCAAGCCAATGTTGAAACAGCAAATGCCGAAAATGTGCTTTAGCCCAATGCATGGTGACATTTTTTGATGGACGATAAATGCGCCAAGTATTACAGTCCAAAAGATCTTGCATTTTTGTGTATCCATTATTGTTATTTTGTGTTCTAGCTACTGTGTGACATATGCTTGCTCCATTTGACGTCATTGAATTGTTAATTTGGATTTTTGCACATGTGTTATTGTTATCACTAATGTTTACATCTAACTGTTGCCATTCGCAGAGTGAGATTATTGTCAATTTTGGTACTGCATACGTTAGCATATTATATAAGAAGAAGATTTTCTGGAGCTATTATTTCAATAACAAAACACAAAAGTGTGATAAGAGATGATAAGTATGATAAGTATATACGTCCGAAGACGCATCCGACCAGGCGCATAGCCAGGGGGGGGGATATGAGCTTACATGTGTATAAATAGATGGAATTTCATCACTAATCCAAAAATTTCAGGGGGGGGGATATATCCCGATATCCCCCCCCCCCCTGGCTACGCCCCTGCATCCGACATAATATGGATCCTCAGAACAAGAAATTATTATGGGCAATGAAGGTGAATAAAGCCTACATTAATGAAAACTGCCACGGCTTTTTTTTTTCCTGAATTAAACAATGGTCTATAATTTCATAGGTCAGTTGTATTCTATCTATGAGTCACAACCCCATTTGGAGTCATAAAAAATTTCTTTAAGGTTGGTCGCATGATGGATTAAAAATTTTTCAATTTAATTGAATACAAATATATTCTTTACATGTCTTTAGGGGGGGGGAATACACCCAAGCCGAAGGCAGCGACCGCAAGGCGGTTTGCATTGTACAAACTCCTTTGCTGGGAAATTTATTTTGCTCTCCAAATTAAGTCTTTAGAGGGGTCTAAAAGTCTTTAGGGGGTCTTTTAAATATTGAACGTTTGGTGTAATAAATAAAATTCCGCCACATATTTTGAATGCCATAGCCAAAGATACATTTTTCATTATTTACATGTCATTTAACATTTTGTTTTTTAAATAGTGCATCATGGGAACATCTTTAGAATCAACATTTACCGCAATGTCTCAAGTAGGGTTATACAGCCATAACTTTCAATATCACTGTCATACGTTATTAAAATAAATAGGGGGGATCAATTCTTACACTACTAAGTGCAATTTTTATGAACAAGATGATGTTTTGTATGCCTAGAGTTTCGAGTATAATAAATTGTAGAAAATAATAAACACTCAGCAGGTGGATAAAATGTTTTGTTTCGCTTAAATAAAGCAGTAGCAAATAGTGAGTTTCATAAAGAATTCCTGTTACATTAGTACATTAAACTTTTTTCATAATACAATTTTAAAGGGATTGAGAATTGTGTGGAAAATTAGCAGCAATTTGAAACAACTCTTTAAAAATTTGGACTATATAAAATTAAAAAAAAAAAAGATTAAGAAGAAAGAATTTCTAGAGTAATCTTAAAGTAAGAAAAAAAAAATCAAAAGTGACTCATTAGAATTGGAAGAGTATTTTGAAAATTTTAAGCTGTGGCTGAGTGAAGGCTAACTGGCATTTGTATTTTTGGGTGTTTAAAAATAAAAGTATTCTGTTACAATAATTTCCAGCAAATTATCAGCTTTAAAAAAAAAATAGAATTAATGATACTGTATACTATACCTAATATTTTTTAATGAAACTCTGCCAAATTCAGATTATTCTTATTTTTAGATTTAATTTAATATATTTACAAATAAAAGTATAATTTTGCAGAAAATTACAAGTACTGATAATTTTATTTAATATTGCTCAATATATTTTTCTTTGGTTAAAAAAAAAAAAGCTATTTGAGAAAATAATTGCATGGTTGCAAAATTTGTTCGAAGAATGATACATGCTAATAATAATTTTTATTTTGTTTCAGGTTTTTCAGGTTTTCAAAGTCTTTTATTCTATCTAGACTTTGTTTGATATAAAAATGCATTTCTTTTTATACCTAACTGGCATTCTAGATAAAAATTGACAATGTATGAATAGTGAAATGTATAATACAGTGAAAAGTTGTTTTGTTTTTGTTTTCCCCCTTCAACAGGCAACCTTAATTTGATTTGATAAGTCACATAAATAACAATTTTTTAATCAGAAAAGTTTTGCACAAAAGTGATTCTAATTTTCCAGTTCTATCTACCCTTATCCACTATGGTTGAAATTTCACCAGATTATCCATATGTAATCACTCACTGCAGATTATCTGAAGAAATATTTTTATTCTTACAAGAGACCTATGGATTATCTGCTGGAAATTATGGTACTCACACAGATTTATTTAAGCATTAATAAAAACAAAGTTATTGCAAGGCTGGAATTTTATACTTAACTGTACATAATTGAACACACAATCCAGTTACATTATTAAATTCTACATCATTCTGAAATATAATTACATGCAGACCAAAACAAAACCCCCAAAAAAAGTTATTTTGTGAAGTTTACATTACCAGTTCATAGTCCGCACCAATAAGCTTTGTTTTATTAACAGCCAAAATCATATCTCCAACACACAAGCCAGACTGAAAGTAAAATAAATTTTGAAGTTATTTCTAAAAATGAATGAAACCTGTGTTTTACATTTACAAACAAATCAGAATACAGTTTAAAAAATTCTAATACTATGCATAATAATTCACGCTTTTGAAATTATATTAATGCAGAATTTTTTTACAATAAATACTACCAAATGCTACACTAGTTACTATATATATGGTAAGTGTAACAAGCATTTAAATGTAACATTCTGAACGAAACACTAATAAACATTCTGAAACATATTTTTGAATATTATTTACGAGAAACCATTTTTTTCAACATTCCTTTGATCGACAAGTACTTAACACAAATCATTCTCAGAACATTCCTTAAAAAGAAGTTAAAAGCTTTCCTTTACAAAATCAACTCTGAAATATATATATATATATATATTTTTAAGAAGTTAAAAGCTTTCCTTCACAAAATCAACTTTGGAATATAAATTTTAAAAAGCCGACCAGATTGTATGGTGGGTAAAGCACCATACTACGGTTTCGGGTTCAACTCCCGGCGAGGTTCGATCCCTGACTGGGTATGAATGTCATTGTGTCCATCCTCATACGGGGCAACGTTGGTCCACCAACTAGGTGCCCCCATAATAAAGTGACCAACAACTTCGTGCGTGACCATTGCCTCCAAGGTATTGTTAAGGCCCGCTGTTTGAAAATATATATATATATAAATTTTAAAATGTTTCAGATAGTAAGGATTTTTTTTAAATAACCAATGTCTAAATTGGTTTTTTTTTTTTTTTTTGCTTTGCATATTAAAGGAAGAACAGTTCATGTCACTGAATGTGTTGTTTAGAATTTCATGTATCCTTCCAGGAAACTTTTTCCTGAATTTAGATACTCTTCAAAAAGAGAAAATGCATACTAGTAATTTGAAGAAACTGATAACAGACAGTACTTTCATAACAGAGATATATATTCTGACTCTCTTAACCATCCAAAGAAGTGGTCCAAAGTAAAATTTTATTCAATCATGACATTGCACTCATCATTAAATAATTTTGAAGATCAGTTTTGATGCATCTGGTATAACAACATAAATTTTGACCTCACTTGTTTAATTTCCTAAATTTGTTCAAAGTGTTTATATTATTTATTTTGAAAATCAAATGACTTCTTGCTAAACTCCTTATTTTGTACATTTTTTTATTTTTTGTGAATCCATAAGAACATTATAACTATTGAAACTGCAAAATATCAGCAGCCTAAGCAAGAAAATTCCTACACTGTGAAAAACTCAGGACAGAAATTAACTTTTTCAGGATGACCGAACAACAGTAGTCCCATACACCAACTCTTGGTTTAACAAGACAACTGCTGTCACAGAAGTTTCTATCTCCTTTCCAGAACCATCAACACAGGTGTATACGTGCAAAGGAGTAATGTATTGTTCAGAATAAAGAGGAAATGCTTTAGTTTCCAAAATCAAGAAAAGAATACCATAAACAAATCAACATATTCTATAATCAGGCTCACTTTTTAATCTTTCTTTCTTAATTTTTCAAGGCCTGTACTAGTTACATCCTTTGTACCCCTTAAAGCTCAGCTCTGACTTAGATGAAAGTCATGCATGCAATCCCTCTTTTTGTTAGATGAATGATGTAGTACAAAAGCAGCCCCCCCACACACACACATACAAATAATAAGGGAAATAGTAATTTTTTTTAGGGGGGGGGAATTTCTCTTATAAATTTAGTTGAATTTTCAAAATAAGTTAATTTTTTATAGCCTAAACTTGATTCATCCAAAAGGGAAATACATGCTCCTGAGCCCCCTCTCTGGATCTGCCAATGAAGTACACATTTAATAACACAAAGGACTCTACAAAAATTTATACATTTTTATCAAATTCGCTTACTACGGTAAGCCAGTACTGATAACCTTAAATAAATTTGTAAATCTAAGAAAGCTTGCATTCATCTGAGTGATTTTAATGCTTATTTATGAACATCAGATGCATGAGTCTGAGATCAAAGTAATATGATCAAAATAATACATACTTTTGAATATTTGTATATTCAGACACCCCATTATATTTTTTCGATTTAAACTGGATCCAACAGCAGGTTAAAATAATTGAGATGCCAGTACATAAATCTGAGAATAAACAGTATGATTTTAGTCTGGAGTATAACCTCATATACATTTCAGTAGGAAGCTTCTTAATTGTGAATCCCCCTTTTCCCTGCTTAATGCTTATAGAAAGTACTAAGCTTAATGCTTAGTAGAAGCACTTGGCATGACAGGCACATTTACTGAGAATTGTTGCTACTTCCTTGTGTACAAAATAAAAGGAAGTATTGTGGTCACAAAAAAATTCAGTATTAAGATTTTGACCATTTCTAAAGTGAGATTGATGAGTTTTTGCATGATGTCTCAATGTATGCATGTGTGTATGCACATATATATGCATGCGCAATCTATTTTCACAAACAGTGAATCCATTTTGACCAGTTATTTTGTGATGTCCATACTTAACTCGCATAACTCAAAAATCATTAGTCACAAAATGTTGCAATTTTACATTTAGGATGGTTGTAACATATAGCTGTGCACCTCCCTTTTTTTTTGGCAATCGACTGAATAGTTTGAAAATAAACACTCAAAAAACTGGTGTTAAAAGATAAAATAAAAAAAAAAACTTCCACCTAAAAACCTTTTATGTGTGAAAAAAACACACATAAAAGGTTACTTCAAGGCATAACGATCGTTTCGACCGAAAATTCGTTCGATCATCAGACAAACCCTTCCGTCATACAGAGCAGAAAGAACTCTGACTAGAGGGAACTTTGACTGAATAGTTTATTTACACTGAAAAGACTGAAAAGAAATTTGTATTGCGACAGAGTCACTGAAAAGAAATTTGTAATTAAAAATGATAAAACAAGAAATGTTAATTATTAAATTTTCGAGGAAAATTGGTTTTCCGTTATGTGCACAATTTATTATATCCACCCTGTGTAGTGGCGTATGCAAGGGAGGTTAATAGGGGTTATAGCCCCCCCCCTTTATGTTGGTTTTGTTTCCATAAAACCAATGTATTGAGGGGGATCGCCTCCCTCTCCTCCGAAAAAAGTATCCATCCTCCTTATTTCTCTAAAAAACTTTATTTTAGCATTGTCTCACCTCCAGAAAAATAAAACAAGATCTATGGTTATGTCATCCGGAATTGATTCTGACCACCTCCTCCTCCACACAAAAAAGGATTTTTTAATTCAAGTTTGTTTACCAACTGCTCTAAACACGTCCACATTAAACTTATCTAACAACAAAATAAATTATTTTGGGAAACATTTTTGACTAACCGTCCCCCCTATATTCACTATACCAGAAGGCCATTCTGTGGAAGCACCTGAATGGTAAAGCAGATCACAGCTAAACAGTGATGGACGATCTCCGTACATGTGACATACAAATAATTAAAAATCTTATAACCTTTGTGCGACATCTGTACACATGCCTTTTTTTTATATAACCTTCCTTATACTTTTCCTGCACACTTTATCCAGATTTGGAACTGACAGGCAGTGTAATGCTGATGTGTTTTAAAACAATTTTGCAGTTTTTTCTAGCCTCCCTCCCCCAAATTTTTATTTTAAACACATTTTTAAAATTTATAGCATTTTTACATTACATTTAACGTTTTTCTTACATCTTATATCTCCCACTCCATTTATTTTCATGAAAGGGATTCCAACTATTTAATCTTATGCCCATGGGACCCAAAAATTTAAGAAGCCAGCATGACCCTGAACATATATGCAGTACACAATGTATATGAGGAAGCATATTTTCAAGGGGTTCCTACAGTGATGGCTGTTTTAAGTCTTGCAAAGGGTCAGTGATAGAATATGTAGAGGGGTCCCCTAACCCCCTTTTAAGATTCTAACTCTAGTCTTCACTAAAAGGGAGTAGCTTCTACCCCCCTTTAGAGAGTTATTTAAAGCGGCCCCCTTTACAGTGATGGTTGGACCCACTAAAGTTAGTTTTATGGTATCACAAAAGGCCAGGGGTAGAATATTTTCGAGGAGTTAACCCTACAGCAATGACCAGACCCAATGAAGTTTTTTTTTTTTTTTTTTTTTTGTCTAGGAAACAACCAGCTGTAGCAAGACCCACTTAAGGTTTTTTTTTTTTTTTTTTTTTTTTTTTGTGTGTGTGTTTGTGTGTGTGTGTGTCTTTGCAAAGGAGAACAACCTGTACAGAAGTCACATTAGTTTATTAGCATTCTAATTTTTTTGTGTGGGTTTCGCACAAAATTTGAGGAGTACAGAAGTCGCATGTACAGAAATCTGCAAAAACTATCATCAAAAGTACATTCTTGTAGATTTTTAAATATTGAGTATACATTTTTTAAATTAAATAATTATAATTTCAATACTTTCAAAAAGACTAACTCGGCTACTTTACAATTTTAATTTTCAAATTAGTTATTTAAAACTGTTATGTTTAATTTTGAATTGAATGTGGTCAAATAAAAATTTTAAAGGCATTTTGTTTATGAATATACAGGCTGAAGATATGTCTGCTATCGTTGTGGCTACTGCTGTGGGGTAGGAGAACTTCTAGGAAATTTGTTTCATGTGGTCCTTTGCTAACCTAAAAAAACATCAGTGGAGTGGGCCCTGGAAACAGTTGGGAGTAACAATCTGGGGGATTGAAGGAACATAAACCATCTGGGAAACAGTTTTATGGGAGAAAGACTCTCTAGTAAATCTGCTTCTCGTGGCCTTTTGCTAACCTATAAAAACATCTACATGGCAGACCAAAGCTGCGGATGTAACCTTTGAAATTGTGCTACAATCTGAATTAAATAGGTTTAGAAAAGCCTAACTTTGCTGTTTCCATATTTTATTTTTAAAACAACAGATGATAAGAGAGAAAAACAGTTATTTAACTCTATTACATTCAATTTCATATTAAAAGTAGTGAAGTAAAAATACGAAACTTGGCATAACAGGAGAAACCTGGGATTGCACCTCATGTTGTGAAACGAATATTCTAACCACTATAGAGAGTGACACTTGGAAAATGGAAGAATCTTAAGGCTGCACTTCACAGAGCTACTGAGGTTTCCATCACAATGTTAACTCAATTACAAATTAATTTCTGAATGTTTACTGAACTTTTCAATATTTTAAGATTTGTTTTTGTTTTCATTAGGAACATAAAGGCATACCATATTCCCGGGGCGAATGATCAAAGTCAGAGCTACCTCTTCATAAAACGTTTTGTACATAACTAAATTTTAAAAATAATAGAATTTGGAAAAAGCAATGGAAAAGAGTTAAGTTCAATCTCCCCAAATTTTTCACCTCCCCTCAAGTGACAGTCTTTAGATAAGTGTTTGTACCAGACATCCAAGCTAAACTAATTCCTGGTTAAATTCAAATAAATAAATGAAAAGGAAATTATTATTTCAATTCAGAAAAGAGTTTGTATTTAAAAAATAATTCAAAGAGCATGAGTTTATATATTTTATTTTTGAATTTAGGATACTGAACTGCTTGTTAGTGAAAAGTGAAATAAAAAATAATTTCTTTTATATTTAGTGATGATGATAGACATGTTTAATAAAACTACTTTAATGACTTTGTTCAAGTTTGACCTAACACTGAAGACCACTGTTACATGGGGGATGGATGTGAGACGAGAACTTTTATGTGAGATTAGACAGACGTTTTTATCATTGCTATATAAGGATTTTGCAAGATGAGATAAGGTTTTGAAGCTTTTTTGTGACACAAAATTGGCCAATTTTCCATCTCATGTCCATCCTTAATGTACATGTGGTGTGTTAAACGGTAAAATGATGGTTCCGGAAGTTTTTATGGTACTCATTAGGAATTTCCAAAGGATGACAACAAGGCTGGCATGGTAGATGTGCGAGCTATGTGACGGCACAGAGCATGTTTTCCTTTCAATATAGCAATTAAAGTCATATTAACTCATTTTTATCCAGTGAAAAACATGGAATTCTAAAGAATCTAATCCCATTCTGTGGAGCTCTATTGGTTCTTGATCTGATTTCCACAATCCTCTAATGTCTCACTTGTAGCATCCTCTTGTTCAAAAGAGGATAATCTATTAAAAAAAGAAGAAAAAATACTTATTGCATAACTGCATGGCAGATGTGATTAAAGATATAGATAAGTTGAGCATGATGGGTGCGAGAACTGCACAAGATCCCTCGTAATCAGAAAAGTGAGTTTTTTTCATGCGTACATCTTGGCAAAAACTAATAAATCATGAAAAAAAAGCATTTTTTAATGCATTTAGTTACATTAATAATGTACTTAGCAGAGCGTAATTCAGCATTTAGAGGTAGCAATAATATGCTGTACAGTGATAAATCTATCAAATGATATCTTTTTTAAATATATATTTCTAGAAAAGCTATCAATTATTCATATTACTGAGTCAGAAATTCATCAATTTCTGGAGGAATCAGCATAAACTAAGAGTTTGTAAAAGCCATAGCCAAGCATTAATTACAGTGAAAAACGTTTAACACGAAACCGAAAGGAACCAAAATATTTTTTCGTGTTAAAAGATTCATTAAAAAAAGAACAAAACTTACCATATTTTCAATGTTCTTATATTTTATATCGATTTCCTGTTAAACAACAAGTAGGTTGCATTCATTGGGATGAAAAGCAATTACAAAAAAAATACTATTTTGGGGAGAAAAAATCAGTTATCTTTTTTTGAAATGTAATTTTCTGAGTCACATTGTCCACAAATTTTCAAGATCATCCATAGTTTTATTCATTTCTCCATTAGAATGTGCATCTAAATAACTGCGTAGACTGTTTATCACTTTTTGCACTTCTGAAGTAGAGGGGACGGGAATTGCATCATTGATTCCATTGTCAGATTAGTCATCAGAATCAACAGAATCTTTCGGATTTTGAACAATATCCAAAATCTCTTTTTCTGTCATAATCGGTGCTGTAGTTACATCATCATCGAACGACACATATTCATTTATTGATATTGTTAGGCAGTCCAATAATTCTGAGACTTTCCCAAATATTACATTAAATGTTGGCATTCTCGGCTGATTCTTGCAATGCTAAAGAAAGTGCATTCCCACCAATCGCCATTTCTTTGATACAGATAAGAATTTTATTCATTAGGGGGAGGGGGAGGAGGAAAGACCTGATGGATGATGCTATTAATACTTCTAGGATTACAAAAGGTAGAAAAACCATTTCCCAGAATTTAAATAAAATTTATTTTCCACAAAAACGTTCTAGTGATTTGTCGCAAACATGCAATTGAAGATTAAAAATGAACTTTTTTTCGTGTTAAACGATTTTTGTTTCATGTTAAAAGAACAAAAATACATTAAATTGCATATTTTGCGTTCCGGACCATTGTATCATTTCGTGTTAACTGATTTTTCATGTTAAGCGCTTTCGTGTTAAACGTATTTCACTGTATTTAATAATCACTTTTGCATAACATACTGCTGCACCTAGAGTTTATGTCACCTAGCACAAACTATAATTATTGTGCCACAAACTATAATTATTGTGCCCTTACCTATAGAACTATACCCGATACTGATTTTGGTGTCCCATTTAGGATGGTACCTGGAGCATGTGACCTATTTTGCACCCCCTAGTTTTGGCTCTGGTGTAACACCCCACCCCCCACCCCCTTTCTGAAATTTCCGCATGTGCCACTGATCTAGTGCGATAATATAAGTAATTTTTGTGTCCTTAATTAGAAACGCAAGGTCTGGAAGAGTTAACATTGCTACAGTAGATATAATGTATACAAATATTTAATAACAAATACATGAAATTGAGTTTAAAAATAATAAATTTCATATAAATTTTACTTTTTCAGCAGGGCTACTTTTCTGTATATCAGATATAAAAATTCCTCTACCCATGTCGACATGTTTGCCTTCTAAAATCATTATTCCTAAGCCTTGGTCTCCCTAAAAAAACAAAAATGTTATTTTTAAAGAAATTTTTATAATACTATATTATTGAAGTAGTGTATAAATAAATATTGATTACATGGAAAACCTGACTATATACTAAGGCAAAAAAATCTGAGATTGTTACAAGATATATCATAATAAGGAGGGCAACGTAAAAGAATAAAATAATAAAAACAGGTAAAAATGCAATACCTTTTTTGTAGTGACAGTTCGAACACCAGGATGTGCTGAGATAAGGTCTTCCATTCTCTTAGGGGGATAAATTATTCAATTTTAATGAAACACTAATTTTTTTAATATTGTTAGTATATTATAGTATATACATATTAGTAAATATTAATAATGAAAAATACAAAAAAGAAACCTGTTAATGGAGATATATTAATTAGCTGAAGCACAAAACCTAATTACCTCATTTTCAAGATCCACAGGAAAATTCTTTATGGGTTTGACGGCCATATCATTAACACTATTTTCTTTCCTAGTATCGAAAAAGAAAACAATTAAATTAAGATGCATTAGAAAGCAGATGATTTATACTTACAATTTCATAGTTGTGAACCGTATGCCATATTTTGGAGATAAAGCTTTTATCTTTTGGACCAATGCAGTACAGCTAATTAAACTAGACCTTTTTAACTGAGAGGTTTACTTTAGTGGATATATATAGCATTTTGCTATATTTTAAATTTTATATTTATCATATTGACAAATTTTGTTAAACTATAACACGTTTTGACAATTAATATCATGTAATGTCATGAAGTAATAATTAGTAAACTGGTATTATAAAATTAATTAAAGAACATTGATTTAATCTTTATATAAAGCTTTACTTCATAAGAAGGAAGATAACTAATTTAAACATTGAAATTCAACAAAGCATGCATGATAGTTTAAAATAAGTGAAAATTTAAATTTGTGGCATATCATGTAGAAAAATAAACCGCAAAATTTCACACTACTTTTAAACTACTTCCTATAAGATTTTTAGTCTACAATGCTCAGACAAGTCTGGCAGTATTTTTCTTAATAAGTCTATCAAAAAAAAAGAAGTTTCATCTAGACAAGAAAGAAATTACAAGAGTTTTCAAATACATGTTATGCTCATAGAGTAATTTGAATAGTTCGATTTGTATGAATAGGCCTGCATCTGCTGCTGCTGAGAGGAATGAAAAAACTTCACCTGGCATTTTGAACGTACAATCATGAAAAAGATTACTCAAATTCAGAAAACTTTTTTAATGCAGTAGCATCTCACTACAAGATCACATCCTTTAAAACAATATTTTTTTTTTTTTCGTAAAAGGCATAGAGACTGAAGAGGCATACATTTTGCTGAGAAGAGCATTTACAGTTGGGTGGTTAAAAAAAAATTTTTTGACCTAGAGCCCAGGCAACCCTCTATTTATTCACTCACCTGTAGTATAATGTTGGAAAAGTTTTAGCTTCTTACTCAAACTCATTGACCCCTACAATTTAACAGGAGCAGGTTGTATAGGAAACGGAGCAAATAATGTACAGTTCAGATGTATTTTTAATTTTTAGTTTTTTGTAAAAATGTAGTTGCATCTTACATATATTGTTATTATTTCTAAAGCATCAAAGCTCTATTTACGTAATGAATAGCAACACTAAATCAAAACCAGAATTCTAATTCATTCCAACACAGTTCAAAATATGAGGAATGCATACACACTTAGAGTCTAAGAGACAGCTTTTTACACTCCCGGATACCAATACCTTGGATAGAAATAAAATAACTGACTGTAAATAAATTGTCTAATTATCCCACTTGCAGCATCTCTTAGTTACAATCAATTTTGTCTCCAGTTTCAAGAAGTACTATTCAACTAAAACACATTTAAAAAAAAATAAAATCTCAGAAGGGGTTTGCAGAATCAATAGAAGGTGAATCCAAACCTAATTTTCCTCTATTGAATCAATGGGATGGCAAACTCCTTCCTGAAATTTTTGCATGTAGAAACACTGACTCAAATTATTGACATTTCTAGCTGGATTTGATCCAAATAAGCTTCTTAAGAGGGCCAAAACTGACTTCTGGAACTGGAAAAAATGCAATTAATGCTATATATATTTTACTCACAGAGTGAAATGACACAGAATTGGTTCAAGCAGTAGGCTTTGACACAGTGAACTGTGGTGGTGATTGAGCACTCTCTTGCAGTTAAAATATGAATTTGAAATTCTTCCAAAATATTAAGTGTCCACAAGTCTAAAAAATCTGAGGGGTGGTCTGGTGTATGCTAAACTTTTTTTTTTTTTTTTTTAAACATACTCTGTTGAACTAGCCTAATTTACAGTGTACACATATTCAACTTCCACTTTTCTCCTTCCTTGACCAGTGAAAGCAGACGCTTTTAAAATCAGCTCCACTAATTTTACTAAGTCTCAATTTGGAACTTATTTGCCTAAAACATAAATACAATAGTTACTGTGAAGATGGTAATAAAAGATTTTTTTTTCTTTCTTTAGTTGAAGAGAAAAAAAAAACTAAAGTCAAAATTTTTAAAATACAAAAGATTTACAATTTGTTTATATAAAAAAAATTATCTCACATAAACATGCTATGAGAGGAGGGTAGAGAGCAAAAATTGTTAAGAATTGAAGGCAATAACATACTATTTATTAATTATTCATATAGTAGATGCCGCTTAATATGATTACCTCAGGACCACGGGTTTTTGATAACAATATCCAATTTATAACAACAAAATGTATTATTCAGATAACTAAATACTTATGATAAAATGAAAACACACCCATGATGAAATAAAATATTGAGGCAGAAAACACATTAAAAGAATCCAGTATTATTTTTTCTGAGTATACAATTCTTTCTTAATAGTTCATTAATAAAAAGCTCATACTCATACTGTTTTTGAAAATTATCTGAAAGATGGAGTGCATTTTGTTTCAAAATTATCGAATATTGCCTGAATAGCTTTTCCCTCTAAGCTTCTAATACACATGATTAATACCAATAAACAAAAATTATACACATTTTTTCTTTGACGTCATGCTTAGAATTGGTTTCTTAACAAAACCCTGTTTCCTCATATACATTTTTCAATAATTGATCAGCAAAAAAAATTATAACATTAATTGAAAAGTTGATCACATAAAGCGTTTGATTTTGGAATGGAATACAGGCAGTTAGTGCTGGCTGATTTCAATAACAATAAGCAATTGATAACAATAACTGTTATTGTATTAAGTGGCATCTTCTCTATATTACATTTTCAAATTAAGTATTAATACATCAAAGGCATACCTGAGTATAATGAATTTGCAGATAGGTGTCATTATGCCTCTAATAATCGCAGAAACATTAAGATGACATCTATTATATAGCACCATTCCATTCACCTAATATTAAAAAAATAAAAAATAAAAAGAATTACTTCTGAAAGGCTGTATAGATACACAGATAACCTTCACACTTTGACAGCTTCTCCAAGGAGACATCATAATACATTACTTAGCTTTCTTAGAAGAGCATTGTAAGTCATGCATTTAACCTGTTTGTCCTTTTTTAAGAGGACATGAAAGGTTAATGGTTATGAAAGAATATTTAAAATTACTTTTTAAGAAAATCAATAATAAAGGAACTGTGTAGCAAACACAGTATAACTGTGATGAAACTCAATATTTGTGGCATACAACTGAGTATATTTTCCATAAAACTCATTACCAAAATAATTCTATACATAATCTACAGCAGTCTTTCTCAAACTATGCTTCACACAGTACTTAATACTGTGTAAAACAATTCTTGGTAGAAAATGCACTCAATGCTATGCCATATTTTCCAGCCCTAAGATGAACATTTTTTTACTCCAAAATGTGCCCTAAAATCAGCCTGCTTTTTAAGGTTCAAGAGTTATTAATAGTCATAGAATTCTCAGTAAATCCCTTCTGTAGGTTTTCTTGAACTTACAGAGCATGATTTCTTGTAAGTAACATCCTTTTTAACCTTTTTGTTATGGATTTTAGTCCTTTTATTCTATGTTAAACGCACAAACAATACTTATTCTGGATTATAAATTATTGTAAGGCTTTATATCACACTCTGTTTGCCTTATATAAAATAAATGCCTTGTTAAGTCCCTGAGGAGGTTATTTTATTGTGGATTACTTTATGTCATGAACTACCCATTGAATGCAAGCGCAGATGAAATTGTGAGCACTAAATGGGTATTTTGTTCCTTTTCCATTTTTGCAGGTTACCCAAAATCCCTCGTCAAAAACCTTTTTAAAAAGAGAATCAAAAAACTGGAACAAATTAACAACCATCAAAACCTGAGACAGAAATTTACCAACGCCATTCTTTAATGCATGGGAGCGGCCCTAAAAATAACAAATGAAGCTGCTAAGAAAAACATTAAAATGCCAATAAAACCTAATCAAACTATTTTCAAACGCATTTGCAGTGATAAAGACCCTATTGACCCTAATGAAACCGCCGGCATTTATAAAATAAACTTTACTGACAATAATTCAAATAAATCAGGCTGCTACATAGATACGACTAAAAGAAAAATTAAAGACAGAAAAAAGGAACACCACAATGATATTAAATTCAATAAACTCAATAAACTCAGTACCACCCTTTTTAAAATAGCCCAAGAACGCCCCATAGAAATCAACTTTAATAATAGCCAAAAACTCGCCAATTACAAAAATAACTACTATGCCCTCAACATGGAAGCATTGAAGATTATAACCACAGATGGCGCTGTAAATGACATGACGCATGCGCAAATAGATCCGGGATGGAACGATATTCTGAGGAAGAGAGCAAGGCATTTTGAAACTAAGGCTGAAGAAGGTGGTGGCCGCCACTGAAAGTGCTACTGACAAATTTTAATGTGTTTTTAACCTTGTAAATATTTTAATACTGTCCGTCCTTTTCTTTTAAATGATTTAGGCATTTTTTGTAAATTCTAATCTGATAAATTATAGTACATTTCTGTGTGTCAGTACATCTTACGAGACAGGAAATATGGTAATTTCAATATTAATTTTATAATTCTACTTTTTTTAAGGTGCTTTTTAGCTGTAACAAATTTAGAACGACTGACAAAAATGTTAGGGAACTGTATTTGAAAAAATCATACAAATACAAGCTCAAAAGCAAGTGACTTACTTCTAATAGCTCATCTCCCACTTCAATTTTCTGTGTCTTAGCAGCATTCCCATTTGGATGAATACCACAGACAAAAGTACTCATTTTAGATCGATTCTTATTCCCTGCCAAGCTTAAACCAAGCCCATTAGCGCCTTTCTCAACTTCAACAAGCATGACAGTACCTTTCAGTTCACCATATTTTTTCTGTACTTTTTCTAAAAGTTGAAAGGGAGGAAAAACATTACAAAAAATACTTTTTGCAGTATAAATACCAATATAGAAATTAAATAAATTCAAGAATGCCTTAATTAGTACTATTGCTTTATTGCTGCAAAATACTGCATTAAATGAATTACACTGAGTGAAACATTATTTATTCAGGAAAATTAGTTATTCCAATCAAATTTTGTTAAAATAAAAATAGTTATATGTTTACCTAAAAAATAAAATAAGGGCAAAATAAAAAAGGGAAACATGTTTACTTCTTTGTGCTTACAAAATGAAAAAGAAAGCCATATAACTAGAAAATCAGCTTAAAAAACAAAGTGGGGGACCCCCCCCCCCTTTGTGCAACATGCAATAACACAGAATATCCGTTTATAATTTCTGCTTTGTTTCAAGGCTCCATTTTCTTCATTTGCGCCATTTTTTCAATCTATTTGCATTCTCTTCCAGTAGCATTCAATAAGTCTTCAAGATTATTCAACAAAACGTTTTTCCTGTTTGTTAAAAGTGTTTCACCAGATATTGCTAGGATTGCTTGTAAAAGCCTGTTTCAGAGGAAATGCCTTAAAAATTGAAAAAATCCCTACATCCTATGAACTTGCATCAATAATTGTGATTGACCAATCAGCACTGTTAATTTTATTTTAGGTGTCACTTTAATGGAAACATTTTGGTGGAAAAACCATATAATTGTGGGTCAATCAATAAAAAATCTATTACTTAAATTACTAACTGTAGTACATATAACTGATCTGCACTAAGATAAACATTCCAGTAAATGTATCTTTGTGACAATAGTAACTATAAAAGTGCAACATTGAGCACATTAATTCAAAATATAAATCTAGCACAGGGATGCACAACATATGGCCCACGAATCACATAAAAAATTAATTTGCATGGAATGCATTTGTTCAGTTTTTGCACGACCATTTTTATTTCCCAATTAAGCATGTTTAGTTAAACTTTCTGAGAAAAAAGTAGAAAAAAAATTTGGCTGCTTCTTTTAATACAACAGAAGTACTGGCAAAGTGTGAATAAAACTGTGAAAATATTAAACTTTTAAACTTTTTTTTTATCATACTGTTTTCAATTCATAAAAACAATTCTAATTATGTTTTGCATTAAACAGTGTAGTATTTAACAATAAGACTATTATCTCGAAAAATCGTGATCAGTTTTAAGATATAAAAATCCTTCAATGATAGCTTTTTAACTCAGAAAATCATTGATATCAACAATTGGCTGAAATATTGGGTAGTATTTTCATAGATATTTATTATTTCTGTTTTCTTTTTACATAAGCTATATGTGCACTACATCATAAAATTCATGTAAAATCCCCATTATGTTGTACGGTTCAAAGATGAAAAATAACATTTTCATCTCATGTTATACAGCGAAAGTACGAAAAAAGCTGCTCCAGCATTGTATAACTCAATTAGACTTTCCCATATAGTCAATTTTGTACGTTCAGATATCTGCATGCTTTCATCAAAGTGGTTTATTACCTTTTTTGTTAAACTGCACAGCCTTTTCCCCCCAAAAAGCCCATGTTTTTATGATTGCAACACTGTATTGGCCCTTGGTAAGATACTTTTTCAATTTTTTGGCCGGCAGACTGAAAAAGGTTGTGCACCCCTGATCTAGCAGACTGGATTTGATGAAGCATCACACCATTATCGTTACTGAAATGAGAAAAAATTCATAATGCTGTTGCCTTACACAATGGAACTTACATCTCATCTACATGACAAATGGGAACAGATCAGTAGTGGTAATTAAAGAACAAGGGTATCAAAAAAGGTAAAGAATAATTGCTTTTAAAGTGAAAATTTGACTGTGCAGAATGACTGTACAATACAATAATTAGAGAAAGAGGGTGATTTCTTAATCAAAGAGAAACAAGTGATAACAAGTGATTCAAGAAGTGATAATGATATTTATAAAGGCTAGTTTTATAGTGAAATTTTTAAATTGGATGCTTATTAAAGTATATAATTTTATATAAAAAGGAAGCAAATTGAAATCTCCATAGATCTAAACATTTCATTAAAATTAAATATTTCCATATAAATGCAATACTTTGAAAGCAAAAATGAAAGTGACACAGATAATGCCTTTTTTAACGATGTAAGCATTCCTTTCCTTTACAAAACCTTTTTTATTATAAAAGCATTTTACATAATAAACGGTTGCAGAGAGAATTTTTATTTATTTATTTCACTTTTAAAAAATTAAATACACTTTGTTAAAAAAAAGAAGAAGAAGATCTATTGCAAATTAATCCATGAAATACAGTGAAATACATTTAACACAAAAATGCTTAACATGAAATAATAATCTATCTGGACAGTACACAGTGTGATTTAATACAAATCTTTTAATGTAAAATTCTTTGAAAAAAATGTTTGGTCCCCTCAGTTTCATGTTAAGTGTTTTTCACTGTATAATTATAATTATGAAAATTAAACAACCATGCCAAATGAATTCTTTCTTTTAAAAATGCATAGGACTAGAAGTAAGTTATAAATTTCCTAACAATGGTTAATTACACTCTTCTTAAATATCATAAATACTCTTCCTGAATAATGGGAGGAATCAATTGTGAGCAGTTAAATTATTTAAGACAATTAAAAAAGCAAAACCTTTACAACTGTTCTAGCAGCCTGCTAGATAGTTCAGCTCCAGAACTGAAATCACAGATATTTTCTTTCAATTCACTAAAAATTTCTTTTGTTGGAAGATTAGATATTGCAAATATGGAACATATAATTACATTCCATAAATTAAAAAAATAAATATATTCAAACACAATGTTTGAAAAGCTACAACTTTCCCATTTTTTGGTTATAAAATTAGCAAGACATTAATTAATTGAATGTTGAAAGAAAGTTCTAAAAAATCTAACTACTCCATCATCAAACTTATTTACAGTTACAATACAAATAAGCATGCTTTGTAAAATATCTAATATCATTTCTCCTTTCAATACACAGTCACTTTTATAAACTGAATATAAATTAAAATTCTAAATTATTACTTTTAGTGTAGCCAAATTCATCTGGTTCTTCATCATCTTCTTCATAAAGTTTAACATAGCCAGCGCTGTTGCGGTCAATCTAGAATTGTATTAATAAACATAAATATCCTTTGGAATTAAGATAGTACATTTTGTTTCATAATATCTGAATATTAAGGGAAGTTTTAAATTATTAGAATTTGACAATAGAAGGTTTTAAAAAAATTTAGTCAGAACACACATACAACACATACTGATATGAAAAGAACAAAAGTAAATTTTGCTTTGAATTTTTATACTAATTCTTAATCTCCGTCTGAACATAAAATAATTTCCTATATGATACATATAAAAACTTTGCATTTATAAATGATTTTGGAATTGTTGAATGCATCTAATTCTCATTTCATGACATGACTTACTGCATACAAGTTGCACCAAAAAATTCAGATAAAATTCCTATGGTATAACTTCAGCTATTCATGAGCATAAAATGAACACTCAACACAAAACTGTATTAATTATTGTCATTATTTTAATGTATCCTTATGTTTTACAAAATTATACATTTAATTAATAGAAAATATTAACATTTAAGAAGTGCCACCTGAGTTGTGTAGTAGTAAAGAACATTCTACCACAAAACAGGTCCAGATTCAATTCCCAGTATGAGCTTGGGTGTCATTTCATCAGTCCCCTCATAAGAGGCAACACTGATTCACCTATTAGGTGCCTTCATCTATAATAATAAAAATGAATGTTTGTAAATCTGTCTGTCTGTATGTGTGCGGTCTCCAGACAAACCTACTGCACGCAGAACTCTGAAAATTTGAATATATAAGCCCATGAGTCCGATAATGTGCACCTGAGAATCAGAATTTTAAAATTTTAATTACTTTTTTAATTATTAATTAAAAACCGTTTTCAGGATGCTATGCTCGGCGAGTTTCGCCAGCATGATACTGTGAAACAAAATCACATGCATTGGAAAACATGAAATGGCACGGAAATTTAGTCAGTTTTGCGCCAATCTATATCAATAAAAATGAATGTCTGAAAATCTGCATGCATGCGATGTCCAGAAAAAACTACTGGACGCAGAACTCTGAAAATTTGAACTTATGAGCCCATTCCTTCGGTAATGTACACCTGAGGCTCAGAATTTTGAAATTTTAATTACTTTTTAAATTATTAATTAAAAACCGATTTTAGATCGTCATGTTTGGCGAACTTTGGCCTCATGAAAAGATTTATGCTTGAAGTGAGTGGTAACCGCAAAAGTAAAAACCGTTTTTTACGTTGCCATGCTTGGCGAGTTTTGCCCGAATGCTACTATAAAACAAATCGTTTGCATTTGAGAAGCATGAAATGGCACGAAAATTTCATCAGGTTTACACCAAATCTATCTCTATAATAAAAAAATGAATGTTTGTAAATCTGTTTGTGTGCGGTCTCCAGACAAATCTACTGCACACAGAACTCTGAAAATTTGAATATATAAGCCCATGAATGCCGATAATGTGCACCTGAGAATCAGAATTTTAAAATTTTAATTACTTTCTTTAATTATTAATTAAAAACCGCTCTAAAACTGAAATTTTCTTACCCTGTGTTAAGAATTTTGGGAGCAACCCGCTGTTCTGGGGTTTAAAATTCGTATTCTATGCGTTAAATAGTTAAATTTTGCTTTTTGTTGCATTGATATGTAATATTCTCGAAATCTCGGGTTCTGTGGGTCGTAGGTCTTCGAAAACCTAATTTTGGGGACTTATTTTTAGCGCCAAATTTGGCAATATTTCTTTATTTAAATCGAAAATCCTAGATTTTACAAGCTAATTTGATTAATTGATTGAAATATTTAATAACTCCAGCAATTTTAAAGCAAATTATATGTTTATTTTTCTTCATCTATATCTATTCCTTTTACAATACCTGGCCAATTTTTTTAAAAATTACTTAAAAACTGTGGTTTAAAAAATTATTTTGTGAAAAATTGTTCTGCCATTCGAATACTATGCGAAACTCCCCTTCCGTTTTTTCAAATGGGAGAAATGTGTGACGTCACAGCAGTGAGTTGTTTTTAGTGGTGCGTTTGTAAGTACGTACCTGAAACTCTGGAACCATTATCTGCACATTCTGTTATATAATTGCGGCCTAGGGTACTAATCTGGAGTTGCAGTTTACATGTCAGATTTTGTAAATCGCATAATTTAAGGGGTTCACGGGCAACGCCGTGCGGGTCTGCTAGTAATAAAGTAACTAATGCTTCTTATTTACAAGGATGTATTTAGAGGGAGGATCCAGGAGAGTTGATCCACCTTAAAACCTTGATTTTTGTTAATAAAATGATAATAATGAAGTCTTTTTGTGAAAAATTTTGCCTTTTCCACTTTTTGGAGCCCCTCTAGCCCCTTTGAATTTTTTTTCTGGCTATGTCTTTTCCTGTTTTAGTAGTCAGCCAAAGGCTAAAGTTGCCAAAGGCTGCAACATTAGGAAAAAAAGAACAAAAATAAATATAATGAAATTACACATTTAATTAAACACAAAAAGCATTAAGAAAAAAAAAACATTATGCTGGAGTGTATGATGGCTTTATGACTTATGTTTTGCACTACTAATTCCTTACACATATTTTCTTCAGACTGAAAATGAAGCTTTCATTTTAAGCTTAGCAAATCATGTTTTTCTTTTTTTTAAATCCAAAACAATTTGAAATAGTCTTCTTTTAAAAAAATGAAAATTCAAACTGAAGAATGATTCTTTTAGCTAACCAAAAAATAAGCACACTGAATGTTCTCCATTAACAAGCAAAGTCTTCCTGACTTTCCTTCATACATATATTAATAAAACTTAAATAAATAATTTATATTATTCTTGGTGCATACTATTTTACATAACCTCTGTAAATACGAAAGATTTATATGCTAGAGTTAACAGTTATAACAATTTTGTAAAAGGCTGTTTTGTTTTAAATTTATTGTATACTAGCTGCGTGCCCGTTCTTCGCACAGTACGAAACGGAAATTTTCATCACATGTGTAATTCGAATTAATTCCAAGGATATGGAGAAAAGCAAAAATATTTGACTCTTGACTTAAAGTTTGCGTCATATGTAACATGAGATCATTACAATATAATGACACAAAAAAAAAAAAAACTGTCAGCATCATTCGCTATCCAAAAAGTGAAAAGTTTGGCCATTTGCAGTGAACTTCTCACTTTCAAAATGTCTTATTTCCAATACCATGCTGTATTTTAGGTTCACGTTTCAGCAATAAATACCTCAGACACTACATAAAACAGACATTTTTTTTAATTTTAAATTACGTCACCCTCTCTTGTAACCCTTTACAAAAAGAAAAGAGATAAGACTGTGCTATTAATGACTATATAGCACAGTTTCATTTTTTATCTCTCAACACCCTTTATTGAAAAATATGTCCGAAAATGTGACATAAAAAAGCGGCATAAAAAAGTGACATAAAAAAGCGACATAATTTTACATGTATTTAAATACTATTAGTTCACAACAGCTTTAATCTATTGTTACAATATTTCGTAAGCTATAGACTATGCATCATATGTATTTTTCTATAAATAGGTTACACTCATAAAAATTTCAACATAGGATTACCAGGCAAAATACGCAAAAGATGAGCGATAAAATAACAACATCAATTAACATCGTTTTAATAAGGCAATATTGAAACGAAAAAATTAGGGGGGGTTCAGAGGGATCTCCCCCTGATGAGGCTCGAACAGCCTAGTTTTTTTATAGAGGCTTTAAAATTGCTTTTCTAGATTATGCAGTTTAATTTTTCTTTTCACAAATAAATCAAGTATTTATAAGCAGAAATCGAGCCAAGCAAAGAAATTGTCTGCGTAGACATAAGAATATCTATGTACACAAAACAAAATCTTTGGAATGCGAAACTTTTTTCACGTTTTCAGAAAAGCACTCATTGTAATTGCTTCACAACTGACTTTGACTTTTAGTCGTACAATAACAGCAGTATTTGGTGCATTTTGGCTTCAAATATAAGGCAATAAACAACAGATGTTCTAATTTGAATTCCGAAGGGATCCGTCCTGGCAAATGACCATACAAAATTTGGTAGGCCTACGATTTGGCAGAATTCAACCAACTTAAATCAACTGACTTAATTTTATGAAAATTCTGAATTTAGACCATCTCAAATCGCCTTAATAACTGCATTATTCCTGCACCGAAAATTAAAATTCCACGTCGTATTTCAATAAAACTTTGTTTTTAAAAGTACGCTCTCATTTAATTGCTCCAAGCGTTAGAATCATCTTCTCAAAATCGCATATCAACCATTTTATTTTTTGCCAAATTAAAAAGTTACACATTTATTTTCGGAAAATTTCCAAATTCTATTTTTTCTTTTTTTTTTTTTTTGAATATAAATCATTTCATTCCTGCTCTGATTTCACATGCACACAATATTTTAATTAAGAAATAACCTTACAAATAATCCAAACAAAAAAAAAATCGTTATTCTTTTATTTTTACTTCAAGAGTCTGAATAATTTAATAAACTTGCCAAACATGGCAACCTAGATATGCTCAAACCTCGCTCTTTCCACTGCAGTGTTACAATTGCGAAATGGAGAGAACAAAAGTGATCCTTTTGCGACACTTTTTTATCGATATCTCCTAAAATAATTCGAATTTTGAAAAAAAATCGTGTCGTGGTGTGTTGGGACCCGTCCTGGAGAATTTCCGTACAAAATTTGGTAGGTCTACGGTCACCGGTTTCGGAGCTATGCGAGGTGCAGACAAACTAACGGACAGCTTACACTTTGTTGTTTTATTTATACAGATACACAATAAATTTCAGCAATAAATATTTTACCTCAACACCTTTACATGTATAAACTTTCCCTTGAAAATCTGTGTCAAGAATATCTTCATCTTCCGACATCGATCTCTGCTTTAATTTTTCAGCATGGACAGATATTTCTGATGCAGGCTGCGAACTGAACTCAGGTGCAGGAGAAATAGTTTGTGCAGCTTCATCATTATTGGAAGGAAACTAAAATATTGAAATATAAATTATGCCAGTGTTTAAAATTGGTAGTACTGCTGCTAGAATTAGTAAGTTATTGAGCTGAAAAACTGAAGTCAGGATTTGGGTTTCAAATACTACACACCCCACACCCCACCCCCAATTTTTATAAAATTTATGATTGATCCATTCCTCATATTGATTTTGTAGCACACACTTGATTATCTCCCAAAATTTCAATTATTTACATACTTTCTGAATTGAAATAAATTGTGTTTAATTAAATGAAGCACCAATGCTAATAAATATGCATGATTAGCACCCTTATATCAATATCTTATGTTTAAATTATTTAACTTGTATCCATGGTTACTAGAATAAATATCAACTAACTAGTAGATAAAACTTTGTACATCACAGTCTTTCAACCAAATTTTTAGGATTTTTAAAGCATTTTTAAATTTCTGAGATCCAAATGATGTCAATATTACTTATAATATGTAACTTGAATTTTTGAAATCCAGAAACAAACTCTTACTTGGTAGTGCATGAGACATGTTGGTGATTGGATTTTCAGATTTTTAAAGTAGCACATTTTGCCCCCTATATTTTTTTATGTATTTGTGCAAATTTGAAAGTCAGTGGTGTAAATTTGATTTTTATTTTTATTTTTTATTTTTATTTGGGGGGGGGGGGTAATATTTTTTATAAATTGCAAGAATTACATATGAATATGTTTTGAAAATAAAACTTATTTGGCTGCTAGAGCTTTTAACTTTTCTACCCAAATAAAGCAATTTCCTACTATATATAATATATAAAATTAAATATCCTCTCAAAATTCAAAATTTCTATTAGCTTCCTTCAAAATTCTATAGGGGCTTAACAACTTTCACTTTAAAATAAAGGATTTGCCTCATGATCTAAATTTAATAAAAACACACTGATATTTTCCCCCTCATTATATCATCTCTTAGTTGCCAAACCTCGGGAGAATTTCCTGGAGCTATGAGACCCAGGCATTTTAATAGCAAATAAATACAACTTTTTTGGAACATGCGATTGCTGTATAAACCACGTGATCCTTGTGATTTTATAATTATTTTGGAGTGGTACAACCTGGAATAATTACACCTCTAGGTTTTTAATTCCATGCTAATAATTTTAGATTTGTCATAACTGGTGACAATATTATAGCTTGACAATGAATGGCACTCTGTTAATGATAAGTACTAAAAACTTAATCAAACTTTGATATCTAAAAAATAAAAAATATATCTGCAGTTACAAATTTTTGTTGCTGTTTTTTTACCCACATAACCCTCTACTAACTAACTCCTTCTTATTAACTGTTTGAAAGGGTTAAGTGAAGAAGAGACCTAAAAGGAAAAATGCAACTTATTACAAAGTAAATGCACATAGACAGAATTCCTTCTTCGGTCCCACCCCTATTTTTCCTTACCTTTCTATATTACAAGAAACAGAAAAATTGTGAACTTACCCAAGGCACTAAACTTTGCACAGTTAGTTTTATAGGATTTTCACAGTTCTGTATCGTTTTTATAGCTTCTTCATAAGATGCATTTTGAAGATCAATTCCATTAACCTGCAATTAAAATTAAAACAATGTTGCATCTAAATAACATCAACATATACAATATCTTATTAAATTAAAGAATACAATACACTTCTAGGCAGCAGTCCTACTGATGCATTACATTGTATATTTTACTGATTTCCCATTAAAAGAACTGTTTTCTTAAGATCACAATGTGCTAGAACACTTTTTTTTTTATTCATTAATCTGAACTATATTAATTATTTTTCTTGCACATTCAATAAATACAGTACACTTGCTTTAGACCAGAATCTCTATAATCCACAAACACCTTCTGTGAACATCTATAATTTCCCCTACATTTAAGGTGTAAACAAACGTTTTTTTTCATATAACGAAATGTATGTGAAGTTATACACACTGTAGAATATTAAATGACCAGGATAACGAATCTTCTGGAATATTATACGCATATTTTTAGTTATAAGTAAAATAATCATTTAATGGAAATTCACCTTCATGTACAGGTTGATATATGGTAAGGCATGAGATTTACTAAAAACTTTACAATTCATTAGGTAATTAATGTTGTAATTTGCTAAACAACAAATTAGGACACCTGCACTTTTGTTAGGAATTGAGCACTGTGTTGTCACCACTTTTCAGTACTGTATTCAAAATTTAGATGTCAAATACGAAGTGACCTTTAGTCAGCAAAATTGTGTAATAAGCAAACTCTTATTCCTAACTTTATGAGGATTAGAGGGAGTTTATTGTGTATTCTGAAAGACCCGGCAATATATTTTTAAGTATTTAGCAATGTATTAGTTTTTTTTAATGGAATGTTATAACTCTTTTCAATTCTCTCCACTCCCAACAGCAGCCTCAATAAAATCAGAAAATGCTAAAAAGCCTTAATGTATTAAATAAAGGTTACTTACTTTCTGCAGGGAATTGGATTTTACCATTATACTACCCAACTCCTATAATTACAATTTTTTTTTTTTAATTCCAGTTAGCATAAAATTCTCCTACAACTTTACACTATATATATATATATATACAGTCAACTCATCATTTTGCGACCCTTGGTTTAGCAACCCTTCCCAATTTAACAGCCCTCTGACGAAGTACTGATCATTTTCCAATACCTTATATAAACTTTAGATTTAACAACCATTTGATTTAATGTCCCACTTTACGAGATCCTGTGAAGATCGTTAAATCACGAGTTGACTTTACAATAATAATTAATATGTATTATTGTGATTTTGCCTGGTTAGTATATTAATCACAAAAGCACTCCAAGAAATTAAATCTCCACTTTTTCCTATTTCGTCTGTAAGAAGCCGAAGTTCTCTGTTTTATAATTAGTCTTCATTTAAAGCAATTTTTTCTTCTAAGTAGGGATGTAACGGATATCCAGCAAGTATCCTGTATCCGGCTTATCCGGTTGATTTTTCAATATCCAGATATCCGAAATACCGTCGGATATCCGGCTACATACTGGTAAAGTTCTATCTGTAATATGCATGGGACAGGATGGAAAATTATATTTGAACATTCTTGATAAAGTGATACATAAAACACAGGGATGTATTTTTTAACTGAAAAAATAGCAAAATTTAACACTGCAAATTGATCATAATAAATGAACACACAATCAACATTTGTTCAGTTGTTTTTGAGCACATTTATAACTACTAGGCTCATATTTAGAGTTGATTTCATGCTGTATTCAGTATATGCAATTTCTCTCATGGTAATTCCAGAAATAATGTAATTTTACTCTCTCTCCCCATGGAGTTTCTCCAATATTTTTAATTATGATTTTCTGCAAGTTTCAATTGATTTTTTAAAGTCTACTTAAAATTTGCACATTTAAAATGTGTTTGTGAAATATTTATTAATGAAAATAATAACATGGCTGCTTGTGCAGACAGCCATGTTGTAACATGGTATTTTACTAGTTTAAAATAGTTGTTTTAGTTACTACTACAGTATTGTGTATGATTATGACTCTACATAAAGTACTTTGACTAATCTTTGTGTGTGTGTGTGTGTGTATGTTGGAATGTCAATCAAGAGTAAAAAAGTGAAATTGTCTAAAATTTGGAAACTGATGTTTGAAATGACTTTTTTTATGAATGTGTCCCCTCCCCCATTTTCCGCCCTTATGGTGCCATATAAATGTTTGTGCTGTGAAAGAATGCTCGTATATTTTTCAGGAGCTAAACAATTAAACAAATCTATTTTTGTATTTTAACTGGTAGTTTTAAAAAATATTATTTTCAATTAAAGAAATTCAATGCATAACCTGAAAAATTCTGTTTCATACTTGTATAAAACTTTAAAATTAAGAATGATAATTTCATTATAAATATTTAAAAGAGATTTATTTTTTATTTATCAATCTCTAAAAGTAATTTAACTCAAAGTAAAACTAAAAATGACAATGTAAATTAATATTAAATTATTAAAACAGAAAAAAGGCATTAAACCTATGTTTAGAAAAAATTAACTCATATATAATAGGTGTCTTATCAAATAGATATCTTATTCTTAAATAAATAAAAAAAAGTATGCATTTCTTTGTGAAAATAATCTGCAATTATAGATACCGTAATAAATGTGTCACGGTTAAAATTTATTAACTTCTGCCAGTAGTGCACACATAAAAGGAATATTTTAACTTTTTACATTTTAAGTAACATTTTTTATGTACATGTATATGTAAAAATATTTACTTTTTGTAAATTATTAGTCAATTATTAAAAAATACTTATAATGATGTGTGAAACATGTTTACAATTTATTGTTCTGATGTCATTATATAAAAAAAAATGAAAAAACACACTTGATTACCAAATACATTTTTAATGCCGGATATCCGTATCCGGCAACCAAAGCAACTCCAGATATCCGATATCTGGCCAAATCACTATCCGTTACATCCCTACTTCTCAGCACTTATAATTATTTTGGCAAGCATTAAAAAGCTTGAGTGGTTTTTTTTTTTTTTTTTTAAGCATATCCATAGAGGAAACTCAAAAATAAATATGTGTTAGTAAGTATTTAAACAAAAAATAATTTTAAAACATAATCTGAATTCGAAATCTACAATTACTCAGAGGGTTACAAAAAGTTATCTCTGCGATCAAATGAAAGTGAAAGTAAAAATATAAATATTAAAAAAAAAACTTTAGTTCTGACTTTTTTGCTTGTGTGGATGGTGTAAATTTTTTGCAACTGAGAAAGGGTAGACCTTTTGTACCACCCGAAATGATAGTTTTGTCAATAAGCACCTTTTTATGTGTGTGTTTAAAAAAGTTTTAATCATTTTTGTCTTTCAGTATATTCTTCATCCTGGGAAAAAAATTGAACTTTACAATATTTTAAAATCCATCTAAATTGGGAGTTTTAAGATGGAGAAAAAAATTCCAACAAAAAAAGGGGAGGGGGGTGATTACACCTACAATTAAATGTTAACTTCATTTTTAAGCAGATTGATAATTAATGAAAACAAACAGCAACAAGAGCAAATATAATTTTGAAAAAAAAAAAATTATCCTTTCATTTTATTTATCATTTTGAAAACACTTGGTTAAGAGGTGAAAAAGTTCTATGTTTTAAAAATAGTCTTCTCAAAAACCTTGCAAAAATTTACATTTTTTCTTTGTGGCTCTTTTTATGATACCTGTATTGTTAGCACAGTATACATCAATAATTTAATTTTATTTACATCAGCTTTAATGAGATCTTCATATAGTTTTTGCATATTTTGCATTTTTGCATATAGTTTGAGTGAAAATGGCTTTTCTCCTTTTGCATTTTTCAGAAAATGCAACCATAGCTTAATACCTAATTGAACACAGAGGCACAAGACGGGATTTCATTTCCATATGCTAATTCTAAACATTGAAAGTATTCTTTTGGATTTAGGTTCATTTTAAAATCATTATTTGTTGGTGCCTTAGCATAACTCCATTTTATTTTGATTCAAAATTTATTGTGATAGCCAAACTGAATTTGTTTCTATAAATTATTGCTGCTGACATTAAAATATATATTTAAGATTTAAAATTGTTTTGAAATTATGGGTCTTTAATCCAATTCTCAACCTCTTTACCTGTTCTAAATCGCTGTAAATTAATTCAACCTCAAGCTCTTTGCCACGCTGCGATGACGTGTCTGGCTAAAAGAATTATAAACAGCATGTGTGGGAGGTCGGTCTGGAAAAAGAAATGGGGTTCTAAAATGTACCAGCATGGCCTGTCAACCTCTACACTTGAGAGCTGATTATCGTATAGCCCTCTCGGCTCTCAACTACAACACATCGACCCACGAGTCTATGGAGTTACTTATGCACCTTAGAAAATTAAAGTCAAGTTATAGAACCTGAAAATGCTTCTTTTATTTGTAACATATATATGTATACATATGTTACACAAATGATTAGTACCCCTTCATTTTTCTTGCCCTTATTTCAAAAATATTAGTGTTGCCCTCATATTAAACATCACAATAAGAATTTTTTTTTTTATAAATATTGACTTACAGCAACAATACGATCTCCACGATTGATTGTTCCATCACGGCCAGCTAAGCTATTAGGAACAACATGTTTTATGAAAATACCAGATAAGGGTCCAATTCCTTCATCATCAGAGTCAATGCATCCCATAACTACACCAATACCAATCTCTTGACCAGGTTCACGCCATAGTTCAACAGTTCTATTTACACCCCACTGACATCCCATGGCGCTCAGGACAGGACTCGAGATGCCAGAATTAGGGGCAGGAGAGGCCCCAGGTAGATGAACCTCTGGAGGTGATTCAGGAGTTTCTGGAAGTTCTGGACTTATCTGTTGTTGAGGTGACTCATCTGCAGTAAAAAATATAAATAAATCAAACCTATCAGAAAATATTTTAAAACACTTCTTAACAGATTAGTTTTTCTATTTGCATAAATATAACTGAACAATAAATAATTAAAAAAGTATCACGCCAAAGCATTTCATTTAACTTGGTATGAATACATCAATGAACATTGATAAAACTTAGAAGAAATACAATAAACTAATAATTGCAAAATAATATACTCTCATTTTGGTTTTTCCTTTAAACAAAAATGTACTGTCTGGGTAAGAAAGGGCGTATCAATATTAATCATGTGAAAAATTATATTTATTTAAAGGTTATAATCGGACATGTATGATACTTGTTACTTACCAAATAATTTATATAAACACAAAGTGTTTAATTTAATGTCTGTTAACAGAGTGTATATATGTCATCAATTTTCAAGCAAAAAAAAAAAAAAAAAAAAAAAAAAAAACTTTGTCATTTACAATATGTAAAGTGACTGAATTTTGTTACATTTTTCTAGCCCACAATAACTACAAGTTCTAGTTTCAAATCTGCAAGTGTAAATTTTAACTTTAAAAAAAAACGGAATGATCTATTATTGTTATGCACCTTATTCTCAAAAGAAAACTTGAGACTCAACTTATAGGCATAAATATACTTTAATTTTATGAACATTATGCATATTTATGAATATTACAGGGCAGACAGACAAAAGTCAAAAGCTTTGTTTGCAGAAGTGTTAACAAATAGAATTATGGCATCAAAACAAATTTTAAATTTCTTCTCATAAACTGCTGCATTAGAATTATTTAGCCATTGATATGAGCACATAAATTTAATTACTTAATGCAGCGGTCTACAAATTTTATGATCTTACAGGATTCCTTTAACAGTTTTCATTTTTAGTGGCAAACAGACACACAGACAAAATTTCATTTTTTAAAGTTCCCTGCTCTCACTTTATGTTTATTTGTGAAAATTAATATTTTAATACAAAACATGTAAACAATATAGGTTCAAAGGTTAAAAACAAATATTTAGTTCATTGTATTTCAAATTTCATACTGTTTGGCCCTCTGATTCTGCTGATATACTTTTTTTCCTATGAGTATGACATTTTCGCAGTAAGATTCTTCAAGTTTTACTTATTAATTAATGAATTATATATTATTACATATATATATATATATACATGTATTAATAAAATAGCCTTTGACAATTTTATCAAATTTAATTTAAGTCATCTGAAAAACCATCTTTGTGAAACAGAGTATTTTAACTGTAAAGTTTGTTTTTCGGCCAGACAAATATTACTTTCAGAGACAATTTTTGAGACCACTTAAGAATCAAAAGTGCAAATTAAGTTGGAATGACAGGTGTTTGCAGTTTGTGGTCAGCCCAACCTAAAATTCTTGGGCTGAGTAAGTAAATGACATCACTTTAGAGAACCAATCAGAAGAGTAATGCCCATTGTGCCCTAGCAGCAGGCTTAGAAACTAGGGAGTATTTAAGCAGGAGCAGCAAAAAGTCCATGGATGTTGTCTGGACATTGGAAAAGTTAGGAAAAACAGCCATGCAGCAAAAGTGATCGCCGGCCTGACTTTTCATACTCCTCCCAAACTTGGAAATAAATTGTTTAAACTGGAAGAATGGTGTGGCATCTCTCCCCAGACAGCACAGCAAACTTGCAGCAAGCTTGATTTATCAAGTCAATAAGCTTGAATTAAGCTTGAAAATTTCAAGCGTGTAAGCTTAATGCAAGCTTGAATCAAGTGTTCTAGTTTACACTTGCCCAGCTTGCATTAAGCTTGACATTTCAAGCTTGAATCAAGCTTGATATTTCAAGCTTAATTTCAAGCTTAAAAAATTTTCCTAAATACACGGGGTGCCGGTCGGCGAACTCGCCCCACATATTTTACTTTGCCATGCATTTTCCCCCTCTACGCTGAAATTTCAATTTAATTTAATCGGTTTCCATCGAGTGTTCGTGGCTGGAATAGAACCCGGGACCTTTGGGTTAGCAGTCGAGCACGCTATCCATTCAGCCACCAAGCCTTGTGCAGCTATGATTAAAGTTTGAAGTGACTTATCACGCTGTTTTCTCGCCAGATTGATAAGTGGGCAATGTGTTATTTGTTTCTTTTATTTTTCCATGGGATGCATCAAAATTAAAATAATATGTGCGACGATTTAGACTCTACTAATAGGGAAATACACATAGTATAAACTTAAGAGCAGCACATGTTTTAAAACTTTCAGTACCGCAACACTCATGAGCAATACTGCTGGCCAAAATCGAGACAAACGACTGATTTTGAAATCAATTTCGTAGTATAATTGTATTTTATGTTGAAGAATTTCCATATTTGGAAATATAGAATGGGTTTACTTACTTAACACAAATTTTGTTTTAAGTAATCTAAAATCAAAGAAACAGATTTAAACGTTACTTCGAAATGCTATATCACAGTTGCTAACATGTATGGAATACAAACACTTTAGTCATTTTTGTAAATATTTCTTAAAATAACAAATAATTGTAAATGTTTGCTATTTTTTAACGCTAAAAATTCTCTTTACAAATGTGGTTAGTTATTTTCCTACATATTGGTATGCTATATCGATATAGAGCATATCGATATAGATATTTCGAAGAATTAAAAATAAGTTTAAATTAATTTATACAAATGTAAATTTGAATTATTTTCATTGTTCATACTTTATAATTAAAAAAATTATTTAACTTCTGAATTTTTTTTTTTTTTATCCTTTGTAATTTTATTTTAAAACTACAAAAGTGTAAGATGTAAGATTTTTGGGCCCTAAAATCTGTAGGCCCTGGGCAGTTGTCCCGTTTGCCCTGCCGGTAATATGGCACTGGTAATAAAATAAAACACATCTTTTATGAACTTTCAGCAAATTTGAGGACACTAGACAAGTAATGTCCATTCTCTTCCACAGATGGCCTTTGAAAGTTAAAATCAAGCTAGTATCACTTGTCAAGCTTAAATCAAGCTGTATTTAAGCTTGACAATTCAACTTGACTCCTGCAAGCTTGCTGCCAGCTTAAAATGAGTTGAACTGTCAAGCTTGCATTAATACGTCAAATTCAAGGAAATGTCAAGCTTGATTTAAGCTTATGTGCTGTCTGGGTCATTACAAACCTGATGACGAGAGGCCATCTTTACATGTATATATTCTTTAGGAGCCCCAAAGCTCCATGAAATGCAATTCAAAGAACAATTTGGAGAAAAAAAAAAAATACCTTGAACTGGTGAAACAGTAGGCGATGTAGACATCCTACTAAATTTTGAAGGCACTTGCTGCTTACTTCCTTGGAAAAGTAAAATTCTGTCTTCAACAGAAGGAAAAACTTCACTTTCACTATTTTCCTTCATCCCTCCATCAAATGGTGGATCTAACAGCAGATCATCAGAGGATGAATCAAAATTATCAGTATAGAGAGATGAAGGTGTAGCTAAAATCTCATCTTCACTCAAAAAGCTGAATGGAGAAATCTGTCCATCTGCATCTTCACGATCAGGAGTGCTTTTACAACTTTTATGTGGGAAATAAGGTGATCTGCAAGGGAAATGAAAATAATATACTATTTCTATTTTTAGTGTTTTAAAAAGACTTAAGAATAGATGAAATTTAAAATGAATAATTTCAAAAATTTTAGTTCCAAAAATTTAAACAATTGAAACCATTCTAAGAATTTACATTTGTTTGTAATATACAAATACTCAAAATATGACAATTAAATATGTTATGTGCATTATGAATTGCTATAATAGTTCCAAATTGTATTTTCACTAAAGTCAGAAACTTTATTTATTTAATCTACTGAAGTTAAACCATTGAAACTTCACATACAAGACATGTACAAAAAGTACCATAAATGGTGTAATAAAATAGAGGAAACAAGAGTTGCAAACAAAATACCTTTACTAGCTTTCAAAGTAATCACCATTGTATTAAGTTAATTTGTATTAGGATGATGTATTTAAATTATACATTAGTTACAACACACTTTGGACATCAGTTGTACAGCTGCAGAAAATTGCCGGAAAATGCTTCTTTTGGAATTGAGGTATCACTGGAACAATAGTGCTTTGAGTGATTATTGCTCAAAGCACCATTGTTGCTGGATACGTTGTCATTTCCACAAGTTGTCAGCAAAGTATAAGCCTTTCGAAAGTTCTTTGTGTGTGTGTGTGGGGGGGACAAGAAGTCTGCAGGCACCAAAATACCAGATTTGGAGAATATGAAGCACGTAAAAGAATTTACTCAAGAGTCTTATCTTCAGCAGTTTCCTATTCTTTTCTAAAGTGTTTAAAGCACTCAAAGCACACTTTTACTCACTGCTTCCACACCATGCACTTTCATAACCATTTCCTGTGTCTCCGTCGCTGTTTCCCCTAATTTGAAGCATAACTTGTGTTCAGACATCATTCATTTCACGGTGACATGCCTTTTTACATTCACTGCATTAAATTAATCATAACATACACTTCCATTTAACTGTTGTCATTTGGGCACTAGGGGGCTTTAGATACCTTGCCTTTCACTGTGTGTGCATGCACAACATTCTAAACAGTGCAGTTCTTAAAATATGGGACCATTCAACTTTTTGGACATATCTTGTATTTCAGTAGCTAAACAATTTCATTAAAAATAACTACTATGAAAGATCTGCACAAATTAATTTTTGTATAATAGAAGAATCATTCAGAATAATTTTTGTTAATTTCCCAACTAATTTTTTTAAGAAAAAATGGTAAAGTATAAATAATTATTAAATTTAGAAATAGATATTAAATTTTTTTTATATGTTTAATAATAGGTTTAATTCAATATCTAGATGACATACTAGTTAATCCACTATCAAAAGTAAACAATATTAATCTCTTTTTTTTCAAAATTTTTTTAAAATTTAAATAATATTTATATTTTGAAAAGAGAAAATCTTACATTCTTATTTAAGCTACTTTATCTTATTTTTAAGATGGTGAATCAATTTCTTAATAAGATATTATTCCAATTTACTATAAAAAATGTTACATGTGCATTTAAAATAAAAACATTATTTAAAAATAAAATCAAAATAATAATAATAATAATAATAATAACTTTAACAATATTATGTTTTAATTTCGTAAGTATTATTTTTATCAGGAAAAAAATAATGAAACAAAATAAATAAAATGTACCTGTAATAAGCAGGAAACACCCTAAAATAAAATAAATAAAATTAGTTTAAATAAAATAATTAATTCTTAGACACATATGATAGTTCTTGTAAAGTTTGCAGCATAAAGGTACACCAATTAGACAATCAAGATGCAAAGGCAGACAATCCAATAAGATAATCTTGTTAGCTGAGAAACAGACTGAGAGTAATTGTGAACAAAAGTACTTGTATGGCCTCAGTGGCACATTTCTTCGGCTTAAAACGAGTCCAAGCTAAAAAATAGCATAAACTCTTTAAAAAAGAAATGGGGCTTTAGAGTTTAAAATCTAGCACTTAATTTCCTTTCCTTTAAGGAAAAATATTTTTTACAGGTTGACACGTTGTATTTTGAGCACAAGATGAGTAGAATAAATGAATCAAAAGTAAGAATTTTAAATGTTTTACTAGCTGTTAACTAGCTGTTAACTAGCTGTGAGTAAAGAAGTTAAATGAATGTTTTGCAATCACCTTGAATTTATTTATTTTGCATAACAAATTTTATGGATTCTTAATTCATTTCTTTTTACATATACTTAAATAAGAAGACAATTCATGTATTGAAATGATTTATCTAGAACTAATTACATTACAGATTTATACTTTTTGACAATCTTTCTTTTCCACCTGCTTTTTTTCTTTTTCCTTAAGGATAAAAGATGATATAAGTGAAAGAAATACAAACTCAGATGACTTTTGTCACTTTCCATTTTTCTTTTCTTTTTTTTAATTATCAAACTTATAAAGCAGAAAGGGGTGCTTCAGAAGGTTTTTTTTTTTTTTCCCCCAATTTTCAGGAATATTATGTGGGAGGAATAAGGAATGTTATGTGAGAAAGGCATATAAATACTAAATAATTATTTAAAATAAATATTAAACATATGTGTGTATGTATGTAATAATTATTTGAATTAAATTATACAAGAAACAAGCAAGAAAATCTTTTGTAGCTTAATTTTTTATTTCTATAAAGATTACTTATTACAGAAAATAGTAATTTTTGCATTTTAATGATGTCTTCTAATCAGATTTAAATCATGATATTAATCACTCCATTAAAACAACCACTAAATTTAATATTTGTTTATTTAAAAAAATGTTCTTAAACAAATATTAAGATAAATTTTAACTTCTAAAGTTAAAATTTAAAAAAATATATATCTTTTATTTGTAAAGCATAGTTAATTTTGAACTTATTTCTTCCAAACATGAAATTTTTGTTATGTAGCAAAAAAATCTGACTAAAATTGATATTTAAGGAGATCTTTTATGATTTTTTGTGTTTTAATAACTTACTCTGGATGATTAAACTATTTGTTCTGTTATTGGGATATTTAAAAGTATACAAGATTTAAAATACAAGAAATGCAAATTAACTTTTGATGTAAAATAATAAAAGGTAGATTATATAAAAGTTATTTATAGGGATGTAGTCAGAAGGAGGAGGAGCTGGAATCTGCAGAAAAAGTATTCATAAAGTATATGAAATCTATTCTCTTTTTTCTTCTTTCTTTTTATACAAGAAATCAATATATGTATGAGCGATCAGTTTAAGTTCATTTTTAAAGCAAAGCCTGGGGACTTTTAATGTGAGTCCAACCTTAAAAGATATTATTTGAGTCAGAACCTGAGCCTGAAATTTAAGTTAATTAATAAATGAAACAAAATTATTTTATTGCCAGACTATCATGGTTTCACCATCGGGATCAGTTGTGATAAGTCCAAATATCCTACCTTTCTTCTGTTTCTCCAGATACAGAAATGACATACATTCATTACTACACAATAAACCACTGCTCTGAAATATCTGCAGAGGTTACCTGTTAAATGTTCTTGTTTCTCCATTTTTCATAAAATAAGGACATTAATTCATCAGAAATGCTGTATCATTTAAAAAGATCTATTTACAAGAAATAAATGTGAAAATTCTCATAAGCCTGTGCCAGGATGCAATAGTAAATTACAGAATCTGAGTTTGATTTTGGACCCACATTGAAATTGTCTTACCTTAGGCTAAACCTGATATCATTCGATATATGTATTAGTTAGGCCAGTAGTATTCAAGGTTTTTGGCAGTGTGATCCTAATTTTGACATTGAAGTATCATCAATTCCCTTTTAAATTTGATTTCTCGATGTAACTACTTATAGGTATTTCACTAATTAAAAAAAACTACATAAACAAAACATAGAAAACTTGCTTGAGCACATAGGTGCACTGAAGAAGGGGCCATGAGGACTGAAGACCCCCCCACACACACACACACCTAAAGCTATACAGTTAGATGTGAAAAGCTTTAAAAATTGACAGCTCTCACTAATGAATTAAAATATTCTTTTTTTTAATGTCTTCAAATTACTTCTAAAATATTTTTTACCAAGCAAACAAACAAGCAATAACAACAAGAAAATGTTGGTTTTTAAATAGTTACAGTTAGTGTACGAAATACATTTAAACTTAGTTTAATGAAAAGATCCAGTAATTTTTACTACTACATAACGAGTTACATTGATAGTGGACTTGTGTTCTTTGCACAAATGGTATAGAATATTTTGACGTTATAAGAAAGTTTTAACTTTAATTGAGGTCACTATAACCATGGTTTCAGCAATATTTGTAGCCCCAGCACCCCCTGAAATAAAACCCTGGGTGTGCCACTGCTTAAGCATTTGATATAATCAAAATTTTTTAATTATATATATCAAAATATTAATTTCCTTTTTGAATAAGAAAATTTATTTCAAGAAAATTAATAAGAAAACTGAATAATTCATCAATTTATATATAGGACACACCATGGACCACTTTTCTGCTTAGGCACGCTAGGCATGCGCCTAGGGTGCAAAAAATTGATGAAAAAGATGGTAATTAACAAGTTGAAAACAGTTCATACAATGTATACTCTGTACTGTAATTGGAAATGATTTCATTAATTTACTGTACTAATTTTAAAAAGGGTAGGTGGGTGGGTGGTCTGTGATGCCATAAGGTAAGAAATGAACAGCGACCAAACTATGCCACTATATTTTCCTTGAGGCTGTGAGTTGCCAGTCTGGGACACAGCGTGTCCACAGGTGATGGATAATGGAAACACTCTCCTACGATCAAAAGCAAGTTAAGGGGAAATCCCCCCTAAACCAAAACTGGCAAGATAAGAACTGAAGGGGGGGGGATGCTCTGGAAATAGTGGGGGGCACAACAATTTGAAATGCCTAGGGTGCCGGGGAGGGTAATAATTTCGGCCCTGGGACACACTATCATAGTAACATGAAATATTTTATGGAGTAATTTAATATCTGTTTGTTTTTTTACCTCTTTGCCAGATAATTTCATTTTAAAAAATTTAAAGCTATATGAAATTAACTCATTGAGTATAACAAAACAATTAAAATACAAACTTCTCTAAAATACACAAGAATGAAAGTATACAAATAAAAATAAACATTGAACTATATATATTTTAATAAATATATGTAACTTGCTGCAAAACTGGGTGTTTCAATAACTTTATTTTACAAACAAGAATTAAAAATTATCAATTTAATAAAAGCCTTCATGTATCTTTGAAGATTTTGTATTGAAAAAAAAAAAAAAAAGGAGGGGTAGAAAAATGGTTTGAACTTTTTTTTTAACAACCTGATTTAAACTTGGTTTAAAACAGACAACCCTGAGAAATTTCTACTCAAATTTTATGATTTACACAGACTCAGCACACAGTTTAAGATGTTAAGATACACATACAAATGAAAAAATACATTAATTTTACAAAAACACCTTATACTAAAAAGCCTAGGTATAATTAGTCCAAGTTGTACCACTTCAAAACAAAACTTTTTATGCTAATTTGCTTGCATATCTGCATCGTTTATCCAATTGACTTGAAAATTTGTACAGGTATGTAAAACGATATGGAAAAGGCCACAGGCTACTGCAAATTCTATAAATCAATCCATTTTTTAAGTTTTAGCAATTTTTGGCAAAAAAATTACCTCACAAGCAAAATAGTTTCATAAGTTTTCGAATGGAATAGTTCTCTGAAATTACCAACATTGGAGAATAAGTTTTTCACAAAACAAAATAAACATAGTATTTTAGTATAGATATTCAATGCAAATCTAATTTTTAAAAACTCATATTTTTAAATTGTAACTACATTTGAAATCATTGACACTTTTAATATGTTAGAAATCAGGCAGTTAACACTTTAAATTTCAATTAAAAACCTTATTCAGTAACATTATAAAATTTCAGTAATACAGTACCATGGTGAGATATTATTGCCTTTCAGAATCAGATAGTCTTAATTTTTAAAACTGAAAAGTGTAAAATATGCCTTTTTTAATTACAAAATATAATGTTTTAAGTTTTATCAGAATTTCTGATTTTATAGTTAAAATGAAAAATAATTCAAATTAAGTAATATAAAATTACCTTGGTGAAGGTTGCCTTGAAATAAGAGAAGGAGTAGGTGAAACATTACCTTCATGAATTTTTGCTAGCACAGCAGATTGTTGATGAACTGCTGCATCAGCTGCGGGAATATATTTAATGCTAGATAGAATGGAAAATAGCAAAATAAATTTTTTATTGAAGGAATTTTTTTTTAACTAACGAGTATCTTTACTTAAAAGCAAGATAATTTAGTAAATTTTTTATATGAATGAATTAAATTGACATCTGATGGTTGATACCACGGTAAATAATATTATTATTGATGTAAATGAGACTTCTGAAAGCTTCATAAAGGTAATACAACAAAACAATATTTTTCCATACTTCATAATAATAAATGAATAAAATAATTAACATTCAAGCATAATTTCAATTTTGACAAGTAGAGTAACTTAGGAGTAATTCCTGGTCATTCAGTTTTTACAAAAATCTATAAAATACAAATTTAAATATTGTGACTAGAATAAGCGTAATGTGATGCTCTTCTAATCAAACATTTACTTTATCAGTAATATACCTCAGTGGCAGCTCCTCCATTTGAGCACATGAGCACGTGAATCCCCAAAGGAAAAATTAAAGAAAAAACACATTAACAAATTAAATTTAAAACAAATATTAGGCACACTTTTAGATTTATGAGAATTTAAAATGTGAGTTATACTCTCCCCCCCCCCTCCCCCCACTATTATTAAATAGGCTTATTATAGCTAACGCACTGTAGTGTAGGTTACTACAGCACAGTCTTTAATCAATCGCACGTGCGAACGAAATATTTTCCCTCTGAACCGCTCTCTGGGATCAGAAGCCGAGACAGGTAGGGTGAAGTACGGCAATGATGAAATCATTCCGTTCGCACAATTTCATTGTGCACGCAGGGCCAGTATCGCTTCCGGATTTTGCCTTGGTTTCTTACGTTTGGTTAGTTAATTAATTTTTATTTCATTTTCTTAATACTTTCTTTATTTCTATCATTTTTCACTACATTATTTTTTTACAAACTAGTGTAAATAATTAAGATGGGTGTAAAAGACGTGTTTCGGAGCTAAAGCAATGGCATTTTTCAATACTATCCTTTGAAAAAAAATTGAAATAAAATGAATCAAGGTGGCACCTTTGCTAAAACTTATCTTGGTGAAGAAATGTAAGACCAAAGATGACTTGTTTTCTTTCAGTTGCGTGCACTGTTTTCCTTTAACTGCTGGAGAAGCAAATCTATTTTAATTTGTAAGGTGCATCATATCTGCATATTTAATTTTCAAAATTTGTTTTGTGATCCTCCTTTTAAATAACCCACGAGCCGCCACTGATATACCTCTAATTTACAAAATTATAATTAATTAGTGACAAGGAATTCTCTTGAATGGGCTGATTCTGGGACAACTATTGGTCAATCTTATATCTGATAGAAGTTTTTTGTTTTGTTTTTTTTACGCAAATTAGAAATACAATTTATGAAAACAATTAGTTTTATTTTTATTAGGTGTAAACACTGCATTAATAGAATTTCAATAATATTTTAGTGTTACTTATGAATTATTCATCATGAAAATTGTACTGTGTTCAATAAAAGGCAAAATATTTTTTGTAAAATTCACATGCATTATCTATTGCTTTCATATCTACTGTGAATGGATCTATATCTTTTAAATGAACTAGCCTTAAAACAATGTAGAAAATGTCCATCGTCTGTTTTATCTCCTGTGTACAATTGGTTACAATATTTGTGTACAATTGGTTGCATACAAGTGTAATACTGAGTGGCACAATAAAGAAGCTGAATTTTAAAAGCGTGGAGGTCCTGGAGCAACAAGGAAGAAGCAACAAGAGTGGAAGCCCCTACATAGGCAATACATAGGAGAGGAAAGGGGAGTACGAATCTCCCCCCCCCCCCAACTTTGTCTCAAAATCTTTTAATTTCAATAGTTGTTTGGAAATTTAAAAGGAACTTCCCTTTTCTGCTTTTAAATTCCATATGTGCCATTCCCCTTTCCCCACAATTTTCAATAATGCTACATGTTTGAGCCCCTAATTATTTTCCAAACAAGTTAAACAATCTTTCCCATGACCTGTGTGGAAAAATGGGTTCACTGTTAACTCAAGAGGTCCCGGGTTCAATTCCTGGTGGAGGTATATTTTACACAAAAAATAATGTCTACTACTTATCTGGTGTTGCACTCATAATGTGATGCCAATATGGTTCACAACTGACCACATTAAATGCCGGTCGTATGTGCACAAAGGTAGAAATGTGAGCAAAGAAGCAATTGCATTGCATCTGAATCCTTCACAGATAAAGGTAGGTCTAGACAAAATTTTTTAAACAATTTTTTTCTTTCAAGTGTTTGAATAACTTATTGCGGGACAAATCAAATTTTTTCAATACAAGTATTTGTAGGAATAATAAAACACACAAAAAAAAACTAATTAAATTACCGCATTAAGAAATGGATCATTGCGAGCTTTTCTGACAAAAAATCATTAATTTCTGTAAAATCCAGGTTTTGGAGTAAATTACTTTCAATGTTAAGAAATGATACATCTTTGTTTCATCATAGTTTGCAGTCTATAAAACAATGTGATGATTTACCTTGTGACTGTTTCCTGCATATATGCAGATTATTTATTGGACTGACAATATTAACAATTAATTTTAACAAGAAAGGCACTATGGAATGTTCAAATCGCAAAATGAGTCCAAAAAGTGAAAATGCTTTTCCATCGTCAGAATTTTAATTTAAAAAAAATAATTTTGCATATTATTCAGAAGAAATTTTAAGTAAACGTTATGTGTATGTGGGGGGGGGGGGAAGGCCTCTCGTGGAGAAGAGGGGCTGCAGCCCCAGTTGCTCTACCTTAAATCGGGCCCCACTTCATACACTACACTTACTTACACAATATCAGAACTAGTTAATTCAGCTCTCCTGATAATAGCTCTTGCTTGAGATCTTGTAATATTCCTCATATTTTCAGAGTTAACAGCAAGAATGTAATCTCCAACTTGAACGCTGCCATCTTTTTCAACTGCACTCGCAGGACGGATAGATTTCACAATCATTCCATTTTGACCTCTGTCAGCTATATCTAGCACCAAACCTGTTTCATAGGAAGGAGAATTGAATCAGTATCGGTGGCAGGTTATGTTAGTTCAAAACAACTTTTGTAAATATCAACTCCTGTCAATATCACTAGCGTTCTCATGTAGCTGATTACTTACGTTAATCAGTAATTATCCCAGGACAACCATGAAAGACTTTAAAGCAGTTGCACATCCTTTCACTCCTGGCATTAAATCAGTAATTATCTACAAAATTATTATTTCCTCAAACTAAATGTATAAGTTAGCTGAGAAATTCTTGGAAATAGAGAACAATTCAAATGGGGAAGTTTTAAAGAAACAATGGAATCATTGAGAAGAACAATAAAAAAATAGTAGTTATCAGCACTAATATTTTTGCTTATTATAAAGATTAATTTTAGTCGTCTCTATTCAAGCATAAAACATTATTTTTTAAATAATATCCGAATCTAAATGAGGTCTACAACTTACTTGAACAGCACAGTTGTACATTTTTAATACATAGGTTGTTGTTGTTGTTGTTTGGGGGGTGTGTCCTGTTAAAGGAAGAAGCCCTCTACAAATGATGTCATGCTTGGATTTTCGGAGGGAGGTGGAGAGAAAGTTCATGAAATTGTGAGTTTGTAAAGTGGGGAAGGATGTATGGGGGAAACAAGAAATGTGACATAATATATTTTAATTAATGTAAAAACATTTAAAAACAGCAGATTAAATTCTGAAGTTATTTTGAAAATAGAATTTGAAGGCACTTTTTTTTATTTGCGGCTAAAGCAACTTTTTTTTCTGCTTTTACTCTTCTTTTCATAAAAGGCATTCAGGGTAGGTTCTGAAAATACATCAAGTGCTGATAGTTTTCACTTAGAAGAGAATTACGCCAACAAATGTCATTAAAAGGCATAGTTAAAGTTTAAAAATAAAATTTGAAATATGATCTATAATACAGTGCTTTGTTCCTGAACTGCAAATGTATGTTTATGTATTATAAAGAGATATGTGATAAGGAGGGAGGAAAGGGGAGTAAAAAATATGTCGAAAAAGAAAAGACAGATCATTTATGGACAGCCCCAAATATCTCGAATACCTCTCATTGCGAAATTAAAATAGTCACACAAGCTGTTGCAAAGCACTACATCGGTATAAGTACAAGCCAAAAAAAATAAATGTAGATTATTAGCATGTAAGCAAGTATAAAAAATCTGGAGTGACTCCACTCGACTTTCCGAACACTTACAATTAGGATCATTAAAAAGCATTTAAATAAATTTTAATCGATGAATAATTCAAACATATATACCAAATTGAAGCTCAATAGGATGCGCCGTTTAAACGCTAGTGCACTTTCAAGAATTTCTCCCCATACGCCATAATGTAAAAGAAATCTTTTTTGTAGCCCTGAAGATAAAATATAAGTCCTATACACATCAATATCAATACCGGTCTTACGGTGGTGGTTTACAGCCTATATACCCAATTTGAGCTCAATCGAATGTACCGTTTAAACGCTAGCACACTTTCAAGAATTTCCTCCCATAGGCCATAATGTAAAAGAAATCTTTGTCGTAGCCTTGTAGAAAAACTATAAGTCCTATACACACCAAAATCAGTGACAGTAGTTTATAACATATAAACCCAATTTGAGCTCAATTGAATGCCCCGTTTAGGAGCTATCGTGTTAACTCACATACACACACACACATACATACATACATACATCTCGTAAAAATATCATAAATGAATTCAGAAGACCTCAAAACGTGCAAATACACCAAAATCTCGAAGCCGAATTTTTTCATGATTACAATACTTTCCTTACATGGTACATGTTCGGAAAGTAAATAGTTGCTAATCTTGGAATATTAGAACTAGTGTTCTATTAATGGAATAGTACTTTTTAAAAATATATATACAGAAATGATACCTAATTTATTGTTTCCTTTTTTTATTTTAACAATTCTTTCCAAAGCAGCTGGTAATATTGGAATCTCAAATGCCCATAATCTTCCACTTGATGACAGACCAGGACTACTAAATGGTGTTGAACAACGAGAATCGTTTCCAAAAGAAAATAATGAAGATGGTGTTTGTGATCGTGTGTATAAGTTGCTGGGTTCTTCATATGTATGACAAACTCCATTATATTCCTATAAAATAGATTGGTAAAAGAACATTACATAAATATAGCTGCAATTGTACTACCAGAAGTAGTAGTAATTCAATGTTTCATATGTTGTAATTTATCCCTTGAACCCTATATGGTAGCATTGGCTTGAATAGTATAAATAATAAGAAAATTCATAAAGAAACATGTGCTTTTGTCTTAATTGTTATGTTAGCCTCTGCATTCGATGTTTTAAAGTCTACCACACACAAAAACATATTAAAGCTTATTAATTATTTATTAAAGTATTTCAATTAATATTATCAGTAAGTATTCTGACAAAAAATAAATATAACAATACTTTCCATTTACTTATTGAGAAATTGCTAATTTTAAAAGTACAGTACATGACAGTTATGTTTTCTCTATATTTCAAACACAGTTTAATTTTATGCACACAAGCACAAAAATTTTAAATATCAAACATTATATTTACTGACTTTTATAATGATTTCCTTAAAAATTAATGTCATCAAGGGATTAAAAATAATAAATAACTATGCATAAAACATATAAGAGTGATAGAAAGTGATTGGACTAAGAGGTACAAAAGAGTCCTCTTCCTTAGCAGTAAAACATTCATTAGAGGAAAATAGATCGTATTTGCTTTTCTACTTACATGTGCCACAGGCATTTGTTTTTCATCTGACTAAGGGGGAAATTTTTGTACTGCTTGAAATATACAAGCAATTTTTATTACTTTCATTCATTCTTAATAGAGAGTTCATATACAAAAGCAACATTTTTTGGGCCTTCTTTAAAAAATAAATGAAGTTCAATAGTTAATCAGTTAATCATTTCTGAATGTAATGAGCCCACCCCATGCCCCCCGCCCAAAAAAAAACTATTCATACATTTAAATTAAACACTCAAAACTGCAAATCATGGTTGAAAAATAAGCTATTGATATTTACAATATTTCTTATTTTTATTTCTTTTTGCAACTGACAAAATATACGATTGATATTTACAATATTTTTATTTTTATTTCTTTTGCAACTGGCAGTATATTATGAAACAATACAGCAAAATAGGCTATTTCAGTTTTCCTGAAAATATTAATCCAGCCTAAATGTTAGGAATTAAAATGCTAAAATTTTTGGTTCCACTGTCTATTTTTTATTTATTTGTTTATTTTATCTTAAAACCTTTTCAAAGAATTCAATAGAATCATTGAGAAGAAAAGAAGTTTTACCTTTTTATAAGGTTGTAAAAAATTACATTACAGTTTTTGATAGCAAATCCTTTTAAAAATACTATAACAGTAGCACAAATAAAATGCATATGCAAAAAAAAAAAAAAGAAAAGAAAAGAAAAGAAATTCACGTCTTATCTAATTGACATCACATGAAACGTCTGATACTAATTACTAGTAGTCTCTTAGACCCTAACATTAAATAATAAACAGAAATAGTCATCAAATGTAATGAAGAGAACAGCTTTGTTGTAAACTAAAATACTTAATTATTTTATGTTTGCAGTTGAAAAATAGCACTTACAAAAACTCGCAAAGCAGTACCATTGCTGAACACATTTTTTTCTTCAATTGGTTCTTTGAATGAAATCTACAATGATACAATATAATTGTGTACATTATTTAAGAATTATTTTTCAAACTCATATCTAGACACAACACAAGAAACATTAAAGAAAACAAATATTTATTATTATCAAATACAATATCTTTTTGCATTAGCATTTTATAACAGTATTAATAATATGGTAGTTTTTTTTTTTTTTTTTTTTAATATCTTGAACTTTTTTCCTGTAAAAAATAGTGTAACATTAAATGACATAACTAAAAATATTATTACAATAAATAATTTAAAATGTAAATACACATAAACATAAAGTAATACTGTTATAAATAAATGTTAATAAAGATTATACTCAGTAGATATATGTAACAGGATATTCAGAATATTATACAACAGGTAAATAAAATTTTCACTTTTTGTTGTTGTTTTTTTTAGCTAATGTGAATTCAAAACTAAACAAAAGGTAGACAGAAACTTTTCATAAGTTTATTGAACTGTGAGGCATTATAGCACACTTCTTTAATTGTGAAAATTCAAAACATGAAGCCCGTTATGCAGGCAATTACAACGGGCGCTAGAAAAATTTCGAGAAAAGCATATCTACACTCACTATAGTTCATATTGCCGGGTGGCTGTTGTGTTGTTTGTCTTAATTCCATTTAAATCCCAGGTTCTTTATTTTGGCAAAGAAATATAATCGGGTAGTTACGAACACTATCGTGAAATACATGGCCGAAATCATATTTTTAAGTTTTAAATATGGATATTTATTTAACATTAAAATACACAATACATCAAATTTATTTACTAATAAATTTAATTGGATTTAATTATTTGAATCTTTAAGACTAATACTTTAAGAATTTGAATGTCACTTTATTTAAGGGTAGTAAATGTCGCACTCACCATATAAAATCCAGCTCATACTGGTAATCCAAAGAACTGCGGAAACTGTAAGCACTTTGAAAGAACTGAACTTTAAGACAAATATAAATGTACTGTTTTCCTCTCCGTCCTCAACTTAAATAACCTTTCCTTTTCATTCATAAAACCCTTTCTACAAATCTCGTTCAACTGCAAAACGTCATCTCTACTCCAGTGGCTAGATTTCCCCTTAGGGCACCTCCCTCCATTTTTACTGGCCTAGAGTACCCCTTCTTATAAAAATATTAAAATTTTAAATATCCACCTTCAAGGCTACCACCTGGTTTAGCACCTGCTAAGCGGCAGATGTTGTTTTCGTAAACAAGAATTTTTGAAATCTGGACTCTGCAACTTTTACGTAAACTTTCTCACGAAAGCCACTGACCGCTCATACAAAAAGACACACTGTGAACATTTACACATGGGTACACTTTCATATTCCGAAACTCATAAAAATATCTGTGCGTCTCACCTGCTCAATATTTAATAAATTCGTCCCCTTTGGCTTCATTCTCGTACTTCAATGAACCACAAAATCTTTATTGCCCCATTGAATACTGAAAAGGGGAAAGTGAATGTGCGTTTATGTGCGTCTTGCATTATTCCTAAATTCGGATGCATGCTTCTCAAAAGATATTTCTTTCACCTACCGTTCTGAGTTTTCCAATCTTATAGTTAGAGAGACAAATTTATGAATTTGTTATTCTGCACTTCTCGTATGTTCGAAGCAAAACAACATCTGGTACGCGTTAGAGCTGGTTTTCATATTTTAGAGTGAAAAGGCTTATTTTATCCAACTACCCTTTTATGTGAGTTTTCTTTCATATTCACCTCAACAGCCCTTTATCGAAAACGAATCTTGAGGTTCGTAATATTCCTCCTTTAGTTAAGGGTATTTATTCCTATCTACAATAATTTCGTTAAAAGCGAAATTCTCGCTTTTAACATGCACTCCTCTGTTAGCCAAAAGAAAAAAAAGAGAAAAAAAAGAAAAATATATAAGTCCGGGTAATAAAACAAAGTTTCCAGACTATCTCAGATACATCTCAATTTGAACTAAATTAGTAGTCTTAAAGATTTATATATATAAAAGAATAACCTTATATTAAATGAAGTACAAACATATGATGATTCATGCTATGCAAGATATAAAATATTCTGTACCTTGGTCGAACCATACTGATATCTGTTGTACGTTACATATTTTCTTAATCATAGCACAATAATTATTACACAGATATAATATATAATAATATATGCATAAATACTGACAAAGTTTAATATGAATAGAAGAAATAATCACAAATGAATAAAACAAAGTATAATTTGTTTACTAAATGTGAACACCTTAAAATATATAAAAATCACAACTGCAATAATACCGTGACAGTAAAAATTGAAACCTAGCTGAAATTATAGTTCGTATAAAAAAGTTCATCGTGATCGGCAGCAACACGTAAGGATTGTTGAAACAATCGTTATTAATAAGCATATCAGAAACAGTCCTGAACCCATGATTTTCAATATCAATAGTGTAGAGTTCATAGCAGGCATCTGAAACCAATCGAACCAACTGGTAGACGTCACAGCACTCTGCGAGCGCGTATAATTCGTGTCGAGCTGCATAAGTTCAACAGAAGGTTCATCCAGACAAAATTCTAATGCTTGACATTGAACCAAAGTTTGCGCCTTGAGGCACAGCTTTTCCTTGAAACATTTTTGATCCGCATGAAATCGGATTGTTTGTAGCGTGGGTTCTGTAGTTAATTTTAGTGCTTTTGAGTGCACTTGTATAGTTTGAAAATTTATGAAAACAATACCAGCCTGACACGAACTGTGGGATTTGAAAGTCAGGCGTGCCAGGATGGGGCATGAATGACAGCCTTGAGCGGTAAAAGAATTTTTATCAATTTGTGGACACACTGTTGTAGCTTGTACGGCTAGTTTATAATTCACAAACTGCAGCTGAACTCGAACTGCTGAGGAAGCTAAGAGAGAAGAAACTAACTGTCTCTCTCGGACCTGGAACAGGTGAAAATTCCTTTCTAGAGGGAGGGCATGTTCTTGAGATCCCCTAAGTGATGCAAGTGCGTCATGGGACACGGAGCAACGAAGATTATCTTCAAAGAAGTCACAACTGGAAATGTGGGGATCGAAAATGAAGGATTTAGTGTAGGAGGTATTTGCTTGAACTGCCCCTATTTCTCCTGCTTTAGGGTGGTTCCGGGGTGCAGTGTGGGCAAGATATGCTTCCTCTGGTTTTCCCACACGTTGAATGAAGGAATCTGACAGGTGAAGTTGTGGTTGGTCATCTTGTTTGTCAGTCAACCACAAACAGGTCTCTGCTGCTATACCTGATAACGCTAACTCTGCCGTGGTTGATAGTTGGCAAAGTTTTTAAGTGTCTGTCAGGAGATTGCATGAACGCAATTCTGACTGTACCACTGAGTGGCTGTTGCAGTCAGCATCAATTGTAGTTACTGTGAGACACGAAGCAATAAGTGTTATTTTCTGCATGGAAACAGAAGATTCACGTTCAGCGTGATTTTCCAAGTAGCTATGTGCAGCAGTAAATGTACGGCGACAGGTGGATCCGAAGCAAGCTTCTAATACAGGGGAGCAACGGGCTGTGGTTTTGCATAATCGTAAAACTAGGAAGAAGGAGATTGCGAACTATGTAAATGGCAGTTTTTAAAATTAAGCGAAGACACCACAGTAAGAGCACTAACGAAAACACTCCATATATATATATATAATATATTTCGCCACTTCTGGGAGACATTTCGACTGTCGAAAAACTGTCCAGCAAAATAAGCATCGTCGTATTTGGCAATATGAATTGGACCTTTTACAGTTTTTTCCAGAGGGTAACTGTAATCGTCGAGTTATATGCTAAAAGTTCAAAGGGTTGGAATTGGTAGGGGAGGCACCAATTACTACCTTATAAAGTGACAATACTATAAGTAATAATAATTAAAATACTACCAAAGATAAACAAAAGCTAATTTAAAGTATTTTTTTAGGTAATTAATTTTAAAAAAATTTGGATTTTATAATTTACCTAATGTTTTAATAATTAATATTATCAACATCATTTAAAAAAAATTATTTATATGCATTTATTTATTTACTTCTAACTAATATCAATAAATTCTTTTCTTTTCATTTTTTCTTTGTTTCCTTAAAGAAACTTTTGAACAGAGTAGATTAATAATAAGTAAATAAATAAATCTGTTATCATTAAATTGCAAAGAAAATTATGGGTATATTTTTACAAAAAAAAAAATAAAACTGTTTGAACCCCAATTTAAAAAAAATAACTAATAAAATTTGGGAAGAGAAAAAAAAATTAAATGAGAATCAAAGGCAGAGAAAATACAATTTAAAGGAATAAAAAAAGTAGGGGAAAGATAATAAACAGAAAGGAAAAAAAATTAAGAAGGTGGTGATGATTAACCATTTAACTACTGAATTTTGCCATAAATTGTTCTAGATAAAGAGAGTTAGTTGGTTTGGCAATAATAAAAGAATGACTATAATAGATTAATAATATCCACAAAATATTTTATTGTAGAAAATAGTCAATAAACAAAATGAAGAAAATTAGAGTTTGTGGGAAAAAAAAGGAATTATAATTAAATAGTTAGTCATACAAAAAAAAAAATTATATTTAAAAAAACAACCTTATTGACATAATTAAAATCGTTCCTATAGTTGCGAAACCTAAATGAATAAGCTCTGAAAATCTAACAACGTGTGGGTGATCAAGCCACTAACAATGATTAAACAGAGAGAATGCATGAAGGTCAGACGCACACATGAGTATTTTTATTTATTTAATTTTGTTTAGAGGAGATAAAAAAAGGGTGGGGAAAATTATGCAAAACGCAAGAAGATAATAAAGAAAATGAAATGGTATATGTAACAAACCACAAATAAGGAAAAATAAATTAGTCTGAAATTATTTGTATAAATGTGGATATAAAAGCAGATAATTATGCTGTTGTGTGTGATAAAAATATTTCTTTTTTTCTTTGACTCAAGAAAAGATAACATGCCTTATTTTATAATTGTAGATTAATATCACACTGGTAAAGTTGAGAAAAGCAAAACATAAAAGTAAGAAAAACAAAAGAAACTAAATAATTAAGAATCTAGAGCCTTTGAAATTTTATCTAGGAATTTGATAGCTCCTGGTGTGTCATTTTCGGGTGCCGTCATTTGCAAAGACCAATTGTAAAGGGTATCTGCGACGGTACGAATACGGGGTCGAAGGTTATAGCTGTGTGTAGTGCTGGTGGAGGGAGCATCTTGGGGGTCAACGGCCTCGCTTTCTTCCTTGTCATACGTATATATTTGTGTACTGTCCGAATTTGAGGGTGAATGGGGAATGGGACTTGCGGTATATTCCGCAGTAACAGGTTGAGTAGGATTGAATGGTGAAGTACACAATAAATCGCTGTCCGAGAGTTCGTCAAACTGAGCGTGCGGTTTTTGTACAGGTTGTGGTGTAGCTTCAGATTCTTTTTGTTGCTGTACAATTTGATGTAAATAGTCTAACTCCTTGCGCCTTTCTGTGTAGGGGATTAGTCTGCGGGAGTGTACTTTTTGAGGTTTTGCTTTTACATTACTGGCATCTATTATTGTATAAATTACTTTATTGAGTCGTTTTAAAATTCTCATTGGGCCAGTGTAGTTTCTTCGTTTAGGGAGGTCGGAATCTCTATCACAGTCTGGTGCGTACAGGTAAACTAATTGACCGGGATAAAAATCTTGGTATTTAGCTGCGCGCGCCTGATATTCTTCCTGAGTCTCCGCTGCCTTAATTAAACTTGCGCGCACTTTTTCAAACGCATATTGTACTTGCCTTGTCTTTATATCTACGTAATTTTCATAGCCCATGTATTGGGATGTGGAAGGAACATTAAGTACGTCATTAGGTAATGCTGGGTCGTAGGATAAATGGAGATACGCGGATTTGTCATTGATAGCTGAATGCATACTTGAGTTATATAATAGTGAATAAAAATTAACATATTCATCCCAATCAGCTGTTTCCTGTGCCAAAATAGAAAGTGATTTCTTAATATTAACGTTAATACGTTCACTCTGCCCGTTAGCCTGTGGATTTAATGCTGTCGTCTGTAACTTAATAACACCCATACGCTGGCAGAGGTTTTTAAACATCTCACTCGTAAAATTAGTTCCTTTATCGGTTAGAAAGTACTCAGGGAATCCAAAAGTACACGCAAAATCTAAGAATTTATCTGCAGTAGTCAGTGCTGTTTGATCGGGTACTGCATATAATTTTAAAAATTTTGTAAAATGATCCAAAAAACTTATTATGTAACGAGAGCCTTTAGGTGTTTGGGGTAACCTACCTATAAAATCACATGAAACAAGTTCCATTGGGCGTGTAGGAATAAGATTACGTTGTAGAGGAACAGGCGGAATTCTATTCTTGACTTATAAGCTATGCAATGTTTGCATGATTCGACATAATGTTTAGTGTCTGTATACATGTTTTCCCAATAATATTTTTCACGTATAGCATCATAAGTTTTAAGATGTCCGAAATGGGGCAAGTGTTTTGCCGCTAAAATATGAGGCTTATATTTATCAGGTATAACTATCTGAGTTACTTTGGTGGACCTACCAGAACGTGGAAGAAAAGCGATATGCATTAATATCCCGTCAGAGGACAAAATGTAAGAAGATTTCTGAATTTTGGATGGCGTTTTGTCATTCTCTAAATCAGAAATATGACGGGATAATTTAGGATCAGTATGTTGAGCATCTTTAATATCTGCTAGTGAAGGAAGATCAATTTGAACAGCGTTTACATGAAAATCGCGAGAAAGGATGTCTGCGACCTGATTCTCGGCAGATTTAATCAGCTGAAATTCATAATTATATTCCGACAAGAATGCAAACCATCTAGTAACTCTGTTCCCTGGAGATTCTAATTTCGACAATTTAGTTAATGCGGCATTATCACACCTGATTATAAAGGGGCGGGCAAACAAATAATATTTAAAACTTTTAACAGCCTCTACAATAGCAAGTAATTCTTTTTTCATAATGGTGTAACGAAGTTGAGCATGGCTTAATTTCTTTGAAAAATAAGCTATGGGATGAATTATGCCATATTCGTCTTTTTGGCCCAACATCGCACCAAGAGCGGTGTTACTACTATCCGTTGAAAGTATAAACTGCTTGTTGAAGTCTGGGTGTATAAGAATGGGTGGTTGAGACAACTTTTCTTTCAAGATGTCGAAAGCTTGTTGCGCTTCCTCTGTTCATTTAAATTTTTGTTTCCTGCACGTTAAATCTGTTAAAGGGGCTGTGATGTGAGAAAAATCGGGTATAAATCGTCTGTAGTAGCCTACTAAACCTACGAAACGACATATTTTCCGCACTGTGTTCGGGACTGGGAAATCGGAATTTTTTTTAATATTAGCCTGAAGAGGTTTAATTCCCATACTATTGAGTTGATGACCCAGAAACTCAATTTGGGGTTGTAAAAATGAGCATTTTTCGGGGTTGAGAGTCAACCCAAATTCTCGAAAACGGTTAAAAAGTAGGCGTAATTTTCTTAGCATGTCATCCACATTATCAGCACCTATACAAAAGTCATCAATGTAGTTTGAAATTTTTAGGTCAGATATGGGTGCTAGAAGTTGATCAGCTAGTTTACAAAATGTTTCAGGACTGGCAGCAAGACCCTGAGGCATAGTCGTAAATCTATAAGACCCAAATGGAGAGCTAAATGTTGTCATGTCCCTATCTTTTGTCTTAAGAGGAATCTGCCAAAAGGATGAAGAAAGATCGAGCGAAGTAAAATATTTAGATCCTCGTAGATTTTCCAACAGTTGATGAATTAAGGGAAGCCTGTAACGGGGGTATTTTAAATGTTTGTTTAAACCACGATAATCGACCACTAACCGCCATTTTTGCTGAGAGGGGTCGCCTGAAGTATTTTTCTTTCGAATCATTAAAAGAGGAAAGGAAATATGTGACTGTGATGTCTCTATTAAGTGTGCTGATTCAAGTTCATTGAGCTGTCTTTTTAATTCATCATGTAGCGCATAAGGGACTGTGTAAGGGCGAGTGGACGGAAGTTTTGACGTATCTACATGTAAAATCGGTGTTATTTTATCTGTGCGTCCAATAGTTGTTAAGCGTTTGCTAAAAATATCACTGTACTCGAAAAGTAAATCTAATAACTTTTCTTTCGTGCGGAAGTCCAAATGTGCTAAATTAAAATCAGAAGCTTTTAAATCTTGTTGTCTTAATTTTCTAATATTTGTCATATCCCTAATTTCGATATCGCTAACAACTGAACCAAAACGAGTGTCCTTGTTAAAGTGTAATTTTTGCGAAGTTAAATTAGAGACCAATACAGGTATAGTTTTATCTGGTTGGACGGTACATAGTGCTCTATGTAATTCTAGAGCATCATGTTTTAATGATGGGATGAAAAATATCTCATCTCCCGGTTTTACAGTGGTATTTAATTTCAAGTTTAATACTCGAGATTCCTGGGGTAATAAAATGCATTTTGAAGGCAACCTAGCATATTCTGTCGAAATGTTATTCAAAGAGGGGGAATTTGCATCGCGCAACTTAATAACAGAATTTTTAGAAATTAATTTATCCGTTTCGAAGCAGACGGAAAATTTATGTTTTTTTAAAAAGTCATAACCTAGGATTGCTTGATATTGATAAGGTAATAAATCCTTTACAATAAAAAATTTGTGACGAATCTCCTTATTTCCTAGGTGTATGGGAATAGTAAAACAACCAGTAATGTTTAATTTGGTGCCAGAAATAGCTTTAACCTGTACATCAACATTTTCCTTTTTAAGTAAAGGGTTATCTTTAATTTCATTAAAAATTGAAGTTTCGAGTAACGATACTGAGGCACCACAATCTATTAAGGTTGTTACTGTATGACCAATAAACTTTACATCCGCAACAGGTAAATAGAAGTTTTCACATTCGGAATCTACAAACTGTGTATTTACAGTTCTAATCGGGAGGTCACCGTTGTTTATATTATGCAAATCTTTATCAATAAAACTCGGTGAATTGGAATATTGGGGACTACAAAATTTTCCCGATTTTGCAATTTTGGTCCCCGCTATCAGTTTAAAGGTCGCCTATTGTAGTGGACATTTCTACCGCGTGTATTGCGTGAGTTTTGAGATGGGTGCGTAGGTCTTGAAAATCGTGACGATTGAGGTGTATCGCTTGAGGGGTTAGCTCGGAAGATATTTTGTCTGGGAGAGGGACAGTAACGTGACAAATGATCTTCACGGTTGCAGTAAATGCAGGGGTTGAAAATTCGCGCATTGTTAAAAGAAGAATTCGGGTTTCGTGGACGAAAGGTAGGGATGTTATTTGGTCTAGATCTAAAAGGACGATTATTTTGAGGGAATCTGTTCCGCCATTGTGTGTGAGAAGGTGCATGCATGTTTACTTTAATTTGCTCAATTTCTTTAGAGAGGGCCGCTACTGTTTCATGAGTTATTTGTGAGTGTGATTCAATAACTTTCACCAAATCATTTGGGGAGGGGGAATTGGCAGAAATATTATTAATTGTGCTGTTATTATCATTCGTATGTGTTTGTATGCCTTGTGTAGGTAAGTTAATTTGGTTTGTTTGTAGGAGTTCTACAAAATTTAGAGCTTCTTGAAAAGTTTGAGGGTCTTTCAGAAGAGTTTGGTGTTTATATTCGGGAAGAAGGCCGTCGAGAAATTTTGATAATTTCGATTCTTCTACTAAAGCTTTTACTTCTGGAATTGTAAGATCGTGTTTTCCAAAAAATGTGTTAGTGGCGTTAGCGACTCTTGCCGCATACACATGTGCATTTTCATTCGGCAACATACGGCAGTTTGTAAATTGCTGTTGTCTACTTGCCAGACTTGTTTTTTTTGTTAAAATAGTTTAAGAATTTTGTTTTAAAATTAGTGTAGTTATTTTCCTGAGAAAGATCGGGTGAATTAATTATATGAGAGAGGGCATCTCCGCGAATCCTAGACTTAGCAATTAGTAATTTCTCGTCATCGGAACAACCTGCTACATCCGTGATGTGATCTAGAGTATCGATAAAAAATTTAGGAGTAACAGCTGAATTGTTGTCGAATTGGGGAATAATGGCTTGAAAGCCCGTTAATTTCTGAAATAAATTATTAGTTGAAGGTATACTACTAGCGACAGAATTTTCGTTTAGAGGCATGTTTTAACTAATTTGTTTGCAATGTAAGGTCAAAACAGATATTATAAGATATAAAGAGTTATGGGATCAAAAGTAGAAGAATACATAAGTTATAAAATAAACACTTTTAAGTAAATTTAATGATAACAGAAATATTAACCAACGTAAATATAAACACAAAATACACTGAATATAGAATACTGAATTTCATTTGGAAAATTCACACAATAAATAACAATGCATATAAATAAATCATGGTAAATCATACTAGTATACAAGATCAATGATCATTTTTTGTTATCGTTATTATTATTGTTATTATTAATCACTTTATTCATATACTTATTCAAATTAAAGTTTCCATTTTTTTTTAAATTTTGTTATTTTTATCTTATTATTGTTATTATTTCTAATAAATCTGCTGTAGAATTAATAAAATAAAATTAATAGTGTTCGATGGGCATGGGCACCATTTGCCGGGTGGCTGTTTTTATGTTTGTTCACAGTAGAGTCATAATAAAAATACATGAAAGCAAAACAGCATTTTTCTTTTTCAGGTGCATTTAAAAATTTAAATACCTATAAAGGAGAATATAGAAAACCATAAAAAATATTATAAAATAACAGATTTTTTTCTTGAAAAAAATTATTATTTTAAGTAAATGTTTACATTTCAAGGTCAGTCACAGGTATTTACTGAAATTATGTATCAATTATGCATGTCTCTCAATAACTGTTTTCAAAGGCCGATTTCTTCAGTGAGAAAAATAATTTGATATATTTTTTGTTCACATTTATCTTTCATTTTCATTTTACGTAAATTTATTTTGAGCTAAATTTGAAAGCGTTTCGTGAAATAACTCATTAGCCTGTATGGGATTTTTTATCATAAAATTCATCCATTTTATGGTTTGTATGATATCTGTACCATTCTGAATGAAGTAGCGGGTAGCTTGTTCCAGCAGATCTTTCAAGCCATAGGTCAGTGCCAGTGTGACAACATCACAAAATGTGTCAATCGATAACGTTCTCTGTATGAAACACAAGCATGCAGACTTCAACTGATCTACCAGGTATTTGTCGGCTAGAGTGTACAGTGCGAAGACTGTGTCAGTAGACAGTTCGTCCACTCTCCCAGTGTACACATAGCGGACAAATTCCCTGAATGTTTCAGGCTCACAATCGTCTATGCACACGCAGCCCGTCCACTTTTCCTTCATTTCAGATCTCAGCATGGATCTGAATACGGGCATTCGGGCTCCCAGAATGTTCCTGTGCAGGTGGAACTCCTCACCCTGTACCTTGATGATAAAGTCACTCTCTTCATCACTCAGCATCAGGTCATTCATATCATTAGACAGTTTTTCAATGCCCATTGCTGTGGTACCAGCTGCCATATCTCTCATCTGGAGCATGAAGATGAGGGTTAGCACACCAGATGGAAGCAGCTCAGACCTGTGCCGCTGAAGAAAATCTCTAGAGAAGGAAGGGAAATCGAAACCCAGAACAATTTCACTACTCAGAAAAGTCAAATTCGGGATCCGTGCGACGTTCTCAACTTGTCCATCCTCCTTCTTGATACCAAATGCCAGCACGATGCTGCACTCAGTTTCAGGTCTATATCTGTAGAAGAACACAGGAAAGGTTTCATTCATTTCTCCTGCCCCAGGTGAGATCTCGAACCAAAACCTGTGGTCCGTGATGAGGCAATCATCACTGTGCACATCGCCCTTTCCTTCTCTGTAGAGAGAGAGAAAGTCTGGAATTTTAAACTCCACATACACGATCACCGCTCTGTCAGTAAGAATCTTTGTGGTGGGAGATTTGGCAGCGTCTTCTTGCGGGAACTCGACACTCGGATATATCTCTGTAGACAGCGAACGGGAGATATAGTTACCAGGGGTGAGGCCTTCAGTCTGCGCAAGGTCTGAGTAAACAGCTTCCGTTGCTGTGGCACCGGTCACCTGTTCTCTCATCTGGAGCGTGAAGACGAGGGTCCGCACGTCGGACGGTAGCAGCTCAGACCTGCGACGCTGAAGAACATCTCTCGAGAAGAAAGGGAACTGGAAAGCTCGATAGTATTTGTGTCTCAGAAAGGTCAAATACCTCGTGTGTGAAATGCTCTCAACTTGTCCGCCTTCCTTCTTGAAACTGAACCCCAACACCACATTGCACTTCGATTCCCGTTCAAATCTCATGGTGCTCATGGAAAAGGTTTCATCTCGTCTCCAGTGGCTAGATTTCCACTTAGGGCACCTCCCTTCAATTTTACTGGCCTAGAGTACCCCTTCTTATAAAAATATTAAAATTTTAAATCTCCACCTTCAAGGCTACCACCTGGATTTAACACCTGCTAAGCGGCAGATGTTGTTTTCGTAAACAAGAATTTTTTTAATCTGGACTCTGCAACTTTTACGTAAACTTTCTCACGAAAGCCACTGACTGCTCATACAAAAAGACACACTGTGAACATTTACACATGGGTACACTTTCATATTCCGAAACTCATAAAAATATCTGTGCGTCTCACCTGCTCAATATTTAATAAATTCGTCCCCTTTCGCTTCTTTCTTGTACTTCAATGAACCACAAAATCTTTATTGCCCCCTTGAATACTGAAAAAGGGGAAAGTGAATGTGCCTTTATGTGCGTCTTGCATTATTCCTAAATTCGGATGCATGCTTCTCAAAAGATATTTCTTTACCTACTGTTCTGAGTTTTCTAATCTTATACTTAGAGAGACAAATTTATGAATTTGTTATTCTGCACTTCTCGTATGTTCGAAGCAAAACAACATCTGGTACGCGTTAGAGCTGGTTTTCATATTTTCGAGTGAAAAGGCTTATTTTATCCAACTACCCCTTTATGTGAGTTTTCTTTCATATTCACCTCAACAGCCCTTTATCGAAAAAGAATCTTGAGGTTCGTAATATTCCTTCTTTAGTTAAGGGTATTTATTCCTATCTACAATAATTTCGTTAAAAGCGAAATTCTCGCTTTTAACATTCCTCATTCCCGGAAGAGCAAAAAAACATTTGCCCACTGCAAAAGATAGCAAAAGAAAAGGGGGGTGTTACAGACACTATATGATATACTTTGTCGGTTTTATATTTTGCATTTGCTGCCTGGGGCCAGTAGTTTTCCAGTTTTCAGTACGATTGTCAGTTGATCAATCAGTTGACGATCTTTGAAGAAGACGTGAGAACCTGTGCGAGGGGGGGGGGGTCCAGGGCATGTTTCGCTTCATGTTTTGGACAGTCACAGACAAAGAGAAATATTTTCCTACTATTTTTAGTACTGCAGTCTAAAAGACTGCGGTGTCTTGGGGTGCAACTGTGGCTCTACTACAAGATCTACAATGCCTCGGAAGCTTTTTAAATATAAGTGTTTGGAACTTTTATGCAATGCTATAGTTTGCAGGGCTGGCCACAGGGGGGGGGGGGCTGCGGATGCAAAGCTCCCTGGGCCCGGCTTCAGAGGGGCCCCCAAATCATAAGTAGCTTTATATAGTTTCCTTAATATTTAATCTAACTCACAGCTGGAAATTTCAGTTCATTAAATTATGTTAATTGAATGAAAGTATTGCTACTCGGCAGCTTCAATAGTTAAAACATCATTAAAGAGAGGTCCTTTTTTACTGGGTTTAATAGGATATCCCATGTCACTTCTCCTTCACTTTTTTTCAAAGGAGGAAAAAAAACATGTGAAACCCAACACTGGAGAGGTAGAGATGCACTGCACAGTCCTCTTTCCCCTTTTGTCTGTTGCTAAAGCTAAAGGTTTCCTGTGAATTATCAGGCCTGGGAACGGAATTTAAAATGACCCAGACTTTATTATTGAAATCTTTGAAGAAGACTAGTGTGGAAGACAAAGAAGGAGGTCTGAGTTCGTGTCCAGTGTGAGGCCTGGAGCAGACCTCGCTTATGCGGGCCCCCTGATATAAGCATATGCATTCACACATACTTTGTTTAATACATAAATAGTTTTTTGAGTATATTGATCATACATGTATATGTATGTGTGATGCACATACATTTCTACATTAGTTTAGGTAACTGTCATTTTATAATTTCGGGGGGCCCTTATTCAACAGGGCCCCCGACTAACTGCCCTGTTTGCTCTTGACTTTAGTCAGGCTCTGGGTTTTGGGAATAATCTCCTTTTCTTTGTAAAGGCTGAAGCTACAAATAATTCTGACATGTTTTGACGAAGTTGTTGCTTCCTTAGAAGATTTACAAGGTGAAAATTATGATAATGACATAAATACCATTTCAAAAGGATTGTTGGGAAAACTATGCAGTTTTGAATGTATCACTGCTTTGCATGTTGCACATTCAATATTTAAGATCTTGAATCCTGTAACAGTCTCCCTACAAGGAGTTGTTTTAGATTGCGGAGGAGCTCAAGAAATAATTCACTCAATAAAGATAAAAATTCAAAATCTTTGAAATGACGAAAAATGGAAAGATATTTTATCAAGTATAGCTGATTTTATTAAAGTGGAGGATATTCCCGAGCCTATTCCCAAAAGAGTAAGGAGAAAAAAAAGATTCATGTATGAGATGTGTATAGATGAACCCATACAGGATCTCAAGGAAAAACTTTTCGTTAAACTCTTTTTTAAGCTTCTGGGTTCCATCTATAACCAGCTTGTAGAGAGATTTCCTGACCATTCCTTAAATATGGTGAAACAAATGAATCTTTTTACCCATGCAGGTATTTTACAAATTAAGGAACAACACATCTCAAGTGAAAATGTAACAGAGCTATGTGAGTTTTACAAATGGGATGCTGATAGTGTTTGTGAAGAACTAAATAGTTTTTCAAAAAGTTATAAAGCCGCACACTCAAATATGTCACTTGAAGACGTAATCGGAAGCGAAGTTAATGAAAGTAAGACGGAAATAGACAGCAACGATGCAGAAGAGCCTGGTGATAGAATGGAAAAAATAAAAAATTTGTGGGTTAACAAAGGTTTTTTTTAAAGCCCTATAGATGTTTAAACAACCTGTCAGCATTTAATGCACTTAAAGTTGTTTACACAACATTACTCTCCTTGCCAACAACAACTTGTTCTGCTGAAAGAGCCTTTAGCCGCATTCAAATTGGAAAGAATAGATTGAGATCCAGTATGGGTGACACGTGCTGTCAAATCTCATGATTTTATCCTCAGAATGTGATGTTTTGTCATCAATTTCCAAAAGAGATTATAGACAGATTTTCTAGATCCCCATCAGCCCGCAAAAAAACTTTTGTCTCGGGTTTAAAATTTATGTTTGAACTCTAAATCTTCAACTTCCAAATATTTATCTATGGAGGAACCAATGTGATTTCAATTTGTTAATCAGGAATATATCTTTAAATATTTTAATTACACCCACATTTTGTATCCCGGCAAAAAAGGTAAGCAGCAAGCTCTCTTAGTTTTAAATCAGGGATGCACAAACTTATTAAAACCAAGGGTGACATAAATACACTGTGACCTATTGGAGGCCACCAAAATAAAATAATTTGAAAGTTAGCTATTGTATAATGTCTTAATATAGTATGCATACTATAGCCCGCATTCTCATGTGAGGCTGCGATCTGTGCATCCTTGTTTTAATAAATCTTGCTACCATTTAAAACTAAATACCAACTATTTTCCTGTACAATTATTTCTCCACAATTTTGATAGTTTGAAATTAATTTAACTAATTGAATGTCATAATTGAAGTAATTCCAATTAGTGCTTATTATCAATCAATAAGTAATTTTTAATTATTAAATTAAAGGAACTGAACAATGAAAATTACATTATAATCAATTTTGCAAAATCATAAAATTACGTTAAAAATCAAGTTAGTTACTACCGTAATTTATGGAAGAAACGCCGCACCCACGAAAATGGGCTTAGTTAGCTAGAAAATCGTCAGAAATGCCGCACCCGGCATAAACGCCGCGGCCGCGGTCAGAAGAAGTCAATGCCAGATAAAATTCTATGTTTTCTAAAATAATTTCTTAATTAACAAAAAATAAATAAATAAAAAATATGTTGCATTACTTATTAGATCTTATTTATTAAAAAAGCTATTAAGTTGATCGGATATATTTCGGGTGAAATTGGATAAACAGTAAAAAAATCTTTTCCCTTCCCATAGAATATTTTAAAGTATTTGTCACTATTTTACGAAGCTTACGATTTCTATTTTCAAATAATCAGATATCAATGTTTATATTCCCAAAGGCGAATTTATAGAAATAAAAAAATAACTTCTAAAAACCTTCTTGCATCCGCACAAAGTTCGGACAGACTACCAGGCGCCATTAAAATGAAAACAGCAATCAGATGTGTGAGAAGAGGCTCCAGTTAAAAGTAAACATTTCCCCCCCCCCCTCCGCAGATGGCCAGCTGTTGATTACGTAATGAGCTTGCTTCAGCAAATTGTTGTTTTAAACTGAATGTTGTGTAACAACTCTTGATGGTATTTATTATTTTTGATATTTATAACATTGGGATTTATTTTAAAAGCACTCAGCATTTCTTTAGCATACCAATTAGTTGGCAGTATTTATTCCATAGAGTGCACAGGGCGCAAAGCCGCGCGGCGAAAAAAAAATAACTTTCAGATTAACTTTATTTATTTATTTTTTTGGGGGGGGGGGAGGGTTAAACTCGCACCGTGCGCAACATAGACTAATTTTGGCTGAAATTCGATATTTTAAGAACAATAGAGGTTCATGTGAAAAACGGGTGCATTTAATAGAGGGTATTGCACTTTTGCGGTATTTTACAGAACTTTAACCCTTCAAAATATATATTCAAAACTTCATTAAAATTTAATTATAGTTCTAAAATGTAGATGTAAAAGATTTACTTTTTTTTTTTTTTTTTTTTTTTTTTTTTTAACTTAATTGAGGAGACATCGGTTGGATGTATGAAGCCATCCACTTCAGAGCACGGGACATGGACCCATCTCAGGATGCTCTGACTTTCTCCAAAACTAGATCAAAGATCAAACCTCTTTTCTATGGGGGTATGTTCGCATTCTGATTCGCTATGCTGGGATCTGTGCACGCTAGAGAGTATGTGTCGGTTGTGGTGCCATCTTTTGAGAAAATTATCACTAAACGAATTTTTCGATTTTTCGTTGAAGATCGGCTAAAAAAAATTAAAAATATTGTAAACGCCGCACCCGGTAGAAACGCCGCGGCGTTTCTTCCATAAATTACGGTACTTTAAATTTAAATTCAATTACTTTAATCATTTTAATACTAATTTAAGATTTTAAAAATGCATGTTTATTGTATATATATATATATATATGTGTGACATTTGGGCGCTACAGGAGTGCTGTTTACTCGTGAACCAGAGGGAGAGGCATGGCGAGGGTGTTTAGGTCTCCTGGCGTTGGGTAGGCGGCTTGGGACTCTGGATTAGAGTTGCCATTGCGGAATCCGGGCTGGGTGGGTTGCGTCGGCCAATCGTCGCTGGTCGGCAAACGCCGGGAGCGATCGTGAAAATCTTTGGGCCATAGCGGCCGTCGCTGGAAGAAAATGAGTCGAACTCCGACTGCGGTTACATAATTTTATTTGGCAGTTGCGTAGCGCTAAAGTCTTCTCCTGATCTGTTGCAGGTGCTTTAAAACCTTTTTATGACGTATCACATGATCAAAAATCTTTGCAATTATTGGCCAAGAGCTGAAATTGGGCAGCGATATTTCCAAGGTTTGTTATGACTTTTAAGATGCCTTTGTGGCTGGCTGCCGGAACCGTCTACAAAGTTACAAAGGCATAGCAAGGGACCGTGTATTAATTGCAGTTTTTGAACGCGGATTTCTTTGTTCCAACTGAATTAAACTGCGTAGTTCCAGAAATATGGGATTTTCATGGGCTTTTGACTTGTAATATTACATATATGTATGTATGTGTGTATTCCTTTTTAAATTAAAAAAATAATAATAATAACAAATGATGTTTGAACTAAAAGATTGTGTGAGTTGGTGTTTTTTTTTTTTTTTTTTTTTTTGTGTGTGTGTGTGTGTATGGGAGGGAAGTATTTTTTTTTTTGGGGGGGGGGAGTCATAGAGCTTGGGGGGGTGGGCACCTCTGCTTTAAGTAAGATATTTTTGGGAAACTGATGATCCCTAACCCCTCCAGTGGATGCGCCATAGATAGGGGCTTACAAAGTTCAAAAAACTTACAAACAGAAAAAAATAACTTGAATTTGACGTGTTATAATGCAATAGATCAGTGGTGCGCAAACTGTTTTCATTTGCATCCCCTTATTTTGTGTAAAATTTTGTCGCGACTCCTGGATAGACAGTAGACATTTTTTTTAATTGACAACGAAGTTACATTGAAATTCTTTCTGGGATTTGCTCTTACAGTGTGTTTTTAAAAGAGTGTCATGACATCATCAATTGAAATAACGCCTTTTTAAAATAGCGCATCAAACTTATAAACCATCATAATAATGTTATAAAAGTTTTACATCATAAAAATCAGTTAATGGATATAAATATTTTTTAATGAAAAATACATTTAAAAAACTTTACATCATAAAAAGTCAATGTGATGTATGTGCTTGCAAAGAACTCAATTGTTGTTTCTATGTTCGGATCTGTATTGGAAATCGCAAGCCGTAAGTCATTCTCTGGATCCAATAGAGTTCGATATTTTGTTTTAATGGAAACTAATTTTGAAAAGCCGGATTCACATGAGTAGGTCAATGCAAACTGAATCAAAATATTCATTGCCTTTCTTTTCAAATCAGCATATTCGTTTACAATCGATAACCAAAATTTTTGGCAAGTTTCCGAAGTCATTGCCTCAAAAGTTCTCTCCCTTTCAAATACAACGCTGTCTTGGAGTCGCCATGAAGTGACATGCAACGATGAAGGTGGTCTCGATTCATCGGCTCGTCTGTACCACAAAGAGGGCAGTTTGGATGGTCCAAAATCCCTAAACGATGGCAATGCTCTCCAAGGCAGTCGTGACCACTCAAAAGACGGAACTGTGCGACAGCTTCGCGACGCGGACTGTTGGGAATGGCCAGGAGATCATCAATTTTCCACTGCGTTGACTGCAGACGGTCAAGAAGCTGCATTTTAAAATTTTTAGACATAATTTGTTTAATATACAGCTTAATGGAGTGATAAGAAATTGTTGAGCAGTTTGACTAAAGCAATCTCGAGCCCCTTCTTGCAAGGAAATAGCCAGTTCGTGCCCGTTTACTCCATAATGACCAGGAATCCACTGAAGTGCTACATGCTTCTTCTTTAAAACCAACTTTCGCACATAGTCCTGAGATTGAATGATTTCGTCTGATGAAGGAGGACTAGTTGAGCCAATAGCCTAGATTGCTGCTTGAGGATCAGAGAACAAAACCATTCTTGTAAATTTGTCTTCGAGGGCCAATAGCTGCTTTAGAGCAATCTTGATGGCCTCCACCTCTCCGTCAAAAGCTGTTCTGTATTTCCCTGCAGAGGCATAAAAGGAGAAGAGGCTCGAAAAACCTCCTGACCCTGCAGTCATATGATCATCAAAAAAGGAGCTATCAGTGTAGACATGCAGCCACTCAGGAATTGGGTACTTCATGTGAATTATATCAAGGGCACAACATTTTAAAACATGCGCAGAGCTATATTTTTTGTACAAAGAACCCCAAGATTCAAATTCATCTCGGTCTGTATCATTTCCAAAGGATTTGGTAGCCCTGTTAAGTTTTGGCAAGTCAGAGAGTTAAATTGAATGTGCAGTGTTTCGTCGCTTGAAAGATCAATTAACTGTTCTTTTACATTTAAAGGGTTATTCGAATTAATAATATCAAATGAAAATGGATCATGAATCCAACCTAATTCATTTTCTGGAAATTTTTCGTACCTTATATTAGTTATAGGTGGAAGTAAGCAGCTGATACTGCAGATCACTGTGCGTGATAAGGGGTTTTTGAAGCCCTGTGATAGCGATCGCGAATATCATGCTCGTAAAATAATAGTCAGTTTCTTCTCTTGTATTATTTCCGTTCTTTAAAATGAATAATTGTAGATTTTTCATAAATTTTAATTTGTTTGAATTTGGCGACCCCCAAAAATTTTCTCGCAACCCCCGGTTTGCGCATCGCTGCAATAGATGATGGCAATAAATCCCCAAAAACAAAGCTAGTAATGCATAACTTGAATTTGATATGATAGAAAAGAGGTCCTGCCCTTCCAGTTCTCTGAAAATCCTGTACTTCCCTTTGGACTGGCCCTTAATGGGAATTACTTAAAATAGAAACTGGTAAACAGTTAGCCATAGGACCAAAGTTGATTAGTTTACTTTTTAAAAAAGTAAGTGTTTTCTATGGACCTTTGCTCTTCCATATGGATTCAGACTGATAACTGAATAATCTTTAAGTGATGGATTCATTGACTGAAATAATGCTTCATCTAGATTGAAAGAAAACATTAATTCTGTTAGCCACAGAAATATTTTAAAGCTTTACTAGTAATGGCCATGAAACAGTAATGGGCCACTTACATTTAAAAAAAGTTTATTAGTCACTGTAAATAGAAACCTTGTATAAGTGTAGTAAGTGGTCTTTTGCTGGTGTTTTTATCTTCAATATGGCCCTGCATTTCATAATTAAAATATAATCATTAAAAGGTTTGTTTGTTTTTTTTCACCTACATAGGCAGAGTTGGGCAAAATACACCAAAAATGTATTTTCCATGCAAATGCATCGATTCAATCACTAAAATACAAAATACTTCTTGAATCAAAACAATGCAAAATACATGTGAAATTTTTGAAGAATTTGAATTGAGAAGCTAAATTTTCTATCAAAGATCCCAGTTTATTTTATTTAAATACATTTTAACCCTTTGTCTACTTATGGTACTTAGAAGTACTGTTAAATAAAAATTGTAAAAAAAAAAAAAATTATTCATTGTAACCATTCCTTTGAAAAATCGCTGCCAAATACGTACTTCATTTAATCAGCGTACATCACGATTGCATGTTCTATTAGAGTAGATTGTTTTAAATAGACAGATTTCTGCTCACTTTCTAATCATGTCAAGCCCCCAAAAAAGAGCATTAGTGAATTTTCAGACGTCTTTTTTATGATTAAGAGATTAGATTTTCTAAAAGTGTGTCAAAGTATTACTTGACTCCTTCAGAATTGTGGGTACCATACTCCTTTGAAAAAAACTCGTTAACTGTTTATAAAACCACTCATTAAACGTATAGCTTATGCATATTAATGTTTTTGTAATTTTCTTTTTTATTACATTAATCAGTATTTATTATTCATTGCCTAGCTATAACAAGAGAAAACAAATAGATTCAAGTTGATATTCTTGGCAACTCTTAATTCAGTAGATAAAGGGTTAACAAGAATAACAGGAAAAGGTGCTATTTGTTTTTTTAAAAGATTTCCTTTCAAAATTTTACCTGTATAGCTATAAGATCCAAAACCGACCATTTCTGAGAAATTGCATGAATACTCGTTTGTTTCAAAATTCTTTATGAAAACTTCCAAAAGTCACAGTGCTTAAAATAAACCTCTACATATAATATTTATTATTAATTGATTTCAGTTGAACTTTGAACATAAATACTCAGCTAAATCGCAACCTATTAAAAAAAATTCTTTTGGCTTTCAGTGAGTTATAAAATTTATTGTAGATTTAAATGTTTTGTATATTATCTAAATTTCCAACTTCCATAACTGACTTTGCTCCTTAACTTTTTCATTTCCATCTGTAGACAAAATTTAGAAACATTTTTAACTAAGAATTGCACAAAAGATTTCAAAATCATCTAGAATGGAAGTTTGATTTACCCCATCCTATTATGGGAAGCTACCGCTTTAATGGTCTGGAGTCGGTGGTATTTTACTCCACATGTAATGTGAATGTGCCTTAAAATGTCCTCTACCCAAGGCATCTCCCCCCTTAGCAGAGGGGGTCAGTCATCATGTAGCTTTATCGCTTAACCACAGTAACCTATGATATACTACTGCAGAAATACTGAGTCTTATTTTTCTAGAACTTAGCATGTTTATAAATCCAATAAATACTACTCAAATGTTGTTACTACTTTTGGCTTCATTCACAGTGTAAATCTAGAAACATTCCTGGACCAAACGTACTGTTTGTTTTAAGCAGGAGTATGAAAGGCTTTTCTTTCCCTTTCCTGTTTAGTTAAATTTAAAGATCATAAGATCTTGATACTTTTTTAGTTACAATACCACATGTAATTCTGATGCAGCTCATAAATTACATCAAGAAAGGGGCAAAATCAACAATTTTATGATTTTCATTTGCATATGCCATCTGAGCAACCTGTGGTGTTATGATTAATTTAGTGTCAGAATACTGAATGTATTTTTTATATTTTGAAACTATAAAATACATTCTCAAAATACTTAGTTTCTACCAGTGAAAATACAAGATACAAATGTATTTTGAAAATACATGTATTTGCAATACTGCTCTCTGTACATAGGCTGCTTTTTTTTTTTTTTTTTTTACGTAGTCATCCCATACATTTACCCACTTATGCTGTAAAACAAGATTTTGTATGCATAATACACCTCCACTGCCAGTCCATTCAGAATATGAGCCCTGTTAAGCTCTTTGTCACAACATGCATCAGCATTAAGGAAACAGTGCTTTAATCTGTGAATGGACTGGCAATAGAAGAGTATGATAAAGCCATACAAAATCTTTTTTACAATATGATAATTGGGTAAATGTATGGCTTGACTATGTGGAAAAACAGCTTAATGTATATACATTTAAAAATATGTTATGAAATCCTTAATGGTTCTTTTTTAATTATCACAAATGGGTACTACTTGCAGGATGACCTTTGTAGCTAACAAGAGGCACTTAAAACTCCTCTTTTTAAGGGGCAATGGGTAAATCTATATAATAGCAGTGGTCTTTACATATATCTACGAGTATATAAACTATAACATAAATCCTAATAAAGCCAAAGGCTAAAAACTTGTAAGCTTAGAAAGACATCAGTTAAATCTTTAAATTTTATGTGTGGTGTAATAGTTGTACACTGCACTGTATTGATGCAAATCTTACTTTTTTCTTTCAAATGGCAAGTCCCTGTTTTTTACTTTTAATTCTAACATTCTTGCCTGTGTGGATGGTGAAGCTTTTTTGCAGTTGAGTAAACTTTTTCTGCCACACAAAATAATTGTACTGTGTTATCATTTTTATGTATGTTATTTTATAAAGTTTTTAATTAATTTTAATTTTAATAGTCCAGAGTATGATCTTTTTATTGGGCAAAGTTAATTCAGCCTTCCTCTTGTGTGGTTGATAAAATGAATACTGAACTTGTTTGGGGAATTAAGCACTGAAGGTCCTGCATTAAACTGAATATTTACTTGGAGCATATGCTTCTGTACTCCAGGACCCATGGTTAAGTGGCTTGGTATCGACCCAAATATGGGCTGTTATGTCATTGAGCTTATTTTAGTCTAGTATTTAAACTGTATGTATCGGTCAAGCTCTATTGTTTAACAACTTAGATTTTAATTTTAAATTTATGTTAGTAGAAAATCATCCCAAAATTTTCCTAATTACCAGTTTGAGTCAAAAAAACAAATTTAGCTTAAAATTCAGACTTTTAAATAAAATTACTCTGCTTAAGATGTCAGGATTTGAATTCTTTGAATAGGCCTCTCATCTCTTGTGTGTGTGTGTCATAATAAATGTTTTCACGCATGAGAAATTCATTCAAATGAAGCATCAGTTTGTAGTGCACTCTGGGTAATTCTAAATCTGCTACAGCTTTCAAACCTCCAAGAGCAAACAAGCATTAAAGTCAGCACTGGTAGACTCCTCTTTTTTAATTTTTTTTTCTTGAATCATGCTTATTTAAGCCAAAAACAAGTTTTTCAGTTTTGAAGAATGGCACTGAAGCCTCTCCCCCTCTGGCTGTGTGCCTCAATGTACTATGATTTACATAAAATATCTTGTTTATGTTTTATATGACTTGATTATCATTTATTTGTTACCTTTTAAAATGTTAATAATTTATTTAACCTGTAAAACCTTTGATTATTTTCCAATTGAAATATTTTTTAATATTTTTAATTAAATTACATAAAACATAAAATAAATTTAAACATTTATTTTGTACTTTAAGAATTTTTCCTTTTCCTTTACAATTTCGTTGTTGTAAATTTAAAACATTGCTTAATTATTCAGGGATCGATACAGGTGAAGTTTGGGTCCATTTTACAGCAGCCCTTTCATAAAACTACTGTAGATTAAAATGGAGCCTTCACAGAATTACAATAGATTAAAATGGCCTATTTTCTTTCAAAAAAATATAATAGATTAAAACAGCCCCTTCACAAAAATATAATAGATTAAAACAACCCTTCATTGGCATTTTATTGTTTATTTTAATTTGTTTTGTAAACTGTTTGAAGAAAAAACTGACTTTTACAAGAATTGACATGAAGATTCATAAAAATAGGTATTGAAATTCACAAAAATGGATATGAAAATTCATTAAAATGGAACCCTGGAAAAAATTTCTGGATCGACCATTGTTGTTGTCATGTTTTGTGCTTATGTTGATATTTTATACTACAATAAAACCTCACTATAATGATATTTGATACAATGATAAATCCCTCTATAACAATAAAATTTTGCAGTCCCACAAAATTTTCATACAATATGATCTCTCTTTGATATAATAATACATCCCTCTAGAACAATAATTTTATTTGGTCCCTTAAGTATCATTGTATTGAGGTTTTACTGTGTGTGCATTTTAAAACATTTTAATTTTAAAAGTTTGCATGAAAACTTTTTTTTATATAGATAGGTAAATAGATAATTTATTTTATGTACATTCCAAAATAAAACTGTTCATTATGCTTTATGTATTTATAGCTATTTCTATTTATTAATTTTTAACTGTTCTTATCAACTATCAGTATATAATTTGTATAAGTTTGAAAGGTATTGTATAAGGTAGGAAATGTAAATCCGCACTGTTTTCCATTTCGTGGAATTGAGATTCGTTAATCCCGCAAGATTGACATTTCATTCAACTAAAAATTAATTGCAACAGAGAAAAGTAGGAGAAAGTAAGAGTTTAAGCTCTATCAAGTTTAACTTTAATAATAATAATTTATCTTATTTGATAATTAATACAATACCTTACATAAATATGAAAATTATAGTCATGATATTCATAATAATATGCTAAGTTATGTCTTAGTTGCTAAAAAAGAATGTAAAAAAAGACACCGTAAAGGGGCACTCGTCTTCCTAGTCTTGATCTAATTTTGATTGAGAATACAAAAGCACTAGCTAAAAAAAGGCTTTATTTTATTTATTTATTTTTTTATTTTTTTTGTGTGTGTATGTATGAAACCCTGAAAGAGCCATACATTTTTGCATGGTTAACCGAAGTTCACCTTTTAAAGACATAGCTGGCATGGGCAGCCATATTGTTTGTGTGTGTAGGGGGAGAGGACAGATCAAGGGTTCTTCCCCAGAAAAATACAATATTTAGTGTTAAAGCACTTCTGAGTTATACCAGAACATAAATCATAACAAGAGGGAGATGGGGGGACTATGGCTCCTCCCTTCCTTTAGGTATGAGCACCCATGATTTCTGGCTCTTATTTTTTCGTATACAAAAACTTTTGGCCAATTGATGATTAGAAAGGTGGCATGAAATCATAATAAAAATAATTTATTTCTCAATTTAGTCCTGCAGAATTACGATCTGAATCCCACAAGACTAATCCCGCAAACATTTGTGTAGGATTGCATTCCCTAGTATAAGGTTTAAAGTTTTCAAAAAGTTAACAATATCAATTTAACTCTTGGTGTACTAAATCAGATTTGTTTCTTCTACATTTCCCCTTTTTTTTTTCTTCCGACTGAAATTTAAGATGTTTCAGAAACAATTATCTCGTTCTCCCCGACCCAAAGATTTTACTAATAATTCTTCTTTTACTTAATAATTACAGCAGATGCTGCCTAATGTGATCACCTTGGGACCATAACTTCTTGATAGCAATAAGCAATTTAAGAAAATAACTAATAAGAATATTACTAACCCTTTTACTAAGCTTTTGTGAAATATATTTTTTTGTTTGTTTATAAGTTTTTCTTTAAAATGTGTTAATGAATTGCTCATACTGTGTTTTTCAAATTTTCCAAGTGATGTGCAACTCATTTTAAAATTTTCAAACCATTCATCATTCCCAAATTTGCAGGTGATTTTTCAATACAGGGTTTCTACAGACCTGGAAAGTCAGGGAAATGGAAGAATATTTGAATTTTGTGGCAAAATCAAGAAAATACTTCCTGTTTGAACCTAATTGTAGAAATTGTTTTATTTTCATTTTCTTATCTTTCTTTATCTCTTCACCTCTTATTCTCTTCACCTCTTCACCTCACCATCCCTTCACCTCCTCACCTCTTACCTCTTATTCATCTTTCCTAATAAATAATTTTAAAATGTGTCCTTTATTAACATATCTTGTTCAGTTGAAATATTCTTAATTTTATGCTAAATTATTATCAAACATGGTTTTTGTTAGAATCCAGTGATGTTAAATAATATTTTTGTGTATATTGATTTTTTTATTATTATTATTCTTTGTAAAAAAGGGGCAAAATATATAAAAAGTTATTAATTAAAGGATTTAATATTAAAAATAGAAATGCAAAATTCAGGAAAGCACGCTAGATAAAAAGTCAGGGAAGCAAAAGCTGTGAAATCTGTAGAAACCCTGCAATAACTGTCTTTCAATATGTTCCAATTCTTCATCATCATCATTTTGCATTTATTTGGTAACTGTCTTACAAATTTCAGATTCTGTGAGCTTCATAGCTACAGAAATGTCATAGTTGAGCTTCATTCAGGCCCAAGAAGTGACTATGTAGCCAAGGGATGGGAGAAAATACATTAATTTGCCAGGTTACTAGATGGACCTTCCCCCTTCGGAAAACACTTGGATGTAAACCTACTCAAAATTGGTTTTCAGTGTTCATGATAAGGATTTTTATTATTTTCAACTCTTTTTACTTTTAAAGTTATGGAGTATTTAATTGAAATTTTATCTTATATACCTGTGTAAATTCATTTAACTATTTCTCATTGGAATATTCTGTAGCTTTTTAAAAGTTTATTTGATAGTGGTTTAACATATAATAGAGCTTTTTGAAGTTCTGATGAATATAAATGAATATTAACTTTATTAAGCTTTTACAATTAAAAGATTTAATGTTTAGTATTAATTGAAGAATCTCAAATAATTGAGAATGTTTAAATAATTTAAACATATATTTTTATCAATTTCCAGTACAAAAATGGTTTTTATCTTAAAAATTATTGCAATAATAGAAAAACTTGATTGCAAAGAACAGTATTTCACAAAATGTTAACTGAAGCATACTATAGTAAACAATAAAGGCCTTTTACAAATTAATTTTCAAAAATATGTACTTTTGTGTAAAAATGGAATGTAGATTATGATCAAATAAGGTAAAAATATTATGTCATTTAATTTTTTCTTTTACTTTATGAATAAGACAAAAAGCTACTGAATAACTTTTCTTTGCTATCAGAAAAATATAATTAATATGTTTTAAAAAATGCACAATTTCCTAAACCGCTGATGATCATTAACTCTTAATGAACAATTCAGCTTCAATACTGTGCATATTAATCGAATCAAGGGTAAATTATTTGCTTTGTAGATATACAGTAGAGAGCCAAAAATCCACTCACCTTGGGATTATGGCTTGTGCAGATTTTAGGATTTTGCAGATTTCGGGGCATTAAAGCTAAATCATTACAGTTTTTTTTTTTTTTTTTTAAAGCAGAATATAACTACGATGAAATAAAAGCACGTAATCAAAAGCATTTTACATATTTTCACATTAAATACAAAAGCATAGGAGAAAAAAAGAAACAATCACATTAAGACTCCAACAAACCACATGATTTCAAAAATTATTTATTTTTTAATTTTGCAAATATATGTTCTATGGTAGTTTGTTCCAAAACATTAATTTTTGTTTTGTTACACAACTTGATCTAAAAATTTAAGATATTCTCCTAACATTAAACTTTCATCAAATGGATTTATATATATATACATTGGAGTATCTAAATTTTCATCATCATAATCAGAATCACATTTATCTGGATTTAAAACACTTTCAACAATTTCATCATCAGTGGACTGCAAATTTCATTGTTTGCATTAGAAAAGATATGCAGATTGTGGACATTGACAGATTTTGGGTCGGCAGATTTTTGGCACTCGATTGTATGCCCAAAAGCAGTTTGTTTTTTATACAAGGGGGAAGAGCCACTTGTCCTTATTGAAGGCGTAATGAAAAACAACCAGTATGAGAAGATAATGACAGAAAAAGTTAAACCATTGTTAAATCAGATTTCTGTCCAAATATGGGATGATTTCTCTCCTTACCACAATTTTAAAAAATGAAGCAATGCTTTGTCAAACACGAAGTTAGCTGGTCAGGAAACTGTGATAGAACTAAATCCTGTAGAGAGTCTATGCTATTTGTAAGCAAATACTTTCAAAAATGGATTGTATCATGAAACATAGTTTTATTTGTTCACTTATTCAAGTATGGTATTTCGTTGAACACATCATCAAAGATCGTAAAAGCCTGGTGGAATCTATGTCACAACATGTAAAAGTGTTTCTGGAAGTGAAGTGAAAAGAAAAGTATATTCAATACTGATTATGATTGAAATACATTAGACTCCGTCTTGACCAGCCTAAATGGGACTTGGTAAGCAGGTTAAACAAAATTCCGGTTAAAGCAGAGAATGAAAAAATATATATTTAATTGATGAAAATGCACTATGATAAAAGCATCAATTTATTACAAAAGTTTTACATACTATTAAAAGGAAAGTTTTTTTAAAAAATCAGTCATTTTTTTCTGCTGAAGACTGGAAGTTTGACTTACTGCAGTTTCTCCATTTTTTTTTTTTTTTTTTTTTTTTTTAGAAGCACCACATTGATAGAAGGCAATGCTTGTTCCACATAACATAAAGCCATTTCCAGTGCTTTTGCTCCATCTGTATGTGATGTGATGGAGGTCATTGTTGAATCATCGATGTCAGTCATTGTTATCATGAATCACATCAGCAACAGCACCGATGCTGACAGAGTTTCTGGTGAAGTTCCTTGTCAGCAGACAACCATTTCTCCATATCATCGACATCTTGGCACCTACTAATACATTTAAATGTCAGTACAAATTTATTAATAGAAAATCTCTCTTCTATTGTGGTGATTGCCTCTCCTGTGGTTCTTTGGTGCAATGACCAAAGTTTCCACTAAGATTTTGTCAGTCTAGATTCGGAAACTTCTGACCATACCTCAGCTATCATATAAATAGCATTCTTTAAATTAGTATCACAGTTATCATCCTCACTGAGCATAGTCAAAAGCTTTCTCCGATTCTGTCTCTTTAAACTTCTATGACACCCTGATCCATATTAGAGACATTACATTAGCTGGGAAGTAAGCTTCAATATCACCCACTTTTAATTCATCTTCACTTGGATGAAAAGGAGCATTATCTAATAAAAGCAGTGCTTTCAGTGGTAAGTTTTTGTCCTGAGATGTTTTGTCACAGCTGAAACAAACAAAATGAAACCATTCTTTAAACAGCTGTTGTGTCATCCAAGCTGTCCTTATAGCTCAATAGTGTACTGATGAGGACTTGACGTTAACATTTTAAAATGCTCTTGGCTTTGCTGATTTGCCAATGACCATCAAAGGGAGTTTGAGTTCCTGCAGCGTTGCTGCATACATTGTCTTTACTTTTTTGTAATCTGGTGCTATGGCTTCTTTTGTTAGATGCTAACGTTTTTTCTAGCAGCAATCTAAAGTACAGACCAATTTCATCACATAAATCATTTTCGTTAATAAGAGCTTCAAATGTTTCTTTGTTACTGCTTCAAAATCGGCTGATAATTTTCCCCCTGAAATTGTAAGCATATGGATTTCATGTCTCTTCTTCAACCTATTAAGCCACCCTTCACTTGCCTTAAAATCATCATCTCTACCCATTTTCTGATGCAGCAGAACAGCCTTTTCTTTTTATATTGGCCCACTGATTGGCTTTCCTTGCTACGCTCTTGATTAAACCATAACTGCAAAGCATCATCTAATTTCTCTAACTTCTTTTTTTTTTTTTTTTTAAGAGTAGATTAAAAATTGAGCGCACCTTTATCATCAAGTTTAATACAAAAGAACTTGATCGTATTCCTCTTTTTTTTTCAATCAGATACAGTGCTTTTGTCAACACCAAAAGATGAAGCAATAGATTTAAGACTTTTACCTCTATCAATCTTTTTTAAGGCATCTAATATCCTTTCCATCGAGACAAGAATGTAATTTCTTTTATCACAGCTAGCCATTTTAAGCAAATTATCCAAACGAAAAAAAATAATTGACCAAAATGATGTTGCCTCCCGGTGTTCTTACCAATTCCTTCCCCACCTACATTCTGGGAAACATTCTTGATCCCTGAAAAAAAATGCTCTCTTTCTTTGACACATGAGTGATTTTGCTGTTCGTAGACTCGGGACAGGGAGCTTCTTTTAATTCAATCACAATGGTCAGCCACTTCAATCCTTTCTCCTCTCCTGATTACTTTGGAGATATCTGTTTTAACAGAGATATTCTTTCCATGTACTCTACACAGGCAATTTTGACAAAGTCTCTGGGATTCTAATATTCTTAAAAGTTGTGAACCTTTGGATTGAATGGGTTAATATACAAGGAAAGTGCCCAACCCTCTTTTCTTTAAGCGCGAAATAAAATGAATAATTACGATATTTTTAAGCTTTTTTTTTTTTACTTTTTTTCTGTATTTACATGAAAAATGACTGATTAAAGCAGAGATCCGATTAAAAGGGGGTCGGTTAAGGGAGAGTACACTGTTTATTAATTTCCCTAATGTCATTTTTATCCCAAAAATGCATTTGATTCAATTAATATGCACAGTACTGTAATAGCACAATACAAGTGTACATCTTGCATAAAAATTTGAAAAATAACTTTGATGGAAAATGTAAGTAAAATTGCATTTTAAACTGTAAAAAAAATGCTAAAACTGTTTCACTGTTCTCTCTAAGAGTGAGTTATCTCATCTCCTAACAGAAACAACCAGCTAACCCAGTGGTAGCAGCAGGAACATAAAAAAATATAGGATTTGTGTTTCAAAAATATAGGACAACCTCTTGTATGTCATACGCTGCAAATATTCTGCAGGATTTTAACGTACAACATATTTAAATACATATTGAACATATATATACATCCACACAATAAATTATAGCAATAAATATATAATAGGATTGAAGAAAAGAAATAATTTCCCCCTACTTTTGTGTTACAATTACTGCAATTTGAAATTTTTTTTTAGAATCACAAATAATAAATTCATATCTTCAGGCATTGCACTGAAGCTCTGTCTTAAATTTGCTGATTGATCAAACTATTTTATGTAAATAGTTATACAAAGCACAATTAATTCTTTCGTGTGGGAGGGGATGAAAAGCAGTGCATTTTGATTAATAACAAGAATAGAATGCAAATTGCATGATAGATTTGAATTAACTAACAAATTTTAATGGTATAATAATAAGTGTAGAATATTGATTTTGCTTTTAAGATACAGGATTTGCATTTACTCAGATTTTTGAGAAATTTACCCAAATTTTGTTGACTATGATGCAAAAAAGTACACACATAGTGGATTTTGTATATGCAAAAACCCATATTTCTTAAGATAATGGGCCTTTGTGACCCACTTTTCCTTGTTAGCAATTTTAATTTTAATACACATAAATAAAGTTTGTTTATATCAAAATCCTTTAAAAAAAATTTTTTTAAGAAAAACTTACCTTTTGAATACATTTTTTTGAAATATTTTTACTGAAGTTAAGAAAATGAAGTACAAGTTTAAACACCCAAATAGTAATAAGAACTGGTTACCAAAAAAGGACATTGTGTTTCTGATATATCCAGGATTTATTAAAAAAAAAAAAATCTTGATTAAATATACATGCAATGAATGTTATTTCACTTATTTACACACAATTTATAAAACAGTTATTTCAAGCTGTTGTTAATTTCTTGTTTCCTGCTTCAATAAGCGCCTGTGCTGCAGCAATTTCTTTAAATGATTTTCTTTTCAATGCTGTTTCCAAATGTTTATTCCCTTCCTCGATAAGTTGCTGTGCTACACCTACATTTTCTTTTAAATTTTGTAACTTTTCTGTGGGTGTACATTTTGAAGTTGTACTAGTGCTACTTTTATTTTCTATTTTCTTTTCAGCTGTTTGGTGAGCTTTAAGTTCCTCTTTGTATTTGGAATATGCATCCTTATAAAATCTTATCATTTCTCTAGTAATGACCATTTCACTAACTTTTCCTTTAATGTTGTCTTAAATAAACCTCAAACCAATAATTGTGGCGAGATTCATGCTTGCACGCTCAGAAGACAGCATTCTCTTATTTACTGAAAACCCCCTTTCCACAGAGGCTTGTCCATGTGAAAGACACAGAGCTCCTTTCACAAGAAGCCTTAAATAAGGATATCTTGCAGAGGCTGTATTTTACCACTATTGCTAATAGAAATGTCCTTTTTGCAGAAATTGCAATAAACGTGAAAATCATCTTTACCACGTACGCACCACAACTTAATGTCGTTTCCTGATCCATCATCTTCATCTAACCACCTTTCGTTAAATTTTGTGTCTCGAGGCATTTTTAAAGATGGCTTTCATGGAAAGTATCCAAAACTATACGTTTAAAATTCTACCATTACGCTAATGGCTGATCACATCGCCCAAACTGTCGCGCAGATGGAGACACAACCACGTTTTCTGGAGAATCACGAACACGCAGAATTAAATTTATGTTACAGATACTAAGTTACCGATACGAACACGCGGAAGATCAACGAGAAAGAGAGTTCCAGTACTGAATGATAACAAACAACGCAACCGGTCGAGTCTCAGAACAGCGCATTTACTCCCGCTCAAATTCCCTTCCACTTCACGTGAGGGGAGGGAGGGGCGGAGAATGCAGTAGTCACGTAGCACCTAGCCTGTTGCTAGGTGCCTAAAAACATCTGCTTTCAGCCACGTGCGCGCTTTTCTAGCGCCGATTTTCGCATCTCAAAAATGGTCGCGTCGAATCTGAAACTTCGTTAAAATTACAAAATATAGGACAAATTAGAGATTTTTTATATGTAGGACAAAAATAGGACATTTTAAGCATTTTTTTAAAAATATAGGAAAAATAGAAATTATAGGACAACTGCGAGGCCTGCTAACCCTTTTAGTCCCAGCAATGTCAATTGGAATCATAACATTCACCAGTGTTTTTCAAATTCTTTTTGCATTAGAAATATGTTTGTAATTGTGTTTTCTTTGTAAAATGTAGCACTTTGCATTATATGAGGAAAATACAATTACATTTTAAATCCAAAAGTCACAAGTTTGGGCCAGTTTTCTCCAGATGTAACCTATATGCATTAGAAGTCCTCTGAATAAGGTACCTCCCTAAGCAGATAAACCTCATGTGGGTTTGCATTAACACCACTAGTGGATGTGACATGAAGTACTAAAGATGGGAGTAAAACTGTGCTCAAAAGTAACTGTTTTTAACCCTCTCGTCACCGAATTATGAAAAATCAGAGAGAAAAAATCTGTCTAGCATTTAATGCATCTGAAATACTATTATAATCATGCAAAAATATTTTTGCTAATTTCGATTAATATTAGATTTTTATAATATTAATTTCTGCATTTTCGAAGCATTTTGTTATGCTAAAATTAACTTAAAAGGATGCACATATTAGGTAACGGTTGAGGAATAAGAAAAAAACTATACTTACCTTAAAAAGAAAAAAAAACGGTAAAAAAGCAGCGTAAATATTTTCTTAATTTTTCTCCTGAAACAATGAAGCGAAAACTGTAAAAAATGATCTAAATTGACTAGTACTGCAATCTAGGCACGATTTATGCATCTAGTTAAGAGCCTCATATACTTTCTACATGAATTAATGATATTGATATCACTGAAAGAAAAAAATACTAAATTTAATTGTTTTCTCTCTAAATATTGCTATTTGAAGTAGGAGCCTCATATGAAGTTCAGGGTGACGAGAGGGTTAATGATAATTTTATATTATGTCTATTATGGAATATTTCTATAATGTTTTTAAATTTCCATAACAGTATCTCAAACAGCTAAACTTGGACTAGAATTATGTTTAACTGCAAAATGAACTGAACCATTAGCATGCATATGGATCCTGTATGAGAATATGACTTCTCTGTGAGACATTTACATCTTTTTTGTTTTCATTACGAATTCTTAAAGCCTTTTTTTTTAAAAAACGTGCAGGCACTTACCGATTAGGCAGTGTCCACTACAACTGCTCGAAGATATTGTGGCCATTTTATTATGGGGACACCCAGTGGCCAGGCAGCATTACCCCCTATGAAGGGACAGACAAGTTAACATCCATGTCTAAGCTGGGATTCGTACCCTGACCCAAGGCATGTTAGAATGGTTCTAAAGCCACTACATCACCTGGGCAGCTTCTTGGAACCTATTATTGCAATTATTGTGTATTACTTACCTAGACTGAGTACATATTTTCCTGCTTGTTGCTGCATTCTTGACCAAAAAAAAAAAAAAAAAAATGAAATAAGGAATCATGAGTGATTGTACACTATATCTAACGTGTTGTATACTGATGTTAAATATTATTTTAAAAGGTTTTTTGTAACTGCACATCAACTTTTTTAGAAATTAGTCTGAAGGAAAAGCAATAAAATGAAGTGGAAAGCTGATCACATTAAGCAATCAATCTTTGCATAGAATAGTATATAGGTAGCCAGACCCAATTGATTTTAATAAAATTAAGCAGTTAATAAAAACAACCATGATCACATATTAGAAGCATTTATTGTTGTTACAAGTTTATATTTTGTTATATGGTATTCTGTTTTTTAATATGTGTGTTTAGATTACATGATCAAAAACACTACCACTTTTTTACGACACTATAAGCCTTATGTTTGCCAAAAAATGAATTATTTGGAAATTTGAACTATTCACCACACACTTCCTTTACTTCTATACTTTTAAGAAATTAAAATATAGATTAATATTTAACTTTTAAAATTATGCTATTTTTAAAAGAAAAAAGTATAAAATATTTGCTTTACTAATATTACATATTCTAAGTAAGAATATTTAACTATAATTTATTTTGCATTTATAATTGTGATATAGCCTGTGTATGGATTTATTTTTATGTTGAAATATTTTTCTTCAGTATTAAAATTGTTTAATATCATAATAGTTATGTTTTTCTAAATTCTTCTAACATTTACTTTTGATATCGACTGCTATTCAAAACATGATACCTTACAAAAAACAATGAATGATCGGCTATAAATTTGAGCGCTGTCGGGGTTTTATTTATTTTATTTTTTTCCCCCAACCACTTTCAAGTTAAAGTTATATTCCTTCCTTTTATTTATTTTTGTAATCCTTTATGAACCAAACTATAAGAATTTACATCTCTCATTCTGAAATTTCTTGTTTTATGAAAATGTAGTAAATAGTTCATACTTAATAATATAATTTGAAAGAAAAAGAAATGTATGAGATTTCAGTTATTAGGGATAATTAATTATTAGAGCAAGCTGTTTACTTATGGTAAGGGTGAAGAACAAATTCAAATAAATAAAATATCAGTATTTTTATTTAATTAATCAGAACGCAATGTAATTTATTTGGTGCAATTCTCAACTCATTCAATTTCCCTCCGGAAAATAAAGTTCATTATTTTTTTTTTAGTCAAAAACTTCAATTGTGTTATTTTATTCGGTTGGTGTTATGTTTGATCTTTCCCATTCATTCCATCCTTAGAGCTAAACAACTGATGATTAACTAAACATCTGAAGGGTTTCTTATTAGTGCCTCTTTCCCCCCACATTTCATTTTTTTTTTTTAATTTCTAGAGTCTGGACCAAAAATGAATAATTTTTAATCGCTGCGACAAACAGCCAACCAAGAACATTTCTCTGAAAGGCATTGTTTTCACAGTGTGATGTTGAAAGCCCATGAATTGCTTTGAAAAGGGTTATTTGTAAAGGTTAGAGAAGTTATTTGAAAATCTTTGACTGATTTGAGAGATGTAATTTTTAGTATCAAGTCATTAATTACATAAATATATATACCTGTAGGCAGAAAAATAATTTAAATTTCAGATAAATATTCAAAATTTAAGAAGATGCATACGTCAGTAAATCAAATGTACTGCAGTATGAAATAAATTGTCGCCCAAGTATGTTTGAAACAGAGATGAAGACTAGGGACTTATCCAGGAAAAAAAATTTGAAAAGGGCTCCAAATTGGGAGAAACAGAATTTTTTCGTAAAAAGACTTCATCACTATCATTTTATAAGTAGAAATCAAAATTCAGAGTGCCCAACCAGTAGTATGAAGCTCACTGAAATGGAAGATGGAAGATGCCTGGTTCGAAACCAGGTCACGTCTGCTGATCTAACCATTCAGAGTTTTCAGTGGTTTCCTCCAAAACTTAGCGTAAATACTGGTTAGGACCCCTTAGAAAGACCCTCATGGAGGGCACCCCGCCCATGGGCCTAGATCCCTCGTGCAGATAATTGGCCTTTATCACACAACAACAACAAAATTGGGAGGGGGAGTCCAACCCCACCCACGTCCTTGCTAAAGCCCTAAGTTAAATCTTGCTCACTCTCATGTTAGTGCATAACATGATGATGATTCTTCTGTAGGCTCAACTATGTTTTTGACTTTTACTTCCAATAAATATTAATATTTAGTCAACTTTCTGTCATTAAAATAATAGGTGGAGTTCCTTTTTAATCCAGCCCCTTTAGCTGAAACACAGAGTTCCAGTTGGGACAGACAAGTTGCAAATTGATGAGTAGTAGATATAACTTCAAAATCCCAAATTTTATAGTAAAAGGTGGACAGATGCTATTGCATGCAAATTGCCTTCATAAAGTTAATGCTGATTTTCAGTTTAATGTACTTTTTCTTACCTAAAGAAATATGTAATAAGTCTTGATAATTAATAGCACTTTTAATACATGCATGAAACTTGTAATGCACATTGTACTTGTATATTTGTGAGTAACTGATCATAAAATCACATGAAATTTACTGGGGTAAGGCCATTCTTGTTATAAATAAGAACTCAATACTGTAATCACAAGTTTATTAAAATTGACTATATACAGCAGTGTGTACAAGCATGCCGTTCTGGCCTCAGATTCATCGTATTTATACATTCTGCTAAGTTACGGTTACGGTTTATTCGATTATGATACAGAACTCAAGCACATCAAGTATTTAATCATATCATGTTACATCTTCCCCCCCCCCTTTTTAACAAGATTTAAAAACATCCAAACTGCAAAAGCTTCACATCAAAATAATAAAGTTCTTCAAATCTAATAAAGTTCATAGTCCTTGTATCTCGCCGGAAATTTGACAGTTTGCCTTGGTCTTTCCGGTAACACCTGCTCAAAAGCCGTTGAAAGCGAACTACCCTCAGAAGCCGTTTCAGGTCTCAATACAGTTGGTTCCCTCTCACCATGCAACAGGGGTGGGGTGGCGAAACCAGTGCTTCCTGTTGCGGGACTGAAGAATCACCAGATGAAGTCAATGTCAAAGCCACTTGTAGAGGCAAAGAATCCGTGGCTGGACTGCTCAGGTTACAGGCTGGACGAAGATGAACTCGTATGGTCACTATATTCTTCTCATAATTCCTGTCGGAGTCTGTATCGGATAAAATCGAGGTGCATCATGTCTCTGCAGCACTTCCCCTGGAATTCACCTTCGATGTCCCATCTGTAAATAAACTTGATCGCCTTTCTGCAAAGGAGATAAATCTTTAGTTTGTCTGTTATAATACTTTTTACTTCGCTCCTTATTATCACGTAATTTCCTAACTGTAGCTTTAGAAGGGAACTTTGGGTTCAAAAGACTAGATTTAACAGGAAATAAAGTTCTCAATTGACGCCCCATCAAAATCTCAGCAGGCGAGGGTAAATTATCTTTAGGGGTATTGTTATATTCCAACAGTGTAAGGTTACAGTCCGTTTTGGTAATTTTAGCTTTAAGCAAGATTAGTTTAATAGATCCAACGGCTTTCTCGACCGTCCCATTGGACCTGGGATATGGTGATGAAGCTACATGAACAAAATCATATTCGAAAGCAAATGTAGAAAACAATTCACTGTTAAATGGTGGGCCATTATCTGTATGTATTTTCCTTGATATGCCATGTGTACGAAAGATTTGCTTAAGTGCACTGATAACATTCTCAGATGTTATGGATGTCAATTTTTTAACTTCAATAAATTTTGAATGGTAATCAACTATTAAAATATACTGTTCACCATTACTGTAAAAAAAGTCGATTCCCAGTTCTTCCCATGGACGCACAGGTATAGGATATGACATAAGCTCTTGTTTACATTAGCTCTCTGGGTAGACTGGCAAGTAACACGAGATAAAACATAATTTTTTATATCTGTTGTCATACCAGGCGAATAAACTGCTTTTTTAGCTTTATTAATGCACGAATTAAGACCCTGATGAGCTATGTGATTTTTTTTTAAGCATTTCGGTTTTCAAAGCTTCAAGTACTACTAATTTATTTCCAACAAACAAAAGATCATTATATTCATTTAATTCAGTTTGCTTATCCCAATACGGCCTTAGAGCATTGGATATTGAGCTGTACTGTTTAGGCCAATTTTCCTTGGTAATTTTTTTCAATTCCTGCATTATCGGATAGCTAAGAAGTGCCCGTTTAATCGCATTTGTTTTATCATCACTTGTCGTTAATATTGTATAAACTGTAGCAGCATCCCCCTCTAAAAATGGCACCCGAAATTCCTCTAAAGAAGGGCTACGAGACAGTACATCAGCAATGTACAATTTCTTCTCCGGCACATGAACCAGATCAAACTGATATTTAAACAATTCAAGACCCATTCGTTGCAATCGAGGAGACAGTTTCTCTATGGGTTTTTGCAACAACCCTAAAAGAGGTTTATGATCAGTCTCTACCAAAAACTTTTTCTCATAAATGTAATAATGAAACTTCCTACAACCATTCATAATGGCCAAAAGTTCCTTTATAATTTGACTATACCTTTGTTGAGTATCATTTAAAGCCGAAGAAGATTAAGCTATTGGATGATTATCTTGTAACAAAACCGCTCCCAAGCCATACTGGCTACTATCAACAGAAATTAGACTTTTTATTAGGATCGAAAAAGGAAAGTACCGGAGCATTAGTAATACATTGAGTTCATCAAAAGCCTTAGCCTCATTTTCAGACCATACAAATTCACTATTCATACTGAGCAATTGCCTCAAAGTTCCGGTTTTATCAGATAAATTCGGAACAAATTTGGATAGATATGTTATCATACCAAGAAATCTCTGCAATTCAACCTTATTAGTGGGGAACTCTATAGTCAAAGATTGCTTTAACTTTATCCTCTGACACACTAATACCCTCACTTGACAAATTATAGCCCAAATAGTTTACTGAAGAGACTTTAATTTTGCTTTTAGTTTTATACTATTTTAAATCACACTTTCTGGCTCTATCTAAAACTTCTTTTAATTTTCTATACTCACCCTTTCAAGAACCCCCAACTTCACCATTCTATCCAACTCCGCCTTAACTTTATCTTTTATAGCATGTGGTATAACACGAGGAGCAGCAGTCTTAGGCAGTGAATGATCAGATAGTTTTATATCATAAGTATAAGGCAACTTACCTAAACTCCCCTCAAAAACGTCTTTATACTGCTCAAAAATATTAGCTGAGTCGACCATATCAATTTGCCCTTTATTATCGCGCTTTGTAATTTCCAATTTTTCAGAAGCGGCTAATTCCTCTAAAGAAGGGCTACGAGACAGTACATCGGCAATGTACAATTTCTTCCCCGGCACATGAGCCAGATCAAACTGATATTTAAACAATTCAAGAGCCATTCGTTGCAATCGAGGAAACAGTTTCTCTATGGGTTTTTGGCAACAACCCTAAAAGAGGTTTATGATCAGTCTCTACCAAAAACTTTTTCCCATAAATGTAATAATGAAACTTCCTACAACCATTCATAATGACCAAAAGTTCCTTTTCAATTTGACTATACCTTTGTTGAGTATCATTTAAAGCCGAAGAAGAATAAGCTATTGGATGATTATCTTGTAACAAAACTGCTCCCAAGCCGTATTGGCTACTATAAAAAGCACTTGAATGTTGGTTAACTACAAAAAACTGCAAAAGTTCACTCCTCCCTCCAAATTTGCAAGAGGATTTCATTCAAATTCTCACATTCCAACTACCCTTAACTGATGACCTGTATACGATCTCAAGATCTTTTCTGTTTTACACAATATGGTATCACCTTTAACCCCATTATACTTATCAAGTGGTAAAATATTAGCTTGTGCACCTGAATCTATTTTAAACAATATTTTTTTTTCCATTAACTCCAATCCATTCCGTCCTAATGTCCAGAACCACAGAATCAAAATTTAATAACTCTGGAGCAGCATCCTCAATCCCGACATTTTCATCGCCTACCTTATTTACGGCTCTATTTTTGCAAGCGCCTGAAAAAATGATTTAATTTTTCGCATCTAAAACACTTTTTACCAAAGGCGTGCCGAGACAAACATCTTCCACAAACCTTTTCACAGGTTTTTCATCATAACTTTTAGTTCTATCAATTGTATTCTGCCTGTCCCCCTCTCTCTGAGACCGAAAAAAACCCTGCTGCTTGGAACTTGATATTTTATCAATATTGGTATTGTTATTTTCATTCATTAATTTAATTTCTTTATCGCTGCTCTCCTTTGCCTTACAATAATCAACTGCTTGATCCAAACTCAAATCAGCTTCAATCAACAGCTTTTCTTTTATACTTGAATCTTTAATCCCTAATTTAATCTTATAAGTAAATCCCGTACTAAAGACGACTCCTGTGCGCCAAAATCACAAGTCTTTTGCTAAAACTTTCAAATTAGTAACAAATTCATCAACAGTTTCCATTTCTTTTTGAATACAATTAAAAAATTGATCAATATAAGCTCAAAACTTTATTATTGGACCAAAATACCATGGTATACTGGTCCATATCGAATGAATACACCCAGAGAACGGTAATCTTTAAAAAATCGTGGGGAAATAAATGTTCGATTAGTAAAGCTCCAAAAGTTAGAAAACCAGGAGATTTTAATGTAAAATCAGGAGAAACCATCAAAATCCAGTAGAGTTGGCAGGTATGCAATAGTATATACGCAAATAAGACCATGTTGGAAAGTGTTTTTTAAACAGCGCTCTCGATATGGCTTCCTTTTCTTTTTTTAAGTAGATGTAAAGACTCCATTGAAGGTCCCCCCAAAACTCATTTCCGCCTACCCAAACTAGGACACTGATAGTTTTGTCGCATACAGATAGGCAAATATTTTCTTCATTCCTGGGAGAATATTTTATGACTAAATTAACAGTTATGAATATTTTAAGAAAATTTAATTACTTGCAACAGTCAGGTATGTAACCATCGCTACCCAACAAAAATGTGGATTTTTGTTGGCAAAGTGATATATAATCGAGCCTTTTTGTAGAAAATTCTGCCTTTTACGTACTGACCTCTGCAATTTATTCATGTAATTCACCTTATTAATGTAAAAACCAGATTGATCATTAATGCGTAGATAATGTGAATCCTTTGAAAGTCGAACGTTTGCGGCTCCCTCTGTACAACTTACAGAGGTATTTATGCTGTTTCTGTGTTATGGCAAAGAGGTACCCAGAAAAAAATTTCGGAGGGGGTCCAAACTGTGAAAAAGGCAGAATTTTTCAGAAAAAGAGTTCATCATTCTTATTTTGTTAACAAAACTGAAATTTCGGGGCGGATCCGGACCCCTGGGTACGTCCTTGTGTTATGGGTACGTTCTGTTCCCTGGAAAACTGTCCAATATAGGGAGGTGTCCAACTTGGGAACTGAATCGGCAAATCTATTTTTTCAGTCGGCAATTTAGCTCTCTTCACCCCAAGATTTTCTTTTGGGATCGGCCCTACTATGTATATATGTTTGTGTGTTTGTGCACGTATGCATGTGGTGTAATGATTGAAAAACTTACTAAAGTATAAATCCTTGCTAAAATGTGAAAACTGAAATAGAAGTTATTTTCAAAAAAATAACAAACGCAATCATCTACATTCACTTATCAAGAGTTTGTATTCACTGTTGACTATTTATAATGAAGACTAACAAAAAAGCCAGGATTAAGTTTTTTAATAAACATACACAGAAGTATGTATTTATAAAAAATACACTTCTCTCTCTGTTTGTGTGAATGTATATATGTATATATTTGTAAACCCCCCCCCCCCCCTCTGTAAAAACCGTGTGGCTGCGGCCCTACATTTCAGTCTTCAGATTGAAATAAATTTTATTATGTCAGGCTCTTTGTATAGTTTATAGAGTTCCGAGTTAGTTCTTCTCCGTGTATCATTACATTTTACACCTCGCAAAATGCTTCGTAGTACCGTTCTTTCAAATACTGCTATAGTTTCCTTATCACTTACGGTCATCGCCCACATTCCAGGTTCGGGTCCCATCGCGCGGTCATCGATCTAACGGTCTGGAGTTTTGGTAGATTTTCTCCAGATGTAACGTGAATATGCATTAGAACCCCTTAGAAAGTCCTCCTACCAAGGCATCCCTCATCTTAGGCAGATACCCCTCACGCAGGTTTGCCTTAATCACGACCCAATCACCGACGTTCCAGCAGCACAGGTGACAACGGACCTTATCAAAATTTATCAGACTAGATTTTAAATACTTTTGTATTCCATAGAAACATTTGTTACCAGAAGTAACACTGTTTTTCCTAAACTGGTTAGTTAAAAATACTACTCTTTTTTTTTCTCCTCTCAACATCCGATTTTTTTTTTTTTTTTTTTAGGTATTAAGGTAAGAGACAACCTCAAAAATTCTTTTCTGAATTAGGATTGCAAAAATGTTTTGTTATAGTTTCTATGGTAACTGGAAGTTCAATTATACAATATTTCAAATATGAAACAATGAGGCGAAAGGATAGAAATTCGTACAGTATTAAATTCTTTGAATGCGTTTTCTGAAAAAGTGTGTTATTCGTAAATTGTTTAGGATCAATGTCGTATCTCAAAATGTGTTTAAGATATTGACTTGGAATTTTGCCAGAATATTTTGATCATTAGTAGCTGTGTTATGAAGCATAATATAATATTTCTGTGCTTATTTATTGACTTTGTTTAATGACTTTATTATATTTATGTTATTTTCGTGAGGTACTACATCTTCAGAATCATTTTTGTTTACATTATTAAATTTATTTTAAGAAAATGGACTCGGGTGGGGGGGGAGTTGAGGGCCCCTTTGTGTAAAAATTAATTGAATTTTACTAAACAAAAGCTATATATATATGTGCAAGGTTGAAGTCTGTTAAAAAAAAATAATACTTTACATTAAAAAATATGTAACAGCCATTTAAAAATTTAAAAGCAAACATAACGAGCGAGGATTATTTCCGATGAATCTGACGATCGTTAAAATTGAAATTGTATAAAAATAGGCAAAATTATGTATCATTTTACGTATTTTCATGCAGTTCTACAGGGTGATTATAATTAAAGTTCTACTTTAAAACGATCAGAAAAGGAAAACTACTGGACTCAATGTTATCAAACTTGGTAATTGTATAAAGGTGGTCAGGGGATTTATTGTCCGCGAAGAAAAAAGCTCAAAAATTCAACACCAGGGGCAAGGATGTATTTAAGGATGGGCTCAGGGATCCCACCCCTCTCCCCAGCAAAGAACATTTTGGAGGGGGTTCAAAAATTTCGGAGGGGGTCCACACGGTAAAAAAGACAGTAGTTTTCTCAAAAGGACACTATGTCATTTTCATTTTAGTAACAAAAATCAAAATTTCGTTTGGTAGGAGGTTCGGACACCTGGACCCCCATTCCCCTAAAATATGTCCTTGCCCCTGGTGTTGAATTTTTTAACTTTTTTTCTTCGATAATAAATCCCCTGACCACCTTTACACAATTACCAAGTTTGATAACATTTGGTGCAGTAGTTTTCCTTTTCTGATCGTTTTAATGTGGAACTTTAATTATAATCATCTTGTATTTCCAATCGCCAAACTTGCTGGAAACTTAAGATTGCCTGTCTTTCAAAGCTTACACTGAATTTCATTAAAGGGCATTCACATTTTTAGTTTTATACCACATTTTAATTAAAACCTAGATTTTTCATTAAAATTTTTCTTTTAAAAAATAGTCCTCCGATGACACATACCTTAAGAAGCTTGCTCATTTCAGACCAAAGTTTTAATACAAATTTTAAAAATAGATGTTACGAACAGAATTCGCTTTTTTTCTTTTTAGGTCTAAATAAACACAATTTTAAATACATTTTTAGTAGAGGCATTTAAATGTAGATGGCAGCACTACAGAACGTGCCGAATAGCCTGCGAACTACTGACACTGTCGGTTCGAATAGCCACTCCAGTTGCGGCACACAGTTGCTGAGCAATGGCATTGGTTGGTATTGATTCCACTTTGGGAACACCAAACTCTGACGTTTTGACTGTTGCCAGTCATAAAGAATAGATTTGATTTCTATAAAAATAGTTGCGGGTGACATAGCTCCAGGAGAATCCTTTACTTTTTAGCATGTCATTTCCTGTTTAAAAAAAAAAAAAATGTCACTATTATTTTTAACAGCACTGTCATCTGCTGAAAAATGGAAGAATGCGAGAACAGCTGGATCGATTGCCCAATGCTGAAAAAAGGGCGGTCGTTGCCATCGCTCGACTTAACTACCAGCAAGATGGCGGACGATCAAAACGTTCATTGCATGCCACAGATCTAGAGACCCTTTATTGACAACAGCTGGCTGTGCGGCACGTTAGCTGTCATCGAAAAAGGGTCTCTAGATCTGTGGCATGCGATGAACGTTTCGATCGTCCTCCATCTTGCTGGTAGTTAAGTCGAGCGATGGCAACGTCTGCCCTTTTTTTCAGCATTGGGAAAGGTTTGCGCCTCAAAGGGTTAACCACTAAGCTACCACGGCCCCTCTAAGCACTCATTGATTTTTTATCTGCTTCTGCTATATTCAAAATTCAGGGCCAAAGGGGATGATTGCACCTCCAGCCTCCCTTTTATTGTAGTCTTGAGTTGTACACACCGACTCTACGCGTTTTGCGTAAGCTCCCATCGCATGTAACGTTTTGTTCCTGACATTTGTATACTCATGACCTTTCAACTGAATTGCGTGTTCATTGTACTGATCGCAAGAACTCCTTTTCTGCAATTTCATTAAAGTCCATGTATGTACCCTCCAAAAAAAGTATTCGAGTAAGAGATAAATTTCCTACATTGGTTTCGCATATTAAAAATTATTTATCATAGAATATGAATTTGGCTATGTATAAATATGACTTTCCACATTTCTCTCAAGTTGTGTGTTTTTAAAAAACTCAATTATTGTTCACAAATCTAAAGTAGGACCTCAAAGACTTTTTTTTTTGGAGGGTCTACACTCGATAACTAAAAAATATGACGCCCCAAGAAGTTACCCGATTGTAATGAAATTTCGTATTCAAAGGCGTTCGGACCGAACATGCAAATGATTAGAAGTCCAATGAATGAATAGCGGAAGCGCTAGTGCATCGGAACTGCACATTCATCAGGTGCATATAAGCAGCAATTCTCAATCTGATGGTTAAAATTTCTGTTGCCTTTTGACTGCAATATCTTACGTCGGCTGTAACAATGTCTCGCCGAAAGATTCGTGCGCATTACGTGCAGATAACAGAGTTTGAAAGAGGTCATGCAAACGGACTAAAAGAGGCTGGTTGGACGAAGAATCGCTCGACATCTGCATCGAAGTTATGCGGTTATTAGACGATGCTGGCAAGAGTGGGTCAAAAATGGTAGCTATTGATGTCAAAATGGTAGCGGTCGACCGAGGGCCACAACAGAACGGGAAGATAGAGTGACTGTCACAGCACTGGAATTGTCGCTATCAACTATCCCCCGTGTGACTCTCACACGTGTCCAACATGACCCTCCACAGACAATTCAGAGAGCGTAATTTACGCTCGCGCGGACCGTTACGCCGGTTACCTCTCGTGCCTGTACACCGTCAAGCAGTAGCGCAGCCAGAAATTTTTTTTAGGGGGCGGTCCAAATTACTCGGACTCTGGGGGAAAATCAGACCACCTCCCTAAAATGATCATGTTGCTGTTCACAGGGCCCCCGTAAATGACACCCATATAAATGTTTGTAGGGGGGGGGACTGGTCATCTCAGACAGGCTCTCAGCACTCATCCCTCCCCTGGAAGAAATGTTTCATGAATTTTACCTTTACAGAAAACATTTCAAATTTTACACTCAGGCTCCCAGAAAGCACAGAATCAGTGCAAATACCTATATTCTCCCCCCAGTGGCGGATTTTGCTCTTGAGAGGCCCGAGACGCAACTCAATTTTGAGCCCCCCTCCCCTCACACCTTTACATTATTACTAATTATTTTAAAATGTTTTAATTCCTTTTATATCTAGTTTATGTCTACAAATCAGGGCCTGACTTTCACTATAACACTTTTGTGCCCAGGGCACTTTTCAGATTTTGTGTCCTTTAGCTGGCTCAATTTTTGTGCCCCTGTATATCGTGTTAAACTCAATTTTTTGGCTTATTTGTGCCCAGGGCACGTGCACCAAGTGTCCGTCCGATAGTCATGGTCTGCTACAAAAGGAGTATTAAAATTTTTTAAATAATTTTTATGTTTATAGATTTGTTCATCTCAAGAAACATTTTTTATCTCAATAATTTTTGTACTACGTTTCACTTTTCATGATTAACACTAAATAAACATCAGCATACCTCTAAGTATAGCCCAGCAACTGCAGTTTCATATTGATTATTTTTCACTGTTACTTAATTACGTCGAATTACTTTTTGTGGACCACTGGCATATGTCTTGTTTCAGTCATGAAAATTTTGACTACTTAACAGGTACTTTTGAAGGTCAGAACAAGGGAAACTTGATCAGAAACATGACTTTGACATCACAAACTTCAGAAGAATTCTTTACTTGGATAAAATGTACCAAAATTTTAACATTCCTTCAAGAACATATATTTATAAATATTTAAATATATTCATAAATTTCCCGCTTGGAACTGCAAAACTAAGCAGTTTAATAGTAAAAGTAAACTTTCTGTTTAGTCTAATTTTTGTGTTTATTCAAAAACTTACAATAAGTTTAGGACTATTAATAATGAGTAATTAGGTATGAATAATATATACACACACACACATTATTCTATATTTTAAATAGAATGAAAAAAACTACAAGAGAAATTAAAAAAAAAAAATACTTAAGTAGTTAAAGTACAAAAAATATTATTGAGTTAAAAATAAATTCCACTTTATATTGAAAATGGGTATGCTCTAAGCTTCGGTCCTAGGTTTATTATTAACTGGCTGCGTGCCCGTTCTTCGCACGGTAGGAAACGAAAATTTTCCTCACATGTGTAATTCGAATTAATTCCAGTGAAGTAGAATCTAGAAAAGCAAAATTATTTCACTCTTGACTTAAAGTTTGCATCATATATGTTCTAACCTGAGATCATTGCAATATAATGACACACACACACAAAAAAAAAAAAAAATTGTCAGCGTCATTCGGTATCAAAAAAGTGAAAAGTTAGACCGTTCTCACTTTCAGAATGTCCTATTTCCGCATCATGCTGTCTTTTAGGTTCGCGTTTTGGCGTTAAATACCTCAGACACTGCATGAAATGGACATTTTTTTTAATTTTAAAATTACGTCATGCAACCCTTTACAAAAAGAAAAGAGATAAGACTGCGCTATTTATAAAGGCTTTAAAATTGTTTTTTCTATATTACACAGTTTAATTTTTCTTCTCACAAATAAATCCAGTATTGATAAAAGGAAATTGAGCCAAGCAAAGAAATAGTCTGCTTGGACATAAGAATAACTATGTACACAAAACGAGATCTTTAGAATGAGAAACTTTTTTCACGTTTTCAGAAGAGCGCTCGTTGTAATTGCTTCACAACGGGCTTTGACTTTTCTCTCTATTCTAAAAAAAAAGTAAAGTTGATGCCGCTGTCAAAGCTTGTTGGCCTATCTCCTCCTAAACCGTGGGGATTTGAGTTTCGAATAAGATGCCCACAGATTCGAAAAATTCCGAGGAACCTGCTAAGCTGACTTAAATTTCGAAAATCGAATTATTTTAGAAGATATTAATAAAGAACTGAAAAAATAAACATAATGGTTGCCAGATTTGGCATAAAATCATTCATTCCTTTGCAACAAAGCGTTTCCAAGTATCTAGAATCGCATGAAATTTACAAACATGAGTTAGAATTACACCAAAATAAAAACTATATGAAATAAGTAACTCAAAATGTGTTACACAAAGTTGACAATTTTCAAAAAGTAAGTTCGCTTAGACAACAGGAGTTTAGAATTAGCGATTATTCGTTTTTCCAAAACAGAATAACTAATAGTTATTCTGTTTTGGAAATAATAACAGATTATTATTGTAAAATGATGATCTGTTTACAATATTCATTCTAATATGATCATCATTATGATCATATTACTCAAGACATTAGAAAATGAAAAATAATTAAAATGCAGATTATTTTAAAGCCGGTTCGGTCCAGCTGGATTATTTGCTACCAGTAAAAATATTTGGCGGCGTTAACTATGCCATTATAGCAGTTATAGTACACTTTGGATATTTGCTAGCGCGATGAGATGGTATAATTCGTGATGCTAAGTACGCCAATCTGCAAACGATTATGTAAATGAAAATATGGATAACGGTTTTTCGGTAACCTTAAATGAACAGTAATTATAGGTTGTGAGCATCTGTAAATCGCCAAATAATGAAAAGTCGCCATTGGTGGCAAGCTATCCTATCTGTTCCGTAGCTTTTATTAACTTTACATGTACGCAAGTCGCCAAATAATGAAAAATTGCCATGGGTTGCAAATTCGAAGGGTGTCCAATAGGTTTTACATTATTAAAAATACAGCTGAAACAGATGTTCTGATTTTATTATGCTTTAGCTCCTAATTAATATAACTTTTGAATGGCAACATTAAATATCATTGTGTTTCTGAGGAGTGCAAATAATTTTTGCAGCGATTATAAACGGAGTCCGCACTCCAGGTGGAGTATAGCTCAGGACCCGTACAACACGGATTCCCATAACAAAATATCTTCCGTGTTATGAGGGGGAGGGGGTCTACTGTAGAATGAAGTTTAAATTTTTATGTACCAATGAACATGCAAGAAACAAGCAATGTGTAGCTCAGTAACATTCTATCTGATCCAATCTTCGGGTTTTGTCTGTTGAAATTATGTCTTTTTTACGAATAAGCCTTATTAGGGGCCGAATGCCTCATACGAAAAGTGAGCGTAGCGAGTCTGGGGGCCTTGGCCCCTAGTAGTTGTACAATAACAGTAGTGTTTGGTGCATTTTGGCTTCAAATATAAGGCAATAAACAACATGTTTTAATTCGAATTTTGCAAAAAAATCTCTTTGATTAATGGAAGTTTTAATAATACCCGTAAATATTTTATTAATAATAAACTTATTACAATGTAAATTAATATATACTTCTGTAACAAAAACATTCCAATAATTAAATGCTTCAATTGGAAAATATAATCAATAATTAAATTATAAATAATTTCATCTAAATTCTTTTTAAAAATATTATATTTATTATTAAATTTATCACCAACGATAGAACTGATTTGATTCATATTTAAGTACAGTAAATTCAGAAATATGATTTCTTTATTTCCCAGGCATTAACCTTGTTCATGATCAATTTGCACACTTTAAATCAATTCAGATACCACACAGAAGCTTTTATATTGTTCCTCTACAGATAGAAGAGCCCAGTCAATCAGTGGCATGGGGCAGTCCATTTATAAGTTTTTGGGCTATTAGCAGTGCATACCTGAGCGGTGAGCGTCTTAGGAAAAGAAAAAATGTCAATTTGATTTTATTCTATTGTTATCGAGTTAAACCCTCCCATAGAACCCAGATTTATTTTGTTCCCCCCATCGTTGCAAAGACACAATGGATAAGATACCCTTCTGTACCCAGTAACATGAATCTATGAATGCTCCGCTGGCGTCCTGCGTTGCGAAAGTGCAACAGTGGTTGCATTAGACACTGATAAACCCACACCAATCTGGGTAACAATGCTGGAAACAGAAGAAAATCTTCGGCGTTGAATCTTTGAAATGGTGGGAGCTAACAGGTTAAATCTGGGTTTAAGAATTAAAATCACAGATGAGAAAGGGTTGGGTCGCATTGTACTGAGTTCAAGTAATTTTAATAGTATAAGTAACAATGTCTTTAAAATTCATGTTTACTTTATGCATTAGTGTTGTGAAAATAAGCTTCATTCCCGTAAACAGGACTAGCTGATTAGCCGACTAGAGCAGCAGATAATTTTAAAATCAGGTTGCGTCGTAACGCCTAATGCAACCAAGCAACGCCGGGCTAAGCAGCTAGTATGCAATAAGTAATGTACATTTATATTCAGGGCCTCATTTACGACAGGGCATTCGGGGCACTGGCCCGGTGCCCCCACTCTAGGGGGGGCGGGCAAAATGAAAAAAATACGCAGTAATTTTTTGTACATCTAACATTTCGCTCATATTTCCTGACATACTGTAAAATGTAACAAAATATGATTTCAGTAAATACACTCAAAATACTGGTGTTAAAAAGATAAAACAGTGAAAACTTTGTAAATAAACACTCTTAAAATCAGGGCTGGACTGGGCGGTCGGGCGATAGCCCGATGGGCCGGTGCTCTGGATGGCTAGACACGACAGCGACCCACAAGATTGCGACGCGACATGTGCTAGCTATATTGTATGCTGAATAATGGTTCCCATATCTAAACTATCTTTAATATTATGATAATAATTAAAATTGTTAAAATTGCAATGAGCTTTGTAGAACACATTAGAAACACAAAATTCACATTAGAACAACATGTAATGGAAGCTCGAGCTCTGTACACGTGATCGTTGGGACGACTACACGATCCGCACCTCCCTTCAACACAGTATTGAAACTTTAAATATTACAATATTTAGACCTTTATAAAGACTTGGGTCATACCGGACCAGACCCATAATGCCTCAAAATTCTCTTAAAAATAATTGTCATAATAAGAAAATGTGCTAAAAAAGATATAGCACGCCCATATTGCAGTGAGAAAAATAAAGTAATAGACGGTAACTTTTAAATTCACATTTTTTTCGGGGTTACATGCCTTAATTTAATTTTAGTTGCATGCCTTAATTTAATTTTAGTTGAAGCATAATGTAGCATTCGCTAGATTAGTAAAACGAATGAATGAACGGTATCAATTGTTAAAGACGGCATTTTACTAGACATTGCAAATAATAATAAAGTTTTACGTGATTTCCTCTTCAAATAAAAGTAATTAAAAGTGCATGCAAGTTTTTGTCCCGCAACGGCCTGTCCGTTAATCTCCGTTCCCGTACGAACACGGAAAGTGAAGCAGCACCAGCTTGGCCAGTATTTGAGAGGGTGAAAAACCTCTCTCATCTGAGCTGCTATTTCGTGTACGCTAATGGAAGCTGGCGCACGTAAAATCTGTTCGTGCCTCCAATGTCTTCATGTAAAAAGAAGAGCTCTGGGGTTGCCGATTTCACGTGCTAGGTCTCTCATCTGGAACGGGTTCAAATTTAGGAGCCACTCATAGGGGGAAAACTTTCGCCTGTCAAATAGGCATCCCCTTGACCATCTCTACGGCCCTCGGAGTGGTCGAGCCTCCAGTAGGCTGCTGACCCGGTCACTAGAAAGAAAGAAAGGGAAAAAAAAAAAAACATGCAAGTTTGACACGTTTTTGCCACTAGTAGGAAAAACCTAGAAAAAAACAGTTCGGGCAAAAATAGGGATGTGTTGCATCTACTTTGGGAAAAAGCATAAACATTTTTGTTGCAAACGTGAGAAAAGAATAGCTGACTATTTAAAGCTTTGTGAAAATAATATGTAGGTGTATAAGCATTTTTACACTCTGATACTAAGTTAAAGGATACAAATTTTATTAAAAAAAGAAATTTGAATGAATATTCTAAAATGTTAATAATTTTTCTCAATCATAAAGAGCTTTTTCTTTTAGCAGCTAATTTAAATATTCACCTCTGTGCATAGTGTAATAAATATGCTACAAGATGACATGGTACAGTAGCGTGTACAAATTTTATCTGTACTTTTCAGTATAATGAAGTTTTAAATCTTAATTTTTTATAAGTTCACACCATTATATGGCACGCATGTGCTATGGTAGCTGAATTATTTTGTATAGTGTCCAAGGAAATTGGGACTGTTTTTAAGTTTTTTAATGTCTTTTACTTGAAGATTAAAATCCTGAATACTATTTACAATGTTTGGATCAATTTTTTCGTAGTGTTCATTAGCTAATTTTAAATGCTATCATGGTTTCCTTTTTTATTTAGCTATTATGGGGAATTTGTATGGAAGTACTTTAAATAGTAGACAATTAAATGAAGTTTTCACACGATTTTTTTTTTCTCAATTCAAGTTTTACTTTAACTTTACCTTCATAATTTTCTAATCAACTTTTAACTTTAAACTGTCTCAACAGAGGCACAACAGCCCACATGAGAGCCAAGGCCTGCGTTGCGCAATCTACTATGTATCTACTGATAAAAATATAAAATTAGCATGTGAAAATAATTTAATAATGTTTAATTAGCTAAAATATTCTGATTAAATTAAAATATTCCAGTTAAACTCATAAAAGCAACCGTAACAATTCATCAAGTAATATACAGAACCATACACCATTACTATACGTGACATTTAATAATTATCACATGATAGTTTTCAGTAATTTAATTTTTACCTTTTTAAAAAATTTTCTTCCTGGTTTTATCATCTTCCAAAGGTAAAAAAAGAAAGTGAAACTTTCTTTAAAAGTAGAGAAATGTTACTAAAGCATTGAATCAAAATGTTCCAAAACATGTCTTCAAATTATTTCGAAAAAAAGCTTCAACAAAAATTGTTGGGTATTAAATTTTCTCGAATAATATTGCATACATTTGAACTCGATTTTAATGGCATTGAAAGGAACACATCATTTAAGACGCGGTGACGACGTTGTAAACGAACACGCACTTTGGATACTTTCAGATTGAAAGTATAGAATATCTTAGCTTTATAAGAGAGCCGTCCTTATAACAAAGTTCTACTGTATTTGTGCATCCCCGCTCCGCTAAACTAATATCCTAGATGCACAACTGATGTTGGGGGCCGGTCTGGTCAAATCGCCCGGGCCGTTTGAGCGGTCCAGTCCAGCCCTGCTTAAAATACCTTTTTTTGCAGGAAACGCGTTTTCGTACTGAAAATTTCAGAATGAAAATGCGTTTTCTGCACAAAAGGTATCATTTTATGAGTGTTTATTTACAAAGTTTTCATTGTTTGGAATTAGTTTACTGGAATTCTAAAATTGAAAAAAAATTTCTTTCATTAGATTCATAAAATGCTTTGCTTATGTATACCTGTCAAAGGTATGTAAACTCATAGCAGCCTATAAAATAAAATCACTCTTATATTCGAGAAAGGTAAGATGTATGGGAGCCCCCAGGGGTATAAATTGGGCCCTGTTTATATTTTGTACCGTAAGATAGTAGATTTGTTATCATTGGCTACATTGTAGTTGCCAGTAATAATAAGCTTATAATATAGTTTTAAATAATCTTTATAAGTTGGATAATTACATCTGGTATACATGTAAGTACGATTGTCTATGTTTAGAAAATTCTTCGCGAATTATAAATAAAAACTCTTCAACCATCTGCTAGATTATACTTGAAAGATCTTTTCATATTAAGATTTTTACTGGTAATAAATTATGAACCACGTCTGTGTGATTCCACCTCCTCTGTTGTGTAAAGTTATTTTGAAATTTAATCAAGTAAAGTTTACCTCTTTGTTAATGTAGAGCCCAATATCAAGAGGATGAGCTTGAGATTCAGCACCCTCAAAGGTTTCTTTCGGTGCAACAGATTTTTCACCGGGTCCCGGGCCCGTCCATACTATCATCAGTCTTTGATGTTGCACGATCACCATCATCGGCTTTAATTTTTTTCTCGAAGAAAGATAAAAACATTTCACTTTGGGTTTTCTTTCTTTTTAAACTGGACGAATTCATGATCGTAAGAAACAAAGAACCCAAAACTTAAACTTCTGCTTACAAATTAGTCATCCAACTCAAGTGAATTCAGGAGAGACTAAAACTGAACCATTCGAAATTTTGTTATACCACATCTAATTCCCAGCAGACCCTCTTTTTTACTGTTTGTTGTGTGTGTGTGTGTGTATTCACTATTTGAATACTGTGGCTTGTTTATCTCAAGAAAAGAAGAGTGGTATGCTTGAAGACTACAATATAGGCAATATATTTTCCTCTTTCCTTCATGACAATTTTGTTATCAGCTAATTATAGCATGAATAGATTCTTTCTGAGGATATTCCGTTCCTTTTTGCGCTACAAGGGTGCGAATTAAGGCCCTTGCAAATATCCAGAGACATGTCGCGGGACGCTAGCAGTAGGGTGCCAATAGCGGAACCAATTCTTCAATAGTGTAACCATTTCCTTTAAAAAGGTGGTGATACTCGTATTAAACGAACAAAAGATAATTGTGGACCGTGAATAATATTGCGATTTCGCACATCCCCCATCTATTGTTCGGTAGAGGACACCCCAACTGTTGCAGTTTCCTAACCATGTCGAATTTCCCCGTTCAAATACATTGTAGCCGCGACATGTCTCTGGATATTTGCAAGGGCCTTGACTCCCCTTTACATTGTCCGATTCGTCCATCCTAGCCCCACAAATTCCCTATCAGAGACACGACTGGAGATTTATTGCCTAAGGAGTCTCTATAACGGTGCTTGCTGGAAGCCTTTGATGATTTTACCTTGCGTCCTCCTTTTCAAGCCAACTACCGATACAAAGTTTAAAAAGATTTTTTTTACAGAAGAGACACTTTTTAGAGAATAAATTTGGAAGAGAAAGAAAAAAAATGGGCCCTTCAAATTGGTGGCCCATGGGCCCCACTCGCCCTGTAGATAAACGGATCCTGCTCATAGCAGCCCCTTACCTCATAGGGGGGGTCCGGACCCCCTGGACCCCCCCCCCCTTCGCTGCGCCACTGCCGTCAAGTCCAATTACTGTGGTGCCGAGCTCGATCAACGTGGAACTGCGCTGAATGGGGTCTCCCGTTCCCAACTGTGTCCCCAATTTTGTTTCAGAACTGGGGACATTTCACTGAGTTTTCATCTCCAGCATATGCGAGAGTCAGAGATGCGGCGCCGACCCTGGGAGCGTTTTTTTTTTTTTTTTCAACAGACAGGCACTTGCCGATTTGGCATTGTCTGTTACAACTGCCCGAATGTATTCTGACCATTTTATTATGGGTGCACCAAGAGGGCGGTCAGAGTTACCCCCTATGAAGAGACGGACTAGTTAACATCCATGCCCAAGCCGGGATTCGAACCCTGGCCCAAGGCGTGATACAATGGCTCTTAAACCCCTACACCACCTGGGCGGCACCCTGGGAGCGTACGAACAAGAGTGGGCCCGTGTTGAGCTAAAGTGCGCCCGTGAATTTTGCAGAATGCATTCTGAATTGCGGTTGTTGGAAGATGTATTAGGATTTGTGTGCTTGTTCACGAGGAACCACTTATAAATCCACTTCAAAGAGAGGACAAACACAAGGGGGGAGGACTTTCCTGGGTTTGTAGCGCGTATTCACGTTACCTCTGGAGAGAACGGCCCGAAACTCCAGACCGCTAGATGGCCCGCGAGAGGACAGAGCCCTGTTCCTCCACTTGATCCATCTCCCAATGTCAGTGGCTTTAACCACTGTGCTACACATTGGCATGCATTCTGAATTTCAATTTTAAATCTGTAATTGAGAAAAACTCTCTTTTAGCTTCTCGTATGAAAACCATTTAAAAGCAGTTTTTACAGAAGTCTTTCCTCTCGTGCTCCTTCGAAACTTTGCGCTTTGCGAAAGAGGGGGGGGGGCGAATTTTCGACCCGCCTTATAAAATTTCTCTCGGAGACCTCCCCTTCTCGTGCTATTGGTATGGGAAAACGTGTTTGCTTTTCTAAACATATTTAATCATAAAAATGGTTGTATACGCAAGAAAGGAAAAACCTCCAGACGGACATCTTCCATAGAGGTTAATGGCAACACGAAACTGACGCAGCGCGCCCTCGGCAGTTGCAAAGACTTACATACGTGAGGTACTTTACGGCAGGCGCTCTGGCCTGTTCGATCCGGATGCGGTCTGCTTTTGCCTAGCATAATTATACTATTTTGGAAGTTCTTGTCTGCAGCCGAGCCACTATTAAACAACTGTTTATTATGGTTACTTTCTCTCCTTTTTTTATACACCTAAATTCAGGTGACCAAACGTCCTCGAAATTCCAGGACATTCCCCAAATATAGATTTTCTTTTCATTTTGTCCCCAAAAATACTTAGACTTCTTGGGGATGCGAAAATGTAAAGTCCCCAAATGTAAAGATTTGTCCTTTTTCCCTGAAAGTTTCCATTTAGTTTATTTCTTTCAGAAAAAAACTGAAGAATAAAAAAAAATAAAACAAAGCGCCTTCTACTCAGAGAAACAATGAAATTCGATCTCTGAAAACGTTTGTTGTCATTGTGTATGTAGCGTGTACTGACATTCAATAAAGTATTCGACTTTGAGCCAGATTTCCCATTTCAGTTTTGTTAATGATTAATCACTTTTCATGAAGAATCATGCTTTAAATATGATAATTGACGTATGAAATTTTTCTTGCACTCTAATACTTTATTTAGAGAGTGTACAAAGTTTCATGAAAAATTATCACAAAATGAGTCAATGTAAAAAGCAATGTCGTCTGAAAAATACAAATACTGTGCCAAGATTTAAATTTTGAATAAATTGCAATATTGCAACATAATGTTAATTTCATATTTCTGGTTTAAATAAATATTTATAAATGAATGAAATACTTCCATTAATTTATTAGAAATGAGAATACATATTTGATATAAAATGCTATTAGAATTAATTTTTAAGTATCGAAGTCAGTCAAGATTTAAAGTATGGGTATACTGGTATACATGGTAATACGTTGTGTCCTCGAATAAGTCACCAAAAATATTTTCTAGTGTCCCCAAGTTTTCCTTGGATTCGAAGACAATGCTTGATCTGTCCCCAAAATACTTAACTTTACTTATTTATTTATTTATTTATTTTTTTTTTTTTTTCATTCAACATCCTTTCTCCTATCTCCCAGGTGTGATGTGTTTTTGGAATTTGTATTATTACTTATTCCTAATCAGGGCCAGCGTGTGGGGCCCCAGGCAAAGCGCAAGAGCGGGGGCTCTTTTCTATCATATCTTATGTAAGTTATTACTAGCACAGCTAGTACATACTAGCTTTATTTTTCGGGATATAGCGCAACCATTTACCAAGATCTGCCTAATGTGATAGCACAAAAAATGGCCCAGGAGCGGGGCTTTAGGCGATCGTCTAAATTCGCACCCCCATTGGGCCGGCACTGTCCTAATAATGAAAAGTAAATTAAAAAATATGTTTGTATTTCAGAACTTAACATGATTAAAGACACTTCACTTCGGAAAAATCAATGTGAAATTTGTAGAGTAATAAAGAATATTCTCTTTCCCTTCTAAACTATTTAAAATAAAGAAATTAAATTACAATTATGTTTCTGTTTCAAAATGTACCTAATGCATCTTTTAAATGCCGAATCTATAAGAAAAGTAGGAATAAGTACACCCTCCAAAAAACGTATTCGAGTAAGAGATAAAATTCCTATTTTAGATTTGCGAATTATAATTGAGTTTTTGAAAACCGCACAACTTGACAGAAATACAGAAAGTCATATTTATACATAGCTTAATTCATATCCTATGATTTTTAATATAAGAAACCAACGTAGAAAATTTATCTCTTACTCTAATACACTTTTTGGAGGGTGTACATTCGGTAAGTAAAATAAAACACTTAGTATTTTCCAAAATAATGTTTCTGATTTTAGTATTGTTATAACATTTCAAATTTTAATATATCATTATTAAATTGACAAGCGAACCTACGCCAAAACAAAGATTACATAACTCAGCAGAAAGTGGAAGCACAAGGCGAAAGATGACGAAAAGATTGTGTCCGCCTGGGTCAAAAGCGCATGTGCATTTTCGGGATTCGACCAAAGAGGTTTAACTAATGGAGTTACCAATGTTGCGCTACGCAGTGCTAGGAAAGTGAAGCCTGTGCCATGCCCCCTTATCCCCCAAAAAGATTGAAGAATGCATCAGTGACGGATTATTGCAAGTTTGTCGGGGGGGCGGTTAGTTAGAAGATTGACATATACATCCATTTTATCGAAGTAAAATAGGATCTTTTACATTAATTTCTTTCTTCTTGGGGGGGCAGTCGCCCTCTCTCCCTTTAATCCGCCCTTGGAACAAATAGAGATGCATTAAAAAACGCGTTCCGGAAATTGTTAATAAAAATAATTTAAGAGTTACTAACCAATTTGTTTATCCATTTTACGTTTATGGAAGGTTGTTTACACGTATTAACTTGTTTTTTATCGTATAATTTCAAATACATAAATATACATGTTTTCCAATGACGATATCCAATGCTATGAGGGTGTGTGGTTTTTGGCTTCAAAAACGGGGAACATGGGCTTCTCCATTAGTTGAACGTCCTTGAATTCGACACAGACCTGAGCACCTGCCTAGTTAGGCCCGTTTACACCCGGGTAAAAGCAGAGTATAGGGGGAAACTCGCATTGCATCATGGGAAAGCGAAGTCATCTCTGCATTAACCCTCCTTTCGATTAGGGATCTTTCTACCCCACATTTTTTCCCTATTTAAGGGAAGCGGGGTAGAAAGCAGCGAAAGTTCGGGCATTTACTCCGCATTTGTGTGCATGTAAACGGACCCGTTTTCACCTTCCACTATTTTGCTTTTCTTGCTTCCTCTTTCTCCTTGATCTCCATTTCAGGGAAATCCGGAATATCCAAATGCATATAATAGTTAAGTTTTTGAATACAACTCTTTACAGGCATTAAAATATCCAGACAAAGTTCCTTCCACAAACATTACCTATACATATTTAAAAAAATCAACTTTCCGGAAAAAAGTTAAAAGTGAAAAGAAATATAAGAGTTTAATTAATCGCGTATAATATGATGCTTGCCCTGTATTGTTTTTTCTTTTTGCCTAAGCCTTATCTAAAAAGCAAAGTGTGAAGCTTTTTCAACCCTATTGTAGGTATACATGTAAGAAAATCATAAATAAGCTTTTCTGAATCAATAAAAGAGTAACATTTTAATGCGTAAAAATCAATCATGTACACCTTCCAAAAAAAGTATTCGTGCAAGAGATAAATTTTCTATATTAGTTTTGCAAATATAATTGAGTTTTTGAAAAACGCACAACTTGACTGAAATATGGAAAGTCATATTTATGCATAGCCTAATTCATACTGTATGATAAATAATTTTTAATATACAAAAGCAACGTAGGAAATTTATCTCTTACTCGAATACATTATTTGGAGGGTGTAGCACTAATAAAATTCATAAATGTTTAATATGTAAATAAAGTTATATGTGGTACTTACATTTCTCGTCCGTATTTATTCCAAGTCAAAATCAAGAATTGAAATTTGATTTAAAACAAGTTGAAGTAAAAAAAAACTTCATTAAATAAGATTAAGCAGATTTTATTAAAGGTAACTAACGATTTAGTTATTTGATTATGCTGTGGTTTACCAATTACTAAAGCTGCGTTCATACTGGCCATGATGTGCTGCTGAGACTCCGCTCTTCCCCACACTCGCCCTTTTTCCGGCTTTGAAACATGGGAAAATGGAAAGTTTTGAAACATGGGGTTCAGGGTGCATTCGTAAACGACAAACTCGTTGCACGAGTTTTCGTAAAAAAACTGGAATGTGTGTGTTTAGTGCTCTCAGTGGTTATAAGTTTCTTTGGACTTTACGAACAACTTCAGTTTATTTAGTTCCGTCGCCTAGGAGACATGTTTGTTTACAATTCGCAAATGTGTTAATTTTGCTGATGAGAGTTTTTAGTATATACTCAATATAAGATCAACAGGATTTTTAAACGAAAAAGTGGCCATAATTGAAGTCCACAGATCAAAATTTAGAAATTTCAACTTAAACTTCATTTTTTCAAAAGTATTTAGCAAGAGAAGTTCAAATTTCGCTAATAATGATTTAAATCAACTTCAATCTCAACACTAAAACATGCATTTTTGAATTTATTGAAATGAAAAATACAAGAAAATGATTACCTTTGAAAAATTATGTACCTTCGTAGCAGTTTCTAACGTATGCATGAATTTCCTCCCGGACAAAATAATATTTGCAGCTTCAGCAAACGTAAAATACTTTTTATAACAACATAGTTTTCCATAACATTTGAAGCCATTTGTAAACAAAAACAACGTACAGCAAGTAATCTTCTCAACAAACTCAATGAACCAAATCCAGCCCTCAGTTTACTTTGTTTGAAACTAATCGTGCTCTGTTTTGTATACAAACGCTCTAGTTTTTAAACTGAATGCACTCAGTTTCCTTTATGAACACCTTTAACAGAAACTCGTTTGGCGTTTACGAATGTGTCCATAGATTATGCGCACGGTGGAAACGGAGCTTTACAGCAGATCGGTAACATCAGCTTAGAGCAGCCAGTGAACATCACCAATGAGTTTTATATTTTACTTACAACCGAAAAACATATTTGCATTTTATGTTAAATGACGTGCAATTACTTATACAAAACCACATTAAATACAGTACAGTAAGATAAAAGAAATTAAGTCAAGTGGATATAAAAAGATAAAGGAAAAGTATAATGGGTGCATTCAGATTCTCACGTTTGGGTAAATCCCGAGAGTAAAACATGAGCTACTCGTGGAGAGTGGCTTCGTGGACAGTTTTGGGAAGTGGACTATTGTACCTGAAAGACAAATTTAATAAGATCATGTAAATTGAAAGCTTTACAATATTGTGTATAATCACTCAGGAAATAATCACATTGTACTTACTACAGAGTTAGAATGAAAGTAACATTTAAATGTTATTTTTAAAACACATTAACTGCATGAAAAAAACACAAATCAATTTCACAAAGTAGAAACGTGATACATATAGCATGAAACTACCAATCTATCTCTGAACAATTATAAGCATTAACTTTGGTAACAATTATCTCTATTTAAAAATTATGATTCCCCACTACGTGCTACAATATCAATAGCATACACAAAACAATCAAATATGATGCCTAAAATACAACAACATATAAGTTACAAAACTTCAAAAACTTAAACTCAATTTATAAGTTTTGAGTTCTCAGCCACCCCTGAAAAAAATTCCTGGCTACTCTATTGACGGACATACAAATATACAGAGTGATCTGAAACTCACTGGAGAAAAATTAAAGAGTGGTAAAGGGAAATAAGACGGTTATGAATAACATAACAATATGAGGTTTGATAAGTTGTCCTCGTGTACCTGTTAATAATGAATCTTTCACAGAAAGCTCAGTAAAATTCATTATTAACATGATTGATTACTGAAAGGGGGATTGTACATTGACTATAAGATTGATTATTAAACAATTATTAACAGGTAAATGAAAAGATTTCCGACAGCCACATTGCTATATGATTCTGAACAGTGTTGATAGAGATGGCGCCCGGTACGGTCGCACCGTTCGCTCCACCTTAGGACAGACGCGGCTGCGCCCCAGTCGGCGACAGTACCTGATTGGACAGAGTGAAATGCATCGGCTTGGCTCTTGGCATTAAAAAATCAGAACAGAAATCCCAAACTAGCCGGCGACAAACAAGCTTGCCCGTGGAGCACCCATTAGTTTAGTTTTGTGCACGTGTAAACTTTCAACGTAGAATTTCAGGGCACTTACTGTGAGAAGAGATTTTACTATTTCATTATTCACTATCAAGGAATCAGGATTTTCTTCATAGAAATCTGAATCGAATTTTTTAAATTTAAATCAGATTGTTTCAAATTTTAATTTTGTGTGATATAAACAACAATTCAAATCAAACACTGTTGAACATTGTCAATAATACTTTCATAGTAAATTAATTTCTTAGTTAAATTGCTAATTATTACAATAATTCTTAATAATTTCAAAAGATGAACTAGCAATAACAAAGTAATTTCAAACTGAAAATCGGAAAAGGAAATTTTGTTTTATCTGCATTTACATTTAGTTATATTTATAATATATCTATGATAATTATGATTCACTAAAATGATTGTGAAATATTTCAGTCTAAATTATTTATAAAATATTCTTTTTGTAATTCAAATTTTAATAAATACTAGCTGCTTACCCGTTCTCCGCATGGTAGGAGACGAATATTTTCCTTACACATATAATTCGAATTAAACCCAGTGATAGGAATCTCTAATGGTGAAAAATTGCTCGAATTCTGACAAAAAGCTGACTCCATGAGTGGAAATTTGAGATGATTGCAACATGATGACACAAAAACTACGTCATTGTCACTGGCGATCAGAAAAGTAAGAACTTTACGGTATGCAGATGAAACGTTTCTCTTTCGAAAAATGCCTTATTTCTACATCATATAATTCTCTTTTTTTTAGGTTTAATTTATAACATTCATACATACCATATGAATAACATTACATGATGTTTACTATTTTATCTTATCTTGCATTTCGTAAAGCGTGGACAATGCATTAGCACAGTTATGTTGCAGATGACTTTATTAAATTTTACCAAATTTAAAAAATCTACACGAAACAGTCGATGCACATTGTACGTTCAGAAACCAAAAATGCATCCTGTTTCCGTGAAGATCTTGTCGCTTTCGTAAATGAAAAAATTTGTGACGTAACTTTAGCGGAAAAGCTTATTACCCTTACTGAACTCTTAATACATTAGCACACTTGTTACATAAAACTAACGTTGATCTCACTGTCAATTCACACTAAATAAATAACTAATTTCATATTTTATTTTTAACATAGATTAATTGCATAGTGTTAAATTCAATATTAAACAGAATCTGAAATCGTTTCTAGAGCTCTTGGTCTTGTAAGAGTAACTGGAATATATATGAAAAAATAAATAGAACTTTAACATATAAGTAATTTATATGAAATACTCTAAGCACATCGGATCCCGTTATTCGGAAAGATTCCGCAAAAGCCATGGGAAGAAAGAGCAATTAATTTCATATTATATTTTGTATTCCTTGCAAGCGCCTTTGTTATGTACATGATTGCAATATCATTCTCGTACACGATGCTTATCCTATAGTCTCTGGTGATTTATTTTGGATTTTCATTTCATATTCCTGACTTTTCATACTTTCGAAATTTTGTTGCTTTGCAAATGTGAATAATCGATTATCATTTCGCATTACAGCTACCAAATAAATAGTTTTCCATATATATTTTTTCCACGTTAACGACGTTAATCTGCCTTTTTCTAGTTAAAAAAAAAAAAAAAAAAATGCCTACAAAGTTTCATTGCTTCAATTTAGACACACAGAGGGGTTAGGCAAATACGCAACCGACAAATTGCTTCCTTATGTCCGCCGAAGCAGCACATATGTTAGCGTGTAATGTGCTTCTCCGGATAATCTGACAGCAAAACAGAAGACAATGACGTCACACGCGAAGGAAATAAAATGAAAAATATGCAGAATTTCCTGAAAAAACTTCGATTATTTTTAATGCGCAAATATGTTAAAATTCTATTTGTTTCATATTTAATGCGTTTTCACTTTTTTGGGTCTTAAGAGATGTAGAAATGAGTGGTTTCACTTAATTATTAAATTGAACAACTTAAGTGGCAACAATGGATTCCGTTGCTACGAAAACTGTAGCAGTGTTAAAAATAGAATATGAAATGATTTATTTATGTTTACTTTGCTAGAACTGCCATTTTGGCGTAATTAACGTCGGCAGTCGATGGCAAATAGCCAAAATGAATCACACATTAAACTTGACAATAATTGCAATAATTTAAAGGCATTACCAGCTAGTCTAACTGGGTTTAAAAAATATTCTCATTCATCTCAAACAGCATTCGTATTTATAAAGACTTCCTATTTTATTACACCTTGTTTGGCAGGATTAAAAAATATTATCTATTCATACGCTCGTAACACTAACTCATATCAATCGGGGCATAGAATTAGCAATACAAATGAAAAAGTTTAATTTTCTGAAATTTGGCGGGGTTTCCCTAACTTAAATCAATTTATTTAACTTGATGAAAATCATTTAAAATCGCCTTAATAACTGCATTATTTCTGAACAGAAAATTAAAATTTCAGGCTAAATTCTAGTAAAACCTACACTTGTTTTTAAAAATACTATTTCTTTATGCTCTCAGTAAATTGGGCCAAGCCTAAAACTGTGCAAACCACTAGAATCCACTTTCTCAAAAATCGGCATATAAGCCATTTTTTTTTTCGCCAAATTATAAAGTTATACACTTTAGTCTCTGAAATTTTCAAATCCTTTTTCTTTTGCGTATAAAAAATATAGAATCCCTGCTCTGATTTCCCATGCAGACGATATTTTAATTAAAAAATAACCTAGCAAATATTCGAAACAGAAAAAAAGTATTATTCCTTTATTTTTAATGCAAGAGTGTAAATCATTTAATAAATTCGCCAAACATGGCAACCTCAATGCTTATTTCTCACATTTTCATTACAGGGGTTACAATCGCGGAGTTGCGGAGAGCAAAAATTAGTGTTTTTGACGGGGTTTTTTATCAATATCTCCTAAACTAATTCGAATTTTGAAATTTAAATTAGCGGACGTTCTTTCTCGAAATTTTCCGAATAAGTGGATACCTCGTTCGAAACTCAACTCCCAACCGTTTAGGAGGAGATGTTACACACACACACACACACAGAGGCGCACAGATTTTAATAGTATAGATTATAAGAAGGGGAAGAAATATTAAGAAATTAAACGTTGCTCGAATGGCACACTCTCAAATTATCAGTATTTTTAAAGGGAAAAAAAACTTAATTTTACATACTACATTCAGAGGTCATTTATTAGAAAATGTTTATTAAAAAATAATTTTAAATCAATGTGTAATGGAAGAGCAACAGGATACAGCTAACAATAATTCAATTAAAAGCAAAAGCCAGTATATGACAGGCGTATGTGTAAGTATGTACTTCTTATTAAAAATAAACTAAGGAACAATCGCCAAACGTTCTATGTTTCGCCAAATCTGGAAAACAGTCACAGATTTCCTTATCCAATCACGTTGATTTTTTCAGCTGTCGCCGACTACGATGTAATCGCTTGTCTTAGGACCGGCTCTGAAAACTGTCACGACAAACGGAGATCACTTTAACCGGGGTCAGCAATATTTTTAACCCTAAAATAATATCTTGGATGCATATGTTTACACCTTTTTTTTTTCCCTTTTTAACCAATTTCAAAAAGGATGAGGTTATCTACTCGTCAAAATATTTTTTATACAATTTGTATTGTATTTACTTATCTTTTCAATTTCAGGTTCCACGAAAAATGTTCTAATCAGTTTTTACACTTCTTTGAGACAAAAAACTTTCTGAATTATAAATGACTGATGTGTATTTTCAACACTAAATCAAGTTTTAAAACTCCAATGATTATTGATATTACATGTCCGAAAAGAAGATTTGTCTTACATTGCATTTAAGCAAGGTATTATTAAAAGTCTCAGACTGTATTATTTTGTTGATCGGTTTGTCAACATGGGGAAGCGAATGTTCTACATTGTTACTTCTGTATATCATATTTGTGTACCCTGCGATAAATTGAGTGTTTAATGCATTTTCCCTTATCAAATATCAAATGTATAGGTTTTAGAACAATGGGAGTATTTTCAGGAACATACTTTTTTTTTTTTTTAAATGTGCGGCATTATATGCTGCACATTACTTTTACCCCAGGGGTAACTAAAAGTTTTATTTTGAGAACAAAACGGAATAGTTATAAAATTAAATATTAATTAAATGAAAAATGAAATTTAACTAAAATTATGGTGGTAGCAAAAAGTCCTAAACACACTCAATTTTTTTTGTGCCTAACTTTTATGGTTGACTGAATTTTCATAATGGAATCATCGTAATTTCTTAAATATTGCAAGTGATTCTAATTTACTTTCAATACTTTCCAACAAGGCAGAAAAGTGTTTATGATCAGGGCTGGGGAGTAGCACGCTACAAGTAGCGAAACTACAGTAGCCGCTACTTTTTTTAGTAGTTTGTAGTGTAGCGCGCTAGAAAAAATTAGTAGTTTGTAGCGCGTTTTGGAAGCTACTTTTGCCGCGTCATCATTTCCGGTGATTGATCTCGTGGTGCAAATTCTCTTTCTTATGGCACCAAGCATAGAACTGAAACCGATGCTTGAAAGAATACCCAATCTCTCCCCCGCCTCTCCCAGGGTATCTATGTGTACCCTGTGCCCCACGGGATTCTATGGGGGCACACTTTGATCAAATCGTGTTCACCATCCAAAAAATGTCTCCCAGTAGATCTAGTGATGGACAACAATAACTGTTACAGAGGAAATTTTTTTATTTTGATTATTATTATTTCAGTATATATGAATTTTTAATCTATATTATTGGGATATTTGGGGACGCAGGCTATCCCCCCCCCCCTTGTCAGTGTGATAATCTGGGAACGCCAGAGAGAAATCAGAATCAGAACAGCTTGCATTTGCATTGATGTCTCTAGTCTGACTGAGAGTCTAGAAGAAAAAGTAGCTGCATTTAACTTCATATTAAGCCAAGGCCAGTTGGCGGATCCAGAGGGGGCATGTGCACTTCCCAGATGAATCAAGTTTAGACCATAAAAATTGATTTATTTTGAAAAATAATGTATGTAAGGTTTGAGTTTTTGAAATATCTATTTCTGTGCATAAAAGTGAGCATTTTTTGCTTTTGAAAAGGAATTTTAGATATGCTTAAATAGCATGCTTTTGTGGCATCATTAATTTTCTTTTTTCTTCTTGTTTTGCACCCCTAAATACAATGTAGTGTCCACTTGCCCACTGTTGAGTGTCCAGCATTCCGTGAACTCGATATCCTTCCAAAGCTGGAATGATATATAGTCAATCCTCGCAATTAGCGAGCGCCCCCCCCCCCCCATCCCTTCTCATAGAATTCAAAGGAATTGTGTGAGAGGGGATTCTTGAATTCTGTGGGAAGGACTTGCAGGGGGCAATACAGCTTCGTTTTACAACTTTCTGGTTTACATCAGCCCAGAAAATTACTGAGAAAGCAATGAAAAGGAAGAAAAACTCTAATTATACTCCTTGAGCCTGGACCTATAATGAATTGTCTACTTTGTTGGTTTATCAGCATTTTATAAATTCGTTCTCAAGCGTGAACTCACCCATTTATTGTTGTCCTTTTTTGGGGGGGAGTTACGTTGCGTTCAAATTTCCATTTTAACTAGGTTAATGTGATTCGTAAATATATAATTTTGTGAATAGCGTTTAAGTTTCTATATTCTATGTATGTTTAATTTTATGTTTAAATTTTATTTAATGAATACAATTACCAAAATGGGCCTAAATCAAAGAACCAAAGGTATGTTTAACTTATGTGTATATTTTTTTCTCTTTCTTAAATGTAATATAAAACCAAAAATAATTGATCAGTATCTAAGATATTACAAAAATTAGTTTTATGCGTGATTCCCCCCCCCCCCCCACGAATCTCGATGAAAGTGAAAGTTTATTTTTGTAATAGTTATAGTATTTTACGATCTCAAAGAAAACAGCAACAAATAAGAATAGGAGTTTTGTTTTAAAATATAAGTAACCAGATTATCTAAATACAAATTTAATGATTTTTTAAAAATCGCCTTTTCCCAAAGGGGGACTGGGGGCAAAACGGGTATTTCACAAATTTTTAATATTGATTTCATATCTCAAATTAAAAAAAACAGACATTCACAGGATTTTTGTTTCAAAATATAAGAAAACAGGAAAAGCGGAAAAAAAAATTGGTGATTCTTCGAAATTTACCTTGAGGGGTGGGGTCAAAATGAATTTTTCACATATCCTTCATATCTTACAGGAAAAAAAAACAGATATTAAGATTTTTTGTTTTAAAATGTAACAAAACGGAAAACCTAAAGAAAAATTTAAGGATTTTTTAAAGATTGCCTCCCCAAGGGATGCTGCACTGGGGGAGGGGGGGGGCAAAATGTTTTTTACATATATATTTAACATATCCTTTGTATTAAAAAAAGAACATTCATATGATTTTTATTTTAAAATACAACAAAAAAGAATATCTAAAAAGAAATTTTAGGAAGGGGAGGGGATAGCAAGTTGACAAAACAAAGAAAAACAAATGAAGTACAGTGCAGCACCGATAATCCGGCGTCGGCGGGAATGACGCGGTGCCGGATTACCGATTTTTCCGGATTACAGATGTGTTGAAAATTTCCATTAAAACCATCGTCGATCACGTTATGTATTGACCAGTGTAGTATTTATCAATGAAAAGTAGTCTTAAAATATGCATACGATCGCTGTATAAACCGCCCATAAAAAAAAAAAAAAAACTACACTGGAACAAATGTAATTTAGTGTTTAATTCAAACTAAAAACTATAAAGCAGAAAAGATCGTTGATTTTGGAACATTTTCATAAAATATAACACAAATAATAACTGAAATTTATTTAAATACTAATTTAAAATAAGTGTATTAAATTATTATTAAAATCTAATTAGCTTTTGTATTTACATTAAATACATCGGTTAATTTGACTTGCTTCAATTTTTTTTCTTTTTTGTATTTAATTGGTTAATTAACACATGCACATTCATCAGTTGACTCTCGGATATAAAATCAAATTTATTAAATCTCTCCGTAGTTTGTACCCTAGTTTTATTTTACAAGCTGAATTATTCCCAATTTTACTCTCTTCAGTCTCTTCACAGCTTCTTAATTACGTCGAAACATATCAATTCCCCCCTCCTTTCCCTCTTGCTTTTCAAAGCACTGGCGAATTCCATCCCGCGATAGTTGACGATTTCGCACGGTGACAGGATGTCTAGAAACAAGGCAATGTGTCTGGAAGCGGAAGGAGCCGAAGCCACGTGTTTACGATGATGCGTAAACATGCTGTCTCGTTTTTAAAAACTCATACATATTAATGTTCTATGAAAGCACTCTCATTATCTTTAAATTCTTCATTCAGCTACACTGCACCTTGGACTTTGACTGCAATTGATTTAAATATAATAAGCAAACCAAGCCTTATTTACTTTTGTTTTTATCTCGGTATTAGAAAATGCATTGATTCAAATATTTGCGGCAGTAATGGTGATCGGCAAAGACATGTTAGGGCCGAAATACGAAACAAAAAGAAAAATATTCGGTGAAAAACTATCTATTGAAGAAGAAAAAAAAATTAAGATAGCCATACATCAACTAAAATCAGCGTTAAAAGTTCCAGATTTTGAGATTCCGGATCCCTTTGGGGAGAAAAAAAAAAAAAAACGAGACTAGTGCCGGATTGTAGGTGCTGCCGGATTATAGGTTCCCGTATTATGGATGCTGCACTGTATAAGATTTTTATTTTGCTTCAAAATGTAATAAACAAGAACGTCTAAAAAATATTAGGATTTTTTTGTCGCCCTTATGGGGGAGAGGAGGGAGCCAAAATATGTTTTTCAAATATCCTTCATATCTCAAAGAAAAAAAAAAGCAGATATTCTTTATTTGTTAATGAAATATTTAGATTAGTTAAAATATGTGTTAATTTTTTTAAAAAAAGTTTTGCTATGTCACTTTTTTCAAATATTCAACTATCAATATACGTAAAAAAATAGTAAGGCTGTCTCATCCCCCCCCCCCAAGAATATACATTTTGTATGGCAAAATTATTACATACGTAGCTCTAAACGACACATTTAGTGACATAAGCTGTCCTCCCTTCGCAAATAAATAAATCATTAGCTTTTAAAATGAAATGTCGTTAATTTAAATATACAAGTACAAAGTATTTCTCTTACCAAAACATAACTAAATTAATTTGGCAAGCCGTTACGCGATCTTCCTTCTTGACACAATGACACTCTCAATTATTGAATCGTTTCTTTATACAACTAGTCCCACCAGTGGCATATGAAGACTTCCTTCAGGGGGGGGGGGGGGGTTATAGACTTAACTTTGTGTTAAAATGCGTAATATTTAAGCTAAAAAATGAAAATTGATGGGTATTTTGTTAAAAAATTTTTGACAAGGGCGGGGGTTGGGTTGAGGAACTGGAAACGGTGCAATAACGCCACCGAAAAGGAAAGCCCTCTCAACATCACTTGAATGTTAATCAGGGAGAGCATAGCATTGTTTAGTCCAAGGCTGAAAGAGCCAAACGTCTCTTCCTGAGAAAACTTAAATTTTAAAATGTGAGGTATTACCCAAAATTAAACCCGTGTTTTATCTGTCCCCCATCATCCAACGGAGAAGACTCCCCTGGAATGGCCAATGATGCTTCCGAGGACGGGGGTGTTTGAATGCACCGTTTGGGTACAGCTTTGCTTTGCGCTTGCGATAGCTTTCAAAGAACCTATATTTAGCTTGTTCGCTTTCATGTACAAAAAAAAGGCACAAAAAAGTATGTAATCACTTCTGTAATCACCCTGCTGTATTTATATATATTTTTAATGCTATTTATATTAGAAATAAGGTAGGTATTTTGTAGATGCAATTAAGTGGATAAAATATTCTTTTTAAAATTAAGGTAGAAACATATTAAAAAAAAAAACTCAGTTAAACGAGTTTTGACCGAATTTAATGAGTTTCCCGTTCAGACATCCAATTATTATTATCATTATTTTTTTTTTAAACTTTTTTGGCTCTCATGATTTTTCTCATGCTTTCAGAGCTCACTTTCCCAATTTATTTTTATCATAAAGGTATTAAAACTGAATTAGTTTCAACAATACTTCAATAATTAGCAGTAGTTGTCAGTAGCGTATATATAGGCTTCCATTTCGAGGGGAGGGGGACAATTCGGTATTTTAAACTTTATTGTTCTAAAGTTAAAAGAAATGTTTCAAAATAGCTTCTTTTTAATAATTGCTTTACATTTCTTGAGGGGGCCCGCCCCCCTCCTCAAACACTCCCCTGGTAGTTGTTTATTAGTGCAATAGTTTTTTTCTAATTAAGATATCAATAGTTTTCTCTAATTAGGATATAAATATCCTTAAATATGAATGTAATGCAAACTGAATCTGTTAGCAAAATTTGTCTCCTAAAAGTAGCGACTACATTTCAAAAGTAGTGTGGATAACTGCATTTTTCAAAAAGTAGTTGTAGTTGTAGTTAGCTACATTTTTTGGAAAGTAGCAGTTGTTGTAGTTCGCTACAAAAAAAAAGTAGTTTTTCCCACCACTGTTTATGATATAAGTTTGTCTGTCTGTCCGTCCGTGTTCTAACTGCCATAAAAATAGAGAGTGTTTACACGTTTTTAGAATGATTTCGAGGCTATATAATTGATAGATGTTTAACATTTAAAATATGTATATAATCATGTTTAAAACAATATCGACAATAAAGCAGGAATTATTTGCAGGGTTCCATTTTTGTAAATTTCAACGTCTATGTGAATTTTCATAATTTTTGTAAAGGTCACTTTGTCTTAAAATAATTTACAAAAAAATTAAAAGGTAATTTATTTTTACCAACTAAAGTTAGCGATTTTTAACAGTTTTTATATTTAACACCACATCTGTGCATTTACTTAATGTTTAGACGGTAAATTGCTGGATTTTCTTACGGTAAAATTATAACCAGTAAAATTACAGTTAACAGAATTTGACCATGCAGGGAGAAAAATCATAAGTTGTATTACTTTTTATTAAATAAAATGTTTTAAAACAACACTACTGCCGTTAAGCAGTAGAAATGTTGTTCTTATAAAATTTATCAATTCTTAAAAAAAGGAGCCTGGAGTTAAGAGATTTTATTTGTACACGATAAACTAGTTACAGTTCCTTTAAAACTTCTTAATGCTAATGGTCTGGGCTAAAAAATTTAAACCTTTTTTGTGAGGGGAGGGAAGAAGAAGAAACCATTTCTTGGAAAAGTTTCTTTTTAATAATAAAATTACTAATTACTCTTTTTGTCTGATGTTGGAAAGAAAGCACAAAAATACATAGCATTCCGTGATTCGAATGCCAGATCGCGTGTTCGATTTTCAAAATATCCCCGAAGACCGCCGTACACTGGTGGTAATGTGTAAATTTTGAATTCGTGGCTCCAAAAGTCCTCTGCCCAGTTATTAACAGCTTTCAAGGACGCTAAAATTTATAAATCTCTTAAACTTCTGATGAGTCTAAGAAAATACATATATATATACATTTTACCTGCTAAAGTCCGCTATTTCTGGACAGCGAGAGCTATAGTCATAAAAGTAAGGTCTAGGTATATAATAGCGAAGTTGCGCTACGCAATTTAAACCGCTTACAGAGCCACTTGTTGGATAAATTCGGAGTTAACGTTTTTATCTCAAAAAACGATCTGAGTACGGGATAAAAAGGCATCTACAAAGTTTTTCATTATCTATTTAGCAAGAAAAGACACCTTAATATTGATTTGTACATGGTTCTCATTAGTTCGCAGAATATATGCTATGCATAAAACGCACATTTGTTTGGTCGAATTTTTCAAAACTGGATTTACTTGAATTTAAGCTTATTTATTCTTCATTCTATAAATGTTTTCTGTCAGCAGCAATACACATGTGGCGGCACGATCACCCCCGCGCACACAACACCTGGCAAATGAAGGCCGGTCGAACAGGTTACACACCTTTTGGCCGAGCCGGATTGCGCCTCATTCTGCCATCCATAAGTCCCTGGGTTCAAACCCAGCTCTCGCCCCACACTCTCACTTCATTGGCGACCCGGACAACGGACACGCATTCTCTTTCTCGCCTACAGCGACAGATGGCGCCAGCACCGCCCTCTTCCATCTCTCGCTCGGCTCTTTTGCTGCTCTTTCTCTCAAGTCTGCAGCAACCTCACAAAAGTCCACAACGAGTGGCAGCGACCTCATATAGTCCACAACGAGCGGCAGCGTTTCATAACGCTTGGAACATCGTTCGTCAGCCTCCGACTGACTCTCTAGGGGGGAGTAGTGGCAGCACGATCACCTTTGCGCACACAACACCCGGCAATTGAAGGCCGGTCGAACAGGTACCTTTTGGCCGAGCCGGATTTTGCCTCATTCTACCATCCATAAGTCCCTGGGTTCAAACCCAGCTCTCGCCCCACGCTCTCCCCTTCACACATCTAGATGCTGGTCTGCAATTCCCACTGGAAGATGTTCAATATGGTTGGCAACACATTGGCAAAAGTATCAGTAATTTTATCATTTGGATTTTACCCCTTCAACATTAATATGGTCAAAATCTTAGCAATAACTCGTATGCAGTTAAGTGCATTATTTAGTCCTAATCCTGCACACATTACTTTTCCTGCAAAACTAATCCTATTATCCGAAACCACCAAAAATTCTGAAAATCTAGTTTCCACTGTCAGGTCCAAGGTAGGGGCTAAGGGCTTCATCCCTCTCCCCCCACCAACACCTCCTGAAAAGAAAAGCTTAAGTGCAACATTTTACTTTATTGTACATTTTCCTTATGTCAAATGAGCTACAATTAGCCCCTTCCAAATCAAATTATATTGGTTTCATGCAGGCCCGTCGAGAGACAAACTCGGGCCCGGGGGTGGATATCTGCCGGTCCCTACCCCCTGCCACCCCCCCCCTACCATAAAAAGCTTCAATAAAATGTTTCATTAGCAATAAGATAATTTTAACCTCAAATGTCTGATGTGAGAAATTAAGCCTCTTCATGAAGCGCTGACGAAATAAACACACTTTATAACGAATAATTATTAAAAAATAAATAAATAATCACTGTGATAACAAGAAGGGTAAAAGGGTAAGTAAACTCACCACAAACAACTGAAAAATCCACATTTCGAGAGTAATTCTGAACAATTTTATTCCAAGAACATTTTGGGGATGAATGAATTTTCCTGCGCTTGGAAATTACCAAGTTTGCACCTACTGGCCTGGAGTTGTCATGGTGATTCCCCGCGTATGAGAGCACAAAGGGTGGTGCGTTTGCTCCCACCCCCCCCAAAAAAATAAAAGCATACATGACGTCAGCAATCCACTTTTGTTTAGGACCTTGTCTCGTCTTTACTTATCGTCCAGTTGGTGTTGGTTTTCGCGAATTCCATTTCTGTCTATATAGAATTTTTTTTTTTTTTTTAAGTTTAGCCCGGGCCCAGGGGAATCCCCCTCTTTCCCCCCCCCCCTTCTCGACAGGCCTGGTTTCATGTTGCATTTTCCTTTATTTTACATATTGTTTAAGTCAAATGAGTTTTATCTTAGAAATTAGCCCCTTCCCCCCAAAAATTCTGTGTAAGTCACTGCCATTTTCTAACTACCGAAATCTCTTCACCAGCAGAAAAAAGATACTCCTAGCATACGAAAATATGATTTCTCGCTAACTATTAATGACCGCAGACCACAGAGATGATTTTCGATACAGAACCTCCTTTAGAACTTAACAACCAGATCCTGATTATTGCATGGGTACTTAGGGCACGTGCCCTGGGCACACATATACAAATAGGTCCAAAATTGAGTTTAAAGCTATGTACAAGGGCACAAAAATTGAGCCAGCTATATACAGGGGCTAAACTATATATAATTTTAAAAGTGCCTGGGCACAAAAATGTTATAGTCAGACTTACAACCAACCCTCCTATTATTAGTCCCGTATTTTTAACCAGTCTTCTCAAAGCATATTCAAGGTAAGCATGGGTACACAACAAAAGTCTTCTATCAAAGTGAGGTAGATGTAGATGACTACATCTCTCAATTATCATTGATGAAACCATACCTCACCGCTCTCTTCTGTCATTTCACTTATCACCCAGCCCCCGGTCAGCAAGAGAGAGAAAAAGAAAGTAAAAAGATGGTCCCAAGAAGGGATTTTCCTTGACCTCTGGCACGAAAAAATCGCTAGAATTGGAACACCTAGTTAGGACTTTACAATATGATCTTTTCCAATTGTTTTTCAACTTTTCACATTAATGAATTTTTTGATGTAACTAGTTCATTCATACCACTTATAGGAAAAAGGTTACAATTTTTCTAGGGTAGGATAATTGTGGTCCTTGGGGCTAGGGTGGGCTAGCCCCTCCTCTGTTACGCCCTCTGTTACTTACGTTATCTGTCTATAATGTCTGAATTATAGAACATTGTAGGCAAAATGAGGGAAGATCTCTGCGATTAATTTAACATTTGAAAAGCAACTACAATACCACAGTACTGTGCTTACTCTTGTGGAAATTGAGCACAACACCAGGACACATGGATAATAAAGAGCGCCCACTCAGAAAAGTGCATTATAACGTTGAAAAATGACCAAACCTTAAAAAAAGTAATATTAATAAATTGAAGGTAAGTAAAACTGTTGTCGAATGCCTTGCAGTTTTCAAGAAAATTCCTATGAGAAAACACTAAATTTTTCTCACGTTTCCTTTTCTACTGGGTGCAATCAAAAAGACCAATGAAAATTAAAGATCTTACAGGAACATACTATTTACAGACTTATAAAATTCTTTTTTGAAAGCAAAAAAATTCTCACTTTTATGCGCAGAAACAGATATTTTTTAAAAATTCAAACTTTATAGGCATTCTAATTCTCAAAATAAGTCAATTTTTATGGTCTAAACTTGATTCATCAGGGGAGGGCACATGTCCCGTCTGGATTCGCCAATGTGACTTGTTTTAATATGAAGTTAAATGTTGCTAATTTTTCTTTTACACTACAGGGATACTCAGTGGGTGTCTGAAAAAGTCTGAGGACAATATCGGTCGAAAAAATTTCAACCCCATGTCGGAGGGAAATATGTTTGGAAAACGCAATGTCCATATGAGCTAATTATACAAATGGGTAAAATATTAAAATAAAAAATTATTCTTGATTACATAATCTTATTCAAGTATATGTACATAATTTTAAATTCAATGTTGGAAGTTTTGAAAATGTTTTATGTTTCAAAAGTGAAATAGCGGTTAAAAATGCTCGGTATAGTAAAGGCAAACTCTCATGGGAGTCAGATCTCATATACGCTAGAAGGCCAATTCAATGTATTTTTCAGTAACTTCTTGCCGGATTGCGGAGAAAAGTCTTCCCATTGTGTTTGGGGCGTGGTTTTGTGGTTTCACGGGTTAGCTTTTGCTGTGGATCCCAACTGGTCACAGTGCCGTAAAAATAGGGAGGCATGGCGGGGCGAAAACCCGGGGCCCCCACACGTAGGGGCCTCAAAATCCATATTGCTATTTTCCCCCCAACCTCTTGTTTTGTTTTTTGTTTCTTTTATAACTTTTTAGATTTGCGCATCTAATATTCTAAACGGATCATCTAGCACTCTTAAAGCAGAAAGCTCACACACAAAAAAAATATCTTACTGCTTACAAAGTAGCTAACAGCTCACCAACAGATCCGCTGTATTACAATAGGCAGGGCTGGGGAGTAGCGCGCTACTTGTAGCGAAACTACAGTAGCCGCTACTTTTTTTTGTAGTTTGTAGTGTAGCGCGCTACTTTTTTTAAAAAGTAGTGTAGCGTGTAGCGCGCTACAAAAAAACAGTAGTTTGTAGCGAATTTTGGAAGCTACTTTTGCCGTGTCATCATTTCCGGCGATTGATCCCGTGGTGCAATTTCTCTCTCTTCTGACTCCAAGCATAAGCATAACTGAAACTGATGCTTGAAAGACACCCAATCACTCCCCCGCCCCCCCCCTCCCAGGGGACACACGCACACGAGGGGGGGTGAGGGGGTTTGCTTTGCCTGAAGCGGAAGCCTGACATTGTGCATCTTTTTTCTTTTTATCGTTCTCAGTATTATTTGTAGAATCACCAATCTGCCACAAAGAGGAAAAAAAAGGAAGGTAAGAGAGGTCCAAAGTTGAATAGAGGTTATTTTGATGTTGCCTCGAGAGTCTCATTATCACACGGGCGTGTGGGCCCGTGAGCCCCTGAAAAATAAAGGCCTTGCAAATCTCTCCATTTATTGCATATTAAATTTATACATGCTGCAATAATAATTTTTATTAAGCTAAATTTCCTTTATCTATATCATAATTGTGTAACAATAAAAAGGCTTCGAGACTTATTTTCTGTTCTTCTTTCTAACACAATGATAATGGTTTCTAAGACTAGATCAATAAAATAGAAATTAAAGGCGTTATTGAAAATTTATGGCCATATGTACTTATCACAAAATATCCATTAGTTAGCATTTTTTTAAGTATTATGATGAAGAAAAGAAAATTTTCTGGCAGGTGGAACTCAGCGCACACATACGCTAATAATACAAATGGATTAAAAAAATATTAAAATCAATTTTAAATGCACATTCTTGTTCTAAATGAGTATAAATACATGGGTAATTTTTAATTTAATTTTAGAATTATTTTGAAATGTTTTATTTTTATGCTGGGAAAATAGAAAACAATCACAAATAAGTCAAAAAGTCTGTAATAGTATAGGGGCCCAAAACAACCTTTTTTTTTGCCCCGGGGCCCCTTCTATGTCTGATCAGGGTCTGCATATTTTTGACTGCTATTGCGTGTTTGCAACATAAATCAACATAAAAATGAGTATTTTTTGCTTTCGAAAAGGAATTTTACATATCTGTAAATTGTATGCTTTTGTAACATCATTAATTTTCTTTGATCTTTTTTTTTATTGCACCCATAAATACAGTGTAGTGTCCACTTGCCAGGATGATTGCCAATCATTCAGTGTCCAGTATTCCGTGAACTTCCTTTTAGGCGATATCCTTTCAAATCTGAGATGATATATAGTCAGTCCTCGCAATTAGCGATCCCCCCCCCCCCCCCCATCCTCTCACTCACCATCTACGGAAAACTACGAAGCGTGAGAAAAACTTACGGTTTTCTCACAGGAATTTTCTTGAAAGCATCGAGACCGCTTCTGGAAGAGTCACCGACATTTTTAATTTTCTCTTTGCCTCCTCCTTATGATCGATGCATTGAACAACAATTTTATTTATGCTTAATTTTACTAAGTTTATTTATATTAAGGTTTGGTCATTTTTCGACGTTACAGTGCACTTTTTTGAGTTTGGGCACTCTTTATTAACCTTGTGTCCTGGTGGTGTGTTCAACTTCCACAAGAGTAATGACAGTTCTGCAGTATTGTAGCTTTTCAAACATTCATTAATCACGTGATTATGTTCTACAACTCGGAATGTTTTTTGTCTCAAAGAAGTGTAAAAACTGATTAGTACATTTTTCGTGGAACCTGAAACTGAAAAAAAGAAAGTAAATATGTAGAAATTGTACACATTTTTTTTTTTTTTTTTACGAGTTGATAACCTTATCTTTTTTGAGTTTGTTGAAAAGGGACAAAATGTATAAGCATATGCATCCAAGATATTATTTCAGGGGCTAAAAATATTGCTGACCTCGGTTACAGTGTTCTTCGTTTGTAGTGACAGTTTTCAGATTCGGTCCTAAGGTAGAGCGAACGGTGCGACCGCACCGGGCGCCATCTCTACCAAGGCTGTTCAGAATAATATAGCACTGTGGATGTCGGAAATGGTTTCATTTACCTGTTAATAATTGTTTAATAATAAATCTTTTAGTCAATGTACAGTAGTAATCAATCATGTTAAGTGAATTTTAGTGAACTTTCTGTGAAAAAATAAATTATTAACAGGTACTCGAGGACGACTTATCAAACCCTACATTGTTACGTGATTCATAACCGTCTTATTTACCTTTACCACTCTAACTTTTTGTCAATGAGTTTCAGAGCACCATGCATATTTGACAGTCCGTATATTATTGAAGCCTCATTTTAACCCCTGAAAGCTTTTATAGCTAAATGTGTGGCGTAGCTAGGTGCAAGAGCTGATCTAGGGTACGTGGAGCCTCCCTGCAAACGTAAAGAAGCCCCGTGTTATGCTCCAGATTAAGTTTTCCTTAGTTTTTTAGTTCGAATATGGCGCTCCGATGCCTTGCTTACCGTGTCGGGCCGTCCCTGGCTACGGGGGAGCAAGGAAGGTCAACTGTACCTGGGCGCAGCATCGGCCAAGGGGCGCTAAATGGTATATGAAAGCTACCTAGTTGCATTTTTAAAAAATAGGAGGGGGCGCAAAATCTTCAGTTGTCAGGTGGAAACGAGATTTAGTCATTTGCTGTGGGACAGAGAAACTGTTCTCTCAGCTTGTTTCCATCCCAGATTCAAACTATTCTGGATTGAGGAGGAGAGGAAGACCGAAGCCAAAAAAATGGATGGAGGAATACCTCCAGAATATGTTTCCGACAACTTCAGATATCAGTATCGAGGATCAGCCCATGGATGATGACTTTTCTGGTTTTTTTAATTTCTCTTTCGCATGCACTCGAAATAGTTACGAGGAAGAACTTACAAGGTTCTTGTCAGAGCCAATTAAACCCCTATCTTCGCTTTCGGCGTACACGTATATGAAAGAAGCCTTCAAAAAAACTAACACTGGCGTGCCGTCCAGTGCATCTGTACAAAGATTGTTTTCGATTGCATTGGACGCATTTTTTCCTCGACGATCATGTTTGGCGGATAACAATTTTGAGATCCAGCTCTTGTTAAAATTTAATAAACATGTTTTTGAATAAATTTATGGTGTTTTTATTTTATACTAGAGGCATGGCAGTCTTCCATGAATATGTTGAAATTCTGCTTTCTTTCGTTAAAATTTTAAAGTGTCTATTATATTTAAATTATTAGGTTTTTTGTGTAATAATTTTCAGGATTTAATACGAAAATATGAGAATTTCTATTAATAATTAATAGTTTGTAAAATCCTTAGAGACTTATCTCTCTCTTAGCCTTAAAATAACAATATAATTCTATAAAATTCTTTTATACCTAACACAAAGAAAAAGTTGTGTTGATGATAATAACTTTTAAAATTTCTTTAACATATATAGAGGATTTTTTTAATGCAATGTTTTAAATAGATATATCATGAATTTAATTAGTAATTGTTTTCATTATTTTATAATATGCATATCATATGTGATGTTTTCAATTAAAACAATTATACAATATTACATGGTTCACACGGGTCATTCGTCATAAATCACTAATTTGGTAAGTCATGAAAAAAGGCCTTTATACTCATTAATTTTGATTTGTGCTCAAGAAACTAGAATGTTTGTACAACATGAAAGGGGTCTCAAAACGGGCCTTTTTTTCCCGTTCAGACATCCATTTTATTACTATATTTTTAAAAACTTTTTTAGTTCTCATGATTTTTCTCATGCTTTCAGAGCTCACTTTCCCAATTTATTTTTATCATAGAGGTATTAAAACTTAATTAGTTTCAGCAATACTTCAATAATTAGCAGTAGTTGCCAGTAGCGTATATATAGGCTTCCATTTCGGGGGGAGGGGGACGATTCGGTATTTTAAACTTTATTGTTCTAAAGTTAAAAGAAATGTTTCAAAATAGCTCCTTTTTAATAATTGCTTTACATTTTCGGAGGGGGCCCGCCTCCCCCTGCTCAAATACTCGCCTGGTAGTTGTTTATTAGAGCAATAGTTTTTTCTAATTAAAGGCGAAAAGGTGCCCGGTGTCTTTCGTGCGTCCACCAAATCTGCGGCGCTCAACGCTACAAGGAAACCACCTTTTAATAAACGCGTTCTTTGGACGCGAGAGACAAACGCTGAGGTCATTAATCACGCTGGACGCGAGTAGAAAACCAAGGCTTTAGATATCGATAGTTTTCTCTAATTAGGATATAAATATCCTTAAATATGAATGTAATGCAAATTGAATCTGTTAGCAAAATTTGTCTCCTAAAAGTAGCGAAAAAGTAGCGAAGTAGCGACTACATTTCAAAAGTAGTGTAGCTAACTACATTTGTCAAAAAGTAGTTGTAGTTGTAGTTAACTACATTTTTCGAAAAGTAGCGGTAGTTGTAGCGCGCTACAAAAAAAAAGTAGTTTTTCCCACCACTGACAATAGGTACAGCTGATTTTGAAAGTGAAATTTATACGCCAGTATTTTTAGAGTCATAGTTCTTTAACTAATGACCTTGTGTTCCCTTTATTTGTATTCTAGAAAAACATGATCTAGGCCTCAAAAAGCCACTCTGAAGCAAACATCCTTTTGGGGGGCCCCCTCTTATTTCTAAAAATTATTATATCACTAAGGTAATTTCAATCAAAAGGCCTGTTTTTTTTTTGTTGTAATTAATACTTACAAACATTTTACATACTTACAAAGAATGTGCAGATGCATAATCAGTGGTGTACTCTGATTTCCTGTAAGAGAAGGGGTATGGAAGTAAACTTTAGGTTAAACAAAAGTCGTACTCTATACGTTTAAAAATGTTCGGACTTTATGTTAAAAATGCATGGTCAAAGGGGGGGAGGAATGATGTTGAATCCCTCCCCCAGACACCATTTTTGTACGCCTCTGCGCATAGTAAATATATGGAGTTAAAGTTTCTTTCCACACTTTTCTAGAGCAATTCAATGCTCGAGTTTTGTATTGTTTTCGTTCTAAAATATTTCAAAGCCTGAGATGAGTCGCTTCCCACAAATACAAGAGGCCTCAATAAAATTATTCTTATCTTTTGGGCACTCATGCTGTTCTCCACTGCATAAAACATACACTTAAGTATTGTGATTGCGATTCAGTATGAATTATAGCTAACACCTTTTAAATCTTCCATCTTGTGTACGAATTGAGAATTTTCATTGAATTATATTTCATTTTTTTTTAATTCTCTTTATTTCATAATATTCCCACATGACTAAAGATTGGTATTTATCCCGTGTAAGATAGATTGATAGAAAATCTGTTTAACTCCTTTCAAGGTAAAACTGGAAAACTCTCCATCCTTTTAACAAATGTAAGGGAATTTTTGTCAAACGTAAAATTTATTGCCTTGTTTTCTACTTGCGACACAAACACCTGTTCGAAAATGAGCAAAAGTTTCTGTTTCTTGTTACATCTGAATGCTACTCAGATGTAATTAACAAGGTCTGAAAATTGTAGGCATCCTATAGATAACACATGGCATCAATAGAAGATATTGTACTTCCGCCTATTTAAACACGGTTTAAAAGGCCAAAGAGCTTCCTTTAATTTTGTTCCGAAGCAATCAATCACTGACCTAAGAACAGTATCGGTCCTTTGAAATCAGACCACCCGAAGATTTGAAGATCGTTAGTAGAAACAGTGCAGACCAGGACTGCATGTTTCTAACACATGGAAAGTGCAGTGCCTGCAGTCTAGAAGCTCAGTTTATTCTAACGAACATTGTAACAGAGATTACTTTGTAATACTTGACATTACTTTGAATTAGACAGCGATTACTTTGAACTTCGATATTCGAGTAGTTCTGTGTTTTTCGACTTCTTAAATTTTTAGTAAAATTTGGAAGCAAATTTGGTGTTTTTAATTCTTCAACAGTTTATTTCATAGGATTAAATCATTGTAGAGCTTCCTTATGCATAATTTAGTTCAATATGAAAAGGACTTGTGCAAGTGGGTCTCTCTCAAAAGCGTAAAAGAGCTGCTGAGCTAAATTAGAGGCAACAAAATATGCGAAAAGTTTGGCATGTTGAATAAGAGGTGGAGATTCATCTGATGTGAGATCTATTACTCCAGGTTCAAATGAACAGATTCCAAATGAAATACTCTTTAAGGGAAATAATTTTCAGATTAAATTTTAATACCTTCGTAAGAAAAATCCAGAGACAATATTAATTTAGCTGAATGACAAAATCAACGTCAGAAGATGAAAATAATTTGCAACATAATGTAGAATTCTTAAAAGGTTAGTTCATATTTTGTATTTCACATAACAGGGCACTGTATGTAAAAAAAAAAAAAATAATAATAATAAAATAAATAAATAAATAAATAAAACAATATATAATTAATTGTATTAATAAATCATGTCTTAATTTTTCAATATTTCTACATTTTCTATCTTATACTTTAAGTAACAGTAATATGTTTATTTAATATTATCATTTTTTAAACTTTACCATTTAGAATAAACAAATATAAATTGTGTCCAAATATGAAAATTTTTGTACTAAACTTATTTATTAAAAAATTTATTTAAGCCTAGCCTTGGGATATCTATTTATGAAATCAATTTTCGTTTAAATTTATTTGAAAATTATTTAAATCTTTCTAACTCATACTTTTATTTTAAGTAATAGTAATGTGTTTATTTACTGTTATAATTTATTGAATTTTACAGTTTTGAATAAACAAATACACATTGTGTTCAAATATGAGAATTTAATACTAAACTTATGTATTAAAGAACATTCATTAATATATTGGAATATAAAGTACAGGCTTTTAATATTTTACAACCCGAAAAGTATAAGCTGTTGGAGTTTAATTATTGTTTTATTTTCTTTGATAAGACTACAACTTATAATAATCATAATATTAATTACGTAACAAAATTGATATTAATAACTTATAAATATTTTAATACGAAAGTATGAAAATAAAATGTATATTTTCTTTTACATGGAAGATTAGAATGTTATGAGGTTTATAGTTTATGTAAACAATTTACTCTCAATATATTATTATTAGTAAATGAAGAATTTTAATATGAATGAAATTTGCAACAAATAAATATTGCTACTATCCGATTACAATATTTTAAAGACAAGTGTTTTATTTCTTTTGTGTTTTACTCTTTTCTTAGCTGAGTAAATGAATGACCAATTCAGTAGTATAATCCTGCTAAAATTTAAGACGAATAGATAAGCGTTTGGTGTTGCTGCTGTAATTTTTAGTAATTTAAATTATATTAAAAGAATAATTTTCAGACTAATAGAATATTGCTAGTATTTTCTGATTTTTTTCCTTCAGTAGGTTTTAGTAAATGTATTTAACTATTATAATTCTATTTTCTCCCAATGGCAAACCCAGGTAAAGTAGTGCCCATGGCAGGCAACAAAATTGCACTTTTTTTTTCTTAAGAACGGGGCCTTCGCAATTAGTAACGGGCCTGCGCGTGTATTTTGATGAGCCATCCAAAGAGGCCTACGGATGCTCGAGTCTTCACATATACATCAGGCATTTCTTAAGCTTTCCAGTGCTTTCAAACGTTATTTAATGTAGTTCTAAGTAGTAATTGTGTTACTAATTCAAGTACGAACTCATGATTAATTTGTTTGCTATGATACATATTTACATAAAGAAAATAGATGCATATAATTTGAAGGAAAAACAAAGTAGCGCTTACTCTTATGATTCACGATTGCTTATTTTAGTTTCACAAGTGGTTATTTAATATACTTTAAAATAACTAAATACACAAATGAGAAAGACATTTTTATAATGAATATTTCATGAACTTAGTCGTATTTCCTACGTTATTTTAAACAATTCAACATTAATCTTTAACAAATGATGTATTAAAGTGCATTTCAGTGTTTTCGGGATATCCTGTATATTGGAGAAAATTGATAAAATACGCTCTATAGCGTGATCCCTGAATTAATTATTCTTTAATAAAGACATTTCATGTAGTATATATTATTCTTTTGTCGCTTTCTCAATCGAACTTAGGAATTGAGCAAGCATAATGAACGCTTGTACAAAATATTAACTACATTTGAAGTTTCTGTATAAACGGGGAAAAATCAATAATTTATAATTTACTGTATTTCTGCACTGTACCAGATGTAAGTCTGAATCACATAATCAAGGCATATATAACTGATAAATAACATTTTCAACTGGCAAAATTAAATCGTCTAAATAGTATCAAACGTCATGCTTATTTACAAGAATAAAAACAACTCAAGTAATACGATTTCTGATTAAAATAATTTATTTATAAATAACACACGAGTAATTATTCACTAAACATGATTTACATACATATTTTTAGAATTTCTAAATACATTATAAGCGTTCACTTACCTTTACATTCAGAGCAAAATGTTCGAATTTTAGGATAAATTTTCATGAAAGAAAATGGTGCAAGATTCACAAAACGATTACCTACATCTAAAGTTCTTTAGTATGACAAAAGTATAAAAAAATTGTTTTAAAATAATAAAATAATATAACATTTATAATACTTAGAATAATAAAATAGAATACTGTGACTGGGGAAACAGGCCTCAATGATAAACTCATTTTTAGGGATGGCAACTCATAAGCAGGCCCATTGCTTGGGATGGCCCCGGTAAGAACGACACCGATCTCTTCGTTTGTATATGACCATTCTTTGTTCCATGGTTTGTGTTGTGGTCATTGATTAAGCAAATGAAAAAGCTATCAAAAAGTTAGGTCACAATAAGTAGTGTCTTATTAACTTTAACCTGTTCGCTCCCATCGTTAAAAGGAGGTGACGGCATGGGCGCCGGCTGAATATTTCCCAGGAGGGGGGGGCAAAGAGGGGATAATACCGTAAGCGGGTGTCCATCGCCAAGGGAGATGCGTCGCCAAAGCTTACTATTTGTAGTAAACAGTCCTGGCAGCGTTGCCAATCGAGATTAGCTATTCGGCCACCCGTCCGGCGGAGTTGTGTTGTTTTATGATGTCATGAGAAACTATACTGTTGGAAGGAATTATGTGATTGCTTGAACGAATTTCAAGGAGTTTAACTGGCAAAATAACTGAACTTGAATTCGCCGGGAAGGAAGTCGTGTCGTGTCGTCTGCTGAAGTTTTGTATTTTATAATGGTTATTTTTGAAAAGTGTAATTTTTGCTTGGTTTTATAATAAATGTAGGTAATTTGTGTAGAGCTGTAATGATATCGGTTCGTTTATACGCTGAGTTGTTTCTTATCTTTATCAAGTCAATTTCGACAAACACTTGAAAATGTTGCGACTGTGTTGAGCTATAGTTGTTATGCTTATTTGAATGCTTCTGATGGATTTATTTTGAGATGAACGCACGTTGTTCATGAATAAAATTTAAGGTATGTGGTGCTTTTATTTATTTAAATGTTTATTCCTTGCTTTACGGTACACCAGTGTATAGTTGAGAATATTTATGGTCTTATGTTTTCATAATTATGTAAGGTTTTCAGTATGTTATGTTATTTTTTTGTGAATTGGGATGAAAAAGTAAAAATTTTTAAGGTTTTAAGAGGGATGGTTAATTTCATTTGTGATATGCATTTGCTCCTGATTTACAGAATTCCCGTACAATTTCTAGGTTTAATATGAATAAATATGTAAGGATTTTTGAGTTGTTTGAGATCAGATTTGATTCTAGTGTGATTAATAGTGTAAATGTTGTGTGTTTTGAAGGTATTAAATTGCAAAAAGCACGTGAGGGAGGAAGTAGTTGGTTTATCATAGTAGTTTTATGTTAGTTATAAAGAGTGTTTTTAACGTTATGAAAATATTTGCAGTATATTTTTCTTGAAATCACGTGCACTATTCACGTTAAATATGATTCAATATATGTATTTTTGAGTTGTTTGTGGGGAGTTGTGTGTGTGGGGGGGGGGGGGGTAGTTGGTTTATTTGATGTTTTTCTATTAATTTAAAATTGTTATTTTAACGTTTTAAGGGAAATTTTGCTGTATAATTATGTGCAGAAACTTATTTTGGCATTTTGTATATGATTAAGGTTATGGTTTATTTATTTTTTGACGTACCCATAGTCCAGAGGTAGTGCTTCGTTTATGTGATTTTTGTTCATAATTGCATTTGAAATATGTCTAAAAATGTTTTTATGTGTTTAGATAGTGTGTTATAGTTTGGGGTTCATTTTGTTAGTTATGTGTCAACGTATGTTTATGTTTTGTTTGGCGCTCAAAAAAAGTCGCCAAGGTTAGCCGCTGGCGACAAAAAAAAAATTCGCCAACTCAACCGACACCCGCTTACGGTATTATTCCCGGCAAAGACTACTTCAACGAATGGTTGCCATGTTGGAAAGAGCAAAAAAGCAAGGGAAAACACTCCTTACAAAAATAAAGGGGGAGGCCATTGCCCCCTCTTGCCCTATGCTGCCGGCGCCCATGGGCGATGGTAGTGATTCTCTCTTCTGTTCTCACCGTTGCTTCCAGACCTGAATGTTTCAATGCTCTTGTTTCGGGAAAGCGCTTGCGTTGGGCTACATCATAGGCATAAGTACGCATACTGGAAGCAGCGATGGGTACAGAAGGGAGAATAGCTGTCGTCACGTGCTTGCAACGATGAGATCGTACTTGTTAAACGCTTCTTTTATTGCGTCAATCTAACAATAGAAATCGGCACCCATTTTCAAGTGACATAAATGACACACGCCTTTCTTGTTACAGCTTAGGGGTACGCCACTGACTTCTATTTAGTGTTGTATGTTGCCTGTAGTAAATTGCGTTCTTAAAGTGAATTTTTCAGAAGTAGAAAATTTATTTATTTAAAATAGACGTCCGGTTTTTTAATTATGTTTTAAAAAATAAATACTTACAGTCAACTCCCGCTAATCCGCGACTCTATAATCTGTGAACGCCTGCAATCCGCGATATATTTCAAATGTAAACAAACAAGTTTGTTTACATTTTGAGCGGCATTTGACTGGTAGTATTACTGTAATAGAAGTTATTTGATTGGCTGAATGTTATAAAGACATTTATTAATGCTCTTCCACAGGTATTTGAGGTACATAATTTCATATATTTGAGTATATTATCATGTAATTTAACGTACAGAAACTTATATCCTAAGTTGCATGTGTTCTGTGAATGGATGTAAATAACGAACTCCAAAGCAATGCACCATCCCAATCATATAGCTCCACTTTTTCCAGAGACGATCGTAAAGATTGACCGTTGCAATTAAAATTGGGTGAAAATATGTAACGTGTTTAACTTTAAATGCAAACCGCCATTTGTCAGGCTACACAGCAGTTGCGCAATTTCCGATTCTCCCCCCCCCCCCCCACTTCATCCTTTTTGATCTTCTGTCTAGCGATTTATTATGCAACAAAAACTTTCTCCACATAGCTGCAGTTCTGTAGGAAGAAAGAAAGAAAATAAAAAACACATACCACATGGCGTCTCTCGTCTCTCTTTGTTTACATTTAACTGCCGGAGGAGCACTCGCAGTAATAATGAATCATCAGCACTTGAAATGAAATGCATGTGTGTGCGTGAAGAGGATAACATTCTTTTCCTTTTTAAAGCTTATATAATAGCATAGAATATTTTTACATAATGAAAAACCGAAAATTACCTTGCAAGATCGAAAATTAATGTAATACTGAGATATCAAATATACAAATGATGCAGCAAATGCCCCCCCCCCCTTCACGAGCGACCAGTGAAATTCCTCCCTTTCTGATTGAGCTTGTTTATTTTATAAGATATATTTAGTTAAAAACGGTCTTTCAAAGAAATTAAAAACAACACCAACAACTGTCCTTAAAAAAAATTGTTTGTTGAAAAACTTCCGGATTTGGGGTCCTCTACTGTACTATTACTTTTGAAGAAGGGTTAGCTCTGGGAGCATGGGCGCCGGCAGCATAGGGCAAGGGGGGTATAGCCCCTCCTGGATTTTTTCTTGCTTTTTCGCTCTCTCCAACATGGTAACCATAAGTTAAAGTAGTCTTTCCCCCCCCTCCCCGAGAAATATTCTGCCGGCGCCCATGTGGGAGACAAGTATTTAAACATTTTGCAAAAGCAATCATTTGGCAGTGACCAAGGTTGGTTGGTTGTGTGTGATTGTTGCAACGCTACACTAGGGCGATCTGCCAGGGGAGTGCCTTGGTAGGAGGACTTTCTAAATGGCAGTGACCAAGAGTTACTGACAATTAGAAGGCTTCAGGACAAAATTTCTGAAGAAAAATTAAATCTGTTAAACAAATTACAATCACTGCAAAGTTTGAAAAAATGAAAAATAAATAAAAAATTTAGAGAGAATTTATTCTTTTAATTTTGTATTAGTAACTGTATTTAATATTAAAAATAGTGTTTTAGTTCAGCAGCATAAATATTTTCTTTCATCAGTCCTTTAGTAAATTCTCTGTAAATTTAATTGTATTTATATTGACATTTAATTGTGTTTTTATTCAACAGCATATGCATTTTCTTTCATCCTTCATTTCCTATTTGTTTACAGTAAATTGACTATAATTTAAACGGAAATTCTAAATGTAAAAAAAAAAAATGATCTATAATCCGCAAAATCCTGTAATCTGCACAACCCTTGGTCCCAGTGAGTGCGGATTAGAGGGAGTTGACTGTATATTATATCATATCTGTTATTAACTGAAAGTGTTTAATTCTGCCTTTCCGTACATACAAATGCATGTATGTGCTAACCTATTTTCGTTTTTAAAATATAAGATTAAAAGGGCCCCCATATTCAATCTCGTCCCTGGGCCCCGTAAACCCAAGTTACGGCACTGACTGGTCATTAAAATCCCATAAATAATTCGACCCACAAAAGTCGCAGGTGATCAGTACAAAACTTCCCTCATCACCTGGAGCGTATGACAAATGGACTCTAATGTGCGTTGGCCTTAAAGGGGACCCCGAAGTACCTATTGCTCAAGGACATACCCAGGGGGGTGGTCCAGGAGGTCCGGACACCCCCCCCCCCGAAATTTCAGTTTTTGTTAACAAAATAAGAAAGATGACGTCTTTTTGTTAAAAATTCTGCCTTTTTCACCGTTTTGACCCCCTACGAAATTTTTTTCTGGGTACGTCCCTGCTATTGCTCCGGAGCACCATCTAAATATGGTGTTGTAGGGAGAGCTGGGTTTGAACCCAGGGACTTATGGGTGATAGAATGGGCCCGTTTACATAGACAAAAATGCAGGGTAAATGCCGGAACCAACGGTGATGCTTTCAACCCTGCTTCCCCAACGTAGGGAAAAAATGCAGGGTAGAAAGATTCCTTAGTCCAGTGGAGGGTGAATGCAGGGATGACCTCTCTCCCATGATGCATTGCGTGTTTTTCCCTATACTCTGCTTTTACCTGGGATCTTCCATTTTCCCATGTAAACGGGCCTACTGAGGCGCAATCCGGCTCGGCGAAAGGTACCCCGTTTGACCGGCCTTCAATTGCCGGGTGTTCTGTGTGCGGAGGTGATCTCGTGCCGCCACACTGTTTACTGTGCTTACTCTCAGCTCTGGACCTCCCTTTCCTTCTGTCTTCTCTTTCTGGCAGAGTTGTGATTCTACAAATAATACCGACAGAATTATAACAAAGGATGTGAAAGCTAAACGCTGGCAAAGCAACCCTCTCTCCCATGAGCACCGGCAGAATATTTCCCGGGGGGGGGGGGGACAAAGACTACTTCAGTGTATGGTTACCATGTTGGAAAGAGCAAAAAAGCAAGGGAAAACACTGCATACAAAAATCCTGGGGGGGGCATTGCCCCCCCTTGCCCTATGCTGCCGGCGCCCATGCCTTCCCACTTCTTTTCTCCCCTCACTTATGTGCGCATATGTGTGTGGTGGTGGTGGGGGAGTGGACTGGGGTTCCTTCAAGCATCAACTCCTGTGCTATGCTTGGAGCCAGAAGAAAGAGCTATCGCAAACTGGTGTCAATCTCCGGAAGCGATGACGCGGCAAAGGTAACAAAAATGTAGTTTCCAAAACGCGCTACAAACTACTAATTTTTTAAAGTGCACTAGATATTACACTTTTTTTAAAAAGTAGCGCAGTACACTAAAAACTACAAAAAAAAAATGCAGCGACTACGGTAGGTTCCCATTGGTTCATTCATGCTCTTGGTGGACAGACGTTACTTGAAAAACGCGTTTTTATTGGTAGAGTCCATTGCCTCTCACGTGGTTGAAACTGCTCCATTTAAGGCTCTTCTTAAATAAGCTTCCATTCATTCAACTAAACCATGGGGCGCGTTCGAGAATTCATCGGGTGCACCGGTGCACGACCAGAGCGTTCGAAAAGGCGGAGCTCTGGAAGTGACCGCGTTCGAAAACGTTTCAGTCCACTGTAGGGTGACCAGATTTTTGTAGTCAGAATCGGGGGACATGTCCCCGATTCTGACAACAAAACTGGGGACATTTATAATTAATGCAATAATTAGCAGTAATTTAATTGAAAATTAATGCAATAATTAAAAATTGTCCCCAGTTCCATTTTTACATTCTGGGGACAATTTGAAAAACGTCCTAAAAATGGGGACTGTCCCCGGAAAATGGGGACGTTTGGTCACCTTAGTCCACTGGCGTAGCCAGGATATTGTTTCGGGAGGGGCACAGAGAGTTTTGTCTAATTAATTAATATTCTAATTATTAATTGTAATTAGAAATACTTTAATTAATTAATTTAAAATATTTTAAAATTAATTAATTAATTAATCTTAAAATTAAAAATTATAATTATAAATTATAATTAGAAATAATATTCTAAGTACTAATTATAACTAAAAATAAGATTCTAATTGTTATTTCTAATTATAATATTACTTAATTAGTAATTTCACAAAAATATCCTTAAATATATGTTTAAAGATGCTATTCAGTATTAATTTCGCGAGTTAATTATTAATTCTTCAATATAATTATCTCTATAGATAGATGCTTATGAACCAGTTTGTCTGGCGATTATCTCAACCAGATAAGATTTTTTTTTTTAAATCTAGGCCCGTATCTGCTACTACAAACAGTCTTATTCTACAGTAAATATATCTAAAGGAAGATACTGAAAAGAAAACTAAATAAATGATTTTTAAATCTCAATAAACGACCGTAGTAAAAAATATTTCTATGTAAAATTTTCTTGTTATAACAGGAAATATATCAATCTATCCCGGATTGTCAGTCAGCTCATTTGCAGCTGCATATAACTAATACATACAGGTTAATTCAAAATTAGTGTGACCAAATTTAAAAGCGTATAATTATTTATGGTAAATTTTAATTTACCACCAGTTTTATTTTGAAAATTAAACGTTTAAATTACCAATCGAACTACTTTTATTAGTGGGAGTAAATTTTGGCTCCGAATTTAGATCCTCAAACCCCAAACGAAATTTTTAAGCTTTTGTAGGATGGTTGCTCAAATTCTGTTATAAATAAAGCATTTAAAATTCAGAAAAGGCATTTTTCTAATGTATAACTATCTAAACGTTGAAAATAAATAAAATTTGGCTGGCAATTTAGAGCTCCAGGGGGGAAATGTGGACGAAAAGAAGTCCTTGGTGAAAAAGAAAAAAAGAAGCTGAAAAGACTTATCGTTGTAGAAAATCCTCTTCCTCAAAGAACTTTAGAAAAGAAACTACAGGTATCCCAATCGACAATTTGTCGTCAGATAAAGAAAATTGCCTATAAAAATTGAAGAAACTAGTTTGTAATCAAATATCTGCAAACACTGTAGAAAAACGAAGAAAACGTTCTTGGCCTCTGTAATTAATGTTACGCAAAGGTAGATACAAAACATGGATAACTTCTAACGAATCGTTGTTTCTTCTGTAATTCACAACTGGCAAAAAGAGGTTCAATATATTTCACGCGAACAGCGTTGCAAAGACGCAGCTGTTTCGCAGAAGGCAAGTTGGACGTTAGGTACTGTGGTATGGATGGGAATGTCCTCTCAAGGCTTAATAAAACCATTTTTTGTAGGACCAAAGGTTAAAATTGGTGCTAAATATTATCAGAATAAAGTTCTGGAGCACATGATCAAAGAAAGTTAACGACTTTACCATGGGCGCCGGCAGCATAGCCCCCCCTGGATTTTTGTATACAGTGCTTTCCCTTGCTTTTTTTGCTCATTCCAACATGGTAACCATACGTTGAAGTAGTCTTTGCCACCCCCCCTAGGTAATATTCTGTCAGCGCCCACGGTCTTTACCCCCAAGAAAACTTTCTTTTACACCAAGATTCTGCATCAGGTCATACTGGAAGGTCAACTGTCAAATGGCTAGGGATTGACGCGAGACGCGAGAATTCTCGCGAGACGAGACAAGCATTTTTTTGCGAGACGAGACGCGAAACGAGAAAGAAAATATTTTGCGGGACGAGACAGAGTCTTGTCTCGCGCGAGATTTCTCGCATTTTTGTCCGTCTCGCATAAATACGATCTGAAAAGCGACAATTTGCCTGAAGCCTCTACCGTTTAACTTGCGTCTCCTTCGTTTTCGGTCCTGGTATACTATCAGCACTCTACAATACGCACAAACACGTAACATTTAAAATTAGAACAGACGAGAGATATACAAAACACACAAAGGAGAGGATAAAGAAAGAGGCGGGAAAAAAAAGAAAACAGAGAAGAGTTGAAAGAAAAATAATAAGTAAATAGGAAAGGCGGTACGGTATGTTCAAATCTGACCATAGGCGTAATCTGGGGGGGCAATTGCCCCTGCAGTTGTAAAAATTGCCCCCCTAGTCTAAAAAGTCAGGGGGCAAAGTTATGATTTTGAACACAAATCATGCATTTATAACCCAAATATACTATCAGATTCTAAAGGGAAAAAAAAATTCCCCTGCAAAAATCAACAAAAGAGTAGAGTCACAGAAGCTTTTCAACCCAACAGGAAGGATGCCAGATTCTACCAAATGGCCAAGCTAGATAATTTCTCAGGAAAGCAAAAATCAAGGGGCAGCGATTCTAAACTTGTCTGAAATCAATTGTTCAGCGTTAGAAAAAAAGACCTGTTGCTGTAAATACTGAGGAAAAGAGGTCATTCTCACAGGCAATGCCGCAATTAGAGTTTATGTCATCCGGGGCAAACCAAAATTAGTGTCGTGTGCATGGGCACCCATAGTTATTTTCCTGGAGGGGGGGGGGCAAACTTCAAAAACATTTTCTAGAGGGGGGCAAATTTCAAACTTTTAACAAATTTAGTTCTGTTTTTGCCATTTGTTAACATCATGAGACATTAACTTAAAATTTTAGGGGGGGCAAGTTCCCTACCTTGCCTCCCCCCTCTTATGGGCGTCCATGGTCGTATGCCCCCTCGCATGGAGCCGCGCCCCATCCCAAGAAACTATAACTGATTTTGGCATTCCTTTTAGAATGTCTCCCGGTGCTTGTCCCCGCTTACCCCCCCCCTTTAGTTGCCGCCCTGTCACAGGTTGGGGCCGTTCTAGTTGGTTCGTCGTGAGAGATAAACTCTAGTTGCAGTACTATCTAAGTCATTATTTCGATACCCTTCATGCATTAGAAAAATATAGCAGCAAATCACCTCATTACTTCCTACTAACAGCGTTGCTCCCAGCAATACGGAGAAGCAACGTTCGACACAGAAGGGGAACCTTCACAGCTATTGTTTATAACGATCTGCTGATGTGCATACATGGGCGCCCATAGTAATTTTCCTAGGAAGGGGGGCAAACTTCAAAAAATTTTTCTAGAAGGGGCAAATTTCAAACTTTTAATAGATTTAGTTCTGTTTTTGCCATTGTTAACATCATGAGACATTAACCTAAAACTTTAGGGGGGGCAAGTTCCCTACCTTGCCCCCCTTATGGGCGCCCATGTGTGCATATAATTCTATTTTCTAGCATTTCAAAAAATTCGTTTAAAAGTCTAGCTAAGATAATATCTCAGAATATTAGTTTTCTTTAGTACATAGTATATGTACATTCACCTAATTTATACCCCCCCCCTTTTTTTTTCGTGAAAACGTCTTCAACTCAAAACCTTACATAATTTATCAGGGGTCCGTCCAGGAATATTTTCCAGGGTCCCATTTTTGTAAAAACTGCATATTTTTGTGAGTTTCAATGCTTAATTTTGTGAATTTCATCACTTATTTTTGTGGATTTTCAAACCAAATTTTAATAAAAGTCACTTTTTTTTGTTAATTGATGAAACACATTAAAATGTACGGTAAAATGCCAATGAAGGGCAGTTTTAATCGACTGTATTTTTGTGAAAGGGTTCCGTTTAAATCGATAGTAATTTTGTGAAAGGGCCACAAAACGGACCCAATTTTTGTTTGTATCGACCCCTGTCCCCCGCTTATGCCGAGCTTTTGGTTAATGAAATCACGCTAAAAGTCGTTCCAGCTCCTCAAATTATTAAATGTCTTTTTCCACATTACTTTTCTAAAAATATTTACAATACCACCCCCCCCCAAATAAATAAATAAATAAAAATAAAAGATAAAATAAAAAAATAATAAATTAAAAAAAACGTACTGGACTCTTAAAAATTTTAAATTTTCTGTCCGAGTCAAGGAAAAACACGAACATTGAGCTCAGAATGCTGTAAATTTAACAGGTCGCTAACATTAAAGAAAGTGCCGCGGGAAGAGAGGTTACAGAAAATAGAAAATGTGCAGTGCAATCAGTTTCATTGTAATGTATTTCAAACCTCTCAAAAGAGGCTTTTTAACAAGGCATAAAATGATCGGTTTTTTTGGACCTACAAACAAAACTTAAGAACATGTCATCACTAAATGACCATTAAGATTCTGTAAAAAATTGGAGTGATTTAAATGCCGAACGCGGCCCTTTTATCTCCCGTTAACTCAAAAATCAGTCACATCTGTGTTCACTTAAATAGACTATGATCAGTTTTGCCCGCAAGCATATTGACTTTGTGAGAGAAGGAAGCTTTAAAAATTTTGTATGTAATATGATGTTTTATATTTCAAGTCTGTTGTTAATCTTTCGCTACCTGGTTGGGGGGGGGGGAGGAATACCGACGTAGAACACGGGAGATGTCCAAGAGGGTTGGAGGGATTATTGAATGAGCTGCAAAGAATGGATTACAAAGAGTTAAGATAAATAGGTAAATGATGTCTGTGTGTCGAGTTTGGTTAAGTTAAATGAATTTTACCAGCCGAATATCTGTATTTTGCAGTGAAATATTAACTTGTTTTGTGTATGAGTACAGGTAAGTAGTTTTCGCAATTTTCGCGTGAAATCGGTGAATTTTAAATATAGTCTGGAGAAAATACTACAATGTACTGATCATTTGGGTTTTTTTTGTCATGAATTCGTTAAGGAGAAGACATCCATTATAGTTGCGCTTTGAGAGGGAATATTTATTTATGTAGTTTTGTTTAAATTACAAATGATGCCTCTCCTTACTTATTGGAAAGACCCTTTGAAAATCAAAGTCGGCCGCTTTAGTTTTTGAGCGTAAAATATTTCTTGACAGTCAAGCCCTGCTAATGTCCAGTGGTTGTGGAGTTTTTTTTTTTTTTTTGTAGTGAACACATAGATTTGCAATTTCCAATCATTCCAATGAACTTTGTATTGGACGTACACACAGACTCTACCGCTAAAAGCTGATTCGGTCCCCAGTGATACCAGTGGCTGTGGGGTTGGTTTGATAAAAGGGGGAAAAAGTAAGCCCTTTTATCTATTTTATTAATTATACTTATTGCACTATTTACTTTTTGTTTTCAAGAGTTAAAAATAACTGTACTCAAATTTCATCCGTTTTAGTACAGTACTTTTTCCATTGTTATATAGAAGAAATATTTTATGATTTAGTAATGACTATGTCATTTTATCTCTCACCCCCTTTATTGAAAATTGTCCGAAAAATGTGTCTCAAAAATGTGTCCCAAAAATGCGACATAAAAGTAAGAATAAATTGTTGAGTATTGAATTGATTATTTTTTCATTGTCTTGAATTTTTTATTTTTTTATATATGTCTTATCCTCCAGAATTCTGTATCCCTCAATATACATTTATCTACTTAACTGTAACTGTGATCGCGCACGCATTCTTTTTACTTCTTCTATACTTTTTTCACTTAGTGTAAATGCGGGTTAAGACCCCTTAGAAAGATCCCCACGGAGGGCACCCCGACCATCGGCCTAGAGCCCACGCGTAGCTAATCCGCCGTAATCCCACAAACACAAACAAATATACTTTTTTCATTCTTGATGTTACCCTGTTATGTGATGTGCCTGTTTCTTCCGTTCTAATAATATCTTCAAAATCCCACGTTTACTATGCCTGTGTCATAACTCTGCTAATATTTCTAAAAGGTTATGGACAACAGATGGATTAATTTATTTATTTGCTGATTTTTAACGTTTGTTTCAAGGCTGCATCATTCATCCTCAAAATGGCAACTGGAACTTGGCGAATTGAAACGCTGAATAAAGATAATTACGAAACATGGAAAATGCAAATGAAAGCGCTTTTAATAAAGAATGATGCCTGGATTTATGCATCAGGTTCAAAGCCTAAACCTGAAGTTTTGGAAAATGACGAAAAATCGCAAGAAGAGTTCGATACGTGGGTCTCTAAATGGACGAAAAAGCAAAAGCAGATATTATTCTATGTAAATCGCCATCTGAACTCAAACAAATAAAAAATTGTGACACTTCATCAGATGTCTTGAAAAAACTGGGAAAAATCTATCAGTCTAAAGGACCTGCTCGTAAAGCTGCATTAATGAAATCTTTAATTCAATATAAGATACTCGATTCGTCTAATGGAATTCACGACCATTTGAGAAAATTCTTCGACATAGTGGACAGACTTTCAGAAATGGATATTAAAATAGACGACGACTTGCTGACTGTAATGCTGTTATATAGCCTCCCTTCTACTTTCAACAATTTCCGATGTGCTATGGAATCAAGAGATGAGCTTCCGAAGACAGAAATACTCAGAATCAAATGCCAGGCGTAACGATGATAGACAAGCGGAAGACTCAGGTGCTTTCGTGGCTGCTCCTAGAAAACCTGCGTCTAAAAATAAAAATTATGGAAAATACTCGGGCCAGCCGACTCATAAAATTAAACATACATCAAGAATAACTTGTAAAAGGTATAAACGCATCGAGCACTGGGCTACCGAATGTGAAAGTGGAAAAAGAATAATTTTAAACATAAGCCTAACAGCATGGGATTCTTATCCACTCTGGATGACTCGCCAATAGAGTTACCATGCGAAATACAGCAACCCTACTTGCCTAAAGCTCTCTCAACAACATCAAATAACGAAAAGCAAAAGTTTTGGCGTGTTAAGATAGATACTAAAAATTACATAAGTTACTTCAGTTATCTTCGACCCACACTTGCATTTGCAAGGAAAGATCAGGAAACCCTCCTACTTCCAGTCGATGAAATAAATTTAAAGGAAGAATAAAAGAAAAAGAAAAAGGGGTGAGAAATAAAATGACATAGTCAATTAATATCGTTTTAATATGGCAATAATGAAACTAAAAAATTAGGGGGGTTCAGGGGTCTCCCCTGACGAGGCTCAAATTCCGAATTTACAGTTTATATCTATCTATCTATCTATCTATCTATATATATATATGCATCTGCACTTTCATTTAAAATTTAAAATGACTTTTGCCCCCCCCCCAGTTTCGAAGCCCAAGTTACGCCCATGAATCTGACCACTTTTAGACGGAGCCCGGGGCATTAAGTTTGGGGCCCCCCTTACTATCCCCTTTTTTACGCATTAAGCCCCTTTACTGAGCCCCCCTTTTTTAAGCATTTTAACCCAGTTTTGACCGCTGTTGTACTCGAAAATTGCATTTCAGTTAACTGTAGTTTTTGTACTTTAATCAAATCGTATTTATCACCCCAAAAAATTATCACTAACTTGATCTAGTGATAGACAATTAGGTAATACCTATATTATAGAGGAAATTCAGTTTTTTCCCCACAATTACTATTTCAGTACATATGAATTTATAATTTAGATAATCGGGATATATATGGGCCCCCCTTTTCTTCAGCTGCACCGGACTACCGCCCCTCCCTTGCCCCTGTTATAATCGGGTTTCGGGTATATCAGAGAGAGATTAGAAGTAGAGCAACTTGCATTCGCATTGATGCTTAGTCTGAGATGGTTGAATATCCTTGGTTGAAATATCCTTGTACCGATCTTATCCTCAAACTTTCCCGCACGTTGCGGCGTGCGTAGGGGGGGGGGCACCCTGGTAACAACTTTCTAGGGGCGGTTAAATCCCTATTGTTGGCCTATTTTAAAGAGATTAAAATGACATTTTTTATTCTTATATATTAATATCGGACGGAAAGAAATGCAAGCAATTTTTTTTAAAACTATTTCTCTTTTCGTTTATATTATCATGTTTTCCCTTCCTTCGGCTTGCAAAACTTTTATAATTTTTTTTCCTCCCCATCATTTTATCTTGCAGTTGGGTTCCTATTCTAAAATTATCTTCTCCTGTTAGATGTCTTTTCATTTTTAAAAAAAATCCACACTGGATATACATTAGGGTGATTATGGTTTAATTTTTCTGTAAACAGGGCGACCATAACGACTGTAGTACTATCACTAAAAATTACTGTGGAAAAGTACAAACGGATAGTCGTCAACAAATTAACTGTTCAGTAATTTAAAATATAAACAAAAAATAAGATGTCTATTAACCAACTGAGATACTACAATGAAATCTAAAAATGCACACACGGTAATGTTATTGGAAATATTAGGCAAATAATTATGATTATCGTTAATATAATCTTGTTTTCATTAATATAAAAATTACACATATTTTAGAGACTTAAAATTAACGTTAAAGTAAATAGTAGAGATTTAATAAAGACTAAAAGTGTTCTGTTTATAATTTTTCAAGGGTTATCTTACAACCAACTGAACGATAAGTAATTCTAATTTGTGTTAATATATCCCGCAGTAATTTCAACAGAGGAGATTACTTGAACTTAAAAAAAAAAAAAAAAAAAAAAAAAAAAAAAAAAAAATCTGTTTTGTCTCATGCAGATATGATTATAGTAAAATATTCTCTACTTCTCGTATGAAGAGCGGGTGCGCAGCTATTTTAAAACAAACGGTTGTCCATTTCATGTAGTGTCTGAGGTATTTAATGCTACAACTTGAACAGTATGATGTAGAACTACAGTATGATGTAGAAATAACACATTTTGAAAGTCGGGAGTTCTCTGCAAACCGCTAAGCTTTTCACTTTTCTGATCGCGAATGACACTGACGTAGTTTTTTGAGTCATTATATTGCAATGATGCCAGGTTAATACTCATGACTCAAACTATACATCAAGAGTCAAATAATTTTGCTTTTATTTTAGATTCCACATCACTGGAATTAATTGAAATTACTCATGTTAGGAAAATTTTCGTTTACTACAGTGCGAAGAACGGGCACGCAGCTAGTAAATAAAAATAAATACTATATTTTCGGTGTGACATTATATATACGGATTAAATCTCAATTTCTTTTACTTCAAATGCCGACATATGCTGATATAGTTATTAATATATCTACTAATGTGGCTATATGTAAGTAATTGTTATTATTAATATTAATTTTCAATAAAATCCCAATAATAAGTTAGTATAAAATGGTAACGAAATCGCAGTTCTTAATTTTGCGAGACGAGACAGCAATTTCTTTGCGAGACGCGAGACGAGACACAGTGTTTGCGAGACGAGACGAGACAGAGGTTTACCACTGCGAGGCGAGACGAGACGAGACAGCCCCTATTCTCGTCTCGCGCCAAAAAGCTCTTTTGGCGTGACCTAAACGTTTACGTAAAGTGTACCATGCTAAAGTAAACCACATTGAAAATTTCGTGTAAATAATTCAATAAAATTTTATGATCCTCTGAAATTGGTCACGCTATTTTTTAATCAACCTGTATTTTATATAATGAAGATCATGCAAACACAAACCTATTATTATTTTTATAATTAACAGCCACAGAACAGCGAGGCTAATTAAAAAAAAATAAACCTTTAATTATAATGCACAGGCTGTACTAACTCAGTTTCTTACTGCAATTAATAAGTTAAAATGTACAGTTTTATGCAGTAACACATAATTAACCTAGAAAATCTTATGACTAAATTTTTTTATTTTTTCAAAATGCTTGTTTTTAATATAACGTTGCTCACAAATTTAAGATATTCTAAAAAATGCAGATACAATATTAAAATAAGAAAGATATTAGCTGGAAGAAAATGACCTAAAACTCTGGTTTCTGGAATAAAGTTGATCACTAGATTAAAATACCCTACACAATTCAAATACAATATTAAAATAACAAAGATATGACTTAAGGAGAATCTTCCAAAACTTTGCCCTTCTGTGCAAGGTTGGTGACAGGATTAGAATATTATACGTATACTATGCAGACACACAATATTGAAATAACCCAGACATCACTTGAAAAAAAATTCCGAAACTCTGCTCTTTGGAATAAGGTTGATCTCAAGATTAAAATTTTCTGCACATTGCTAACAAAATACGGATTAAAATAACACAGACGTCACTAGAAGAAAATCTTCGAAAATTCTGGGTTTTGGAATAAAGTTGGTTCAAAATATATAGAATTTTTCTACTTAAGCAGTCTTAAAAAATATAATTAATTGCAAATTTTCGACTTGAATAAGTGTTGAGTTATTAATTAAATCTCTTCAAAGTACAGCTTACATAATATTGTGAAAATTAAATGGTAAAAATACACCGGAATTGATTTCTTAGTAAAAAAGGAAAAAAACAGACGCACAAAACTTTCCAGAACGGATAAGTTCTTAAAATTATTGAGGGGGAGGGGTTGCACTCATCGCTAGTTGGTGAGCCATAAGTCAGGGGGTGGGCACTAGATATGAGATGGACTCAGCCCGACCCCAAACCAGGCTCGGGCTTGTGAGAAATTTCTCTTTTATTGAAAGTATTTTTCGTAGACAGATTTTAAAAAGTGATTCATGGGAGAAATAAACTGATTAATATTATTTGATAAACTTTAACGAATTAGGTAGTGCATTGATAGTTTGCTGTTATATTTGTCTTTAATGTGCACAAACGGCAAAATTATGATATTTTACCAATGAAGTCATTGACTTTTATATGTATTAGCTAAAATTTCGGGCTCGGGCTTCGGCACCCTGCATAAGTACAAAGTTTTAACGTACAATTTAAAAAACAAAAATGAAAATAGGTCTGTTTAATTGTTTAACTTAGAAGAAAAATATATTTACTAGAAAGTCACATTTTAATGAGCAACTTAATGTCTTATTTTAGAATCAGAAAATAAAGGTATCGAGCTCCAATTATTCAGATTAATTTCAAAGCAAAACTGCTGTTCTCATTGGTTGCGGTTTGAAATTACAAAGGAAAGCACTTTAAAATATTTAATTTTTTTTAAACTGTGAGTAGTAAAAATATTAAGAAGAAAAAATTACTGGGAGTAATTTTTATTTAAAAAATACAGACTTAGTGGACTGTTTATAGACCTTATTTAGTCGTGAGCCGGATATGCGAAAGAGAAGTCTGATATCCGGTGATTGTAATTCGGATATCCGATGATATTTCGGATATTGATAAATCAGGCGGATATCAAGTGCCTCCCTAGATATTTCAAATATTCATTTATTCTTTACCAGAGCATATAAAATAGTATTTATAAAGTTTTATTAAACTTTAGAACAGAAAAACAAATTACAGATTTACCCTCTTGTCAGTTGAAAGGGTGGGTATAAAGGAAACATTTCTTAAATTACATATCAATGAAAACATGATAATACACATTTTTCAACATACTTAAGACGATATTATGTCGTATGTATTATGTCATCGTTTATATTATCATTTAAAAACACACAATGAAATATTGAGTATTTACTTTAGTTTCTTTTCCTGATGTGCTTTCTGAAGTTTTCTGGAAATATCTGTTCATCTATGGCTTTTTCCACTTCCTGTAGATTTGAGTCTTCATTGTTAGTAGGAAAAAAAATGTATAATTTTTGGAATTTTATTAAAAATTTCTCCTATACTTCTACTCAACGGGAACATTCTTCTATCGGGCATAATAGGGAGTTTGTGCATACCGTTTCTTCCTACGCTAACGCTAACGCTATCCGCTATACGGAGTATTTCGACCAACCATGATTCGCATTTTATGTGTGCGCATGCGCTTTATTGTCCAATGTCATTTAACGTTAGCGTTACTGTGAGTGAAACCGGGCCTGCACAAACTCCCTAATCTCTATTCGAACCCACCAACTGGACAGAGCAACACACTAGTCAAAAACACGAGCGTCTGGACCTTGGGAATGGTGAAAAAGGGCCAGCTTCTACCCCTCCTTGAAATTTTATCGTTAGTAGGAAGTAATATTTTTGTATACACTATACACCATAGTTTAAAAATACCGCAGGTGGCCATGAAAGCTGATAACACTTGGGGATACATACTTCACAGGGTACAACCCCAGATAACACACTTGTCCATTTTATGTCTATTTCTGATCCAACTCATCCATAATACATCCATGTCTATACATAGACATCCATAAGACATCTATTTATGGACATAATCTGGAAAATCCAGAATATGTCCATGAATAGACCAAAACTAGACTTAGAATATCCAGAATAAGTCCATTAATGGACGTATTCCAGATGATGCACACTATGTCAGTAATACGACATAAAATGGATGTGTGTATAAGTCCAAAAATGGACAAAATATGGAAAAGTTACTTTTTTGTCATTGATTTTCATTTTACCCAATACTGTACTTACGACGCATGAATTTATTATACTTTATGTTTTTATTGATATTACATTTTAACCCAAAAAAGTTTAAAAACTTTTTAAATTCTAGAGTTTTTTTTTTTTTTTTCGGGGAACATTTGAAATTTAAAGTACTTTTTATGTATTATTATTTCCTATAAAAGCGGTATTGTGTAGAAAGAAAATCATATCCATATGCAAAAAAAAAAAAAAAATTCTCTAGCGACTCAACATCCAAAAATGAATAGCTGCATATTTTAAGTTCCGAGTCTGAAACTAAAAAATCTTTACTTCAGCATTTTGACGCATCAGAGCAAGTCTCGCTGCTTATAGTGGCTAGCAAACTCTACTGTGAAGACCACGGTTAAGGGTTCGAATCTGAAGCGGGGCAAGTACTTAAAGGTTGGCTTAAAAAAAAAATAGGTACGAATATTTTTACAAAATTCGTTATTAAGATGTAACGATAAATTTAAAATAATCATTACATAAAATTAGCTAAAAATTATTAAATAGTTTTTGTTGATGTCCAGGATTCGACCGTAAAACCTCTATAAATAGACAAACACGTCCATTATTACGTCCATATGCATGTCTATAAGACGTCATATGGGCGTCCTATAGTGCCATATATTGACGTAAAATGGACGAGAATTGGACGAATCCTGGACTTTTAATGGACATGTCAGCTTGTCTATGACGTCTTCTATTCGTGTTCTGGACAAGTTTGTGCTATCTGGGAACGGTAACGAGCTGAGGTTATAGGGAGGGTGAAATTTTTAGTATCCCGGGAGTAGGATATTGCCCAGATGTATATTTTTCTGGTGTGTAGGCGTATCGAAAGTCACCTCGGGTTAGTGATTAAAGGCACTTTTTAACCTTTTTAATGACTTATTTTTTTCTTCGTTCTCAGTGTGAAAAGATCTAGAAAACGTTTATCAGAAAGATTAGACAAATATCACACAACAAGGATTCTGAGACTATCCATTTTTAGAAATTGCAATATATATATAACAACTGAAAAAATTTCGGAGGGGGGGGTCACGGGCCCGGTGGGCCCCCCCTGGCTACGCCAATGTTTCGGTCATGTAGCGGTTGTCGGCTCAACGTGACCAGAGCGCAACCAGAATGACCCTGCTAGCGAGGTGGGTTATTCGGGTTATTGGCGTAGTGCTGCCAATGTTTATTTTTGCTTTCTTGACTTGGAATCGGATGTGGTGAGGATTGAGGATGACCGAAACCTGTTGACAGCCGTGACGTCACTTAACCAAAGAATGACCGCAACCGGTAGCACCGGTGCATAACCGACCTGTGAATTCTCGAACGGGCCGGGGCCATCGCAAACAACGGGCCTGCTTATGAGTTGCCATTCCTAAAAATGAGTTTATCATTGAGGCCTGTTTTCCCCAGTCACAGTATTCTATTTTATTATTCTAAGTATTATAAATGTTATATTATTTTATTATTTTAAAACAATTTTTTTTATACTTTTGTCGTACTAAAGAACTTTAGATGTAGGGAATCGTTTTGTGAATCTTGCGCCATTTTCTTTCATGAAAATTTATCCTAAAATTCGAACATTTTGCTCTGAATGTAAAGGTAAGTGAACGCTTATAATGTATTTAGAAATTCTAAATATGTGTATGTAAATCATGTTTGGTGAATAATTACTCATGTGTTATTTATAAATAAATTATTTTAATGAGAAATCGTATTACTTGAGTAGTTTTTATTCTTGTAAATAAGCATGACGTTGTGATACTATTTAGACAAATTAATTTTGCCAGTTGAAAATGTTATTTATCAGTTATATATGCCTTGATTATGTGATATGGGCCCTTATTCAGATAGATTTAGTAGTTACTAACCCTATTGTTTAGTTACTAAATTTAGTAAAGTGGATTCAGATAGAATTTGGAAGCGGAGATACTAAACACGTGACCAAAACAAGCTGCTAAAATCACGTGACCAAACAAGCTGCTAAATCACCGACTAAATAAACGCACGCCTGGAACAAGCGCTCTGATTGGTCTACTAGCTTCCCTGTTAACTTATCCCTACATTTTCCCTGACTTCTCTTGGTGTTGGTCACGTGATTTAGTACTAAATGTATCTGAATCCCGATTTACGAACATTTAGTATCTCCGCCCACTTACTAAGGGCCCGTTCGAGAATTCACCGGTTGGTTATGCACCGGTGCTACCGGTCGCGGTCATTCTCCGGTTAAGTGACGTCACGGTTGTCAACCGGTTTCGGTCATCCTCACCACATCGGATTCTAAGCCGAGAAAACAAAAATAAACGCTGGCAACACTACGATAATAACCGGAATAACCCACCTCGCTAGCAGGGTCATTCTGGTTGCGCTCTGGTCACGCTGAGCAGACAACCGCTACATGACCGAAACGTTTTCGAACGCGGTTACTTCTAGAGCTCCGCCCCACGCTCCGCCTTTTCGAACGCTCTGGTCGTGCACCGGTGTTACCGGTGCACAACCGATGAATTCTCGAACGCGCCCTGAGTTAGTAACTGAACAATAGGTTTAGTAGCTACCATGAAGCTCTAAGGAGACTCATCGGGAATGGGCGATCAGGCGGGAAAACGGACCAGGATCCATTTTCACCGGCAGGAGGCGCAGCGCACCGCTCCAATAGGGATTTAGCGTTGTTTTGATTGTGAACGAGCTATATTTTTTTAATAAAATAAATTATTTTGATAGAATATGGGTCGAGCGAGTCACTGCTTTGCACCTGGATGTGACAGTGGATATCCAGAAGTCAGAAAAAGAAATGTATCGCTCGGGAAGAAAAATCCAACGTTATTTAAAGCTCCAAACAGCATCAATATAGCATCACCATAATATTTCTTTAATATGGCCCCTTATAAATGTATAACATAAAAAGTAACACTATGTAAATAGAAAACCTTTTGTAGATGTTAGTAGTAGTATAATGCTAATATGAACACTTTAAAATTGGCATTTGGCCCAATAATAAAATTGAAACAGCAGTATAATACTTTGAAATTGTCCATTTTTAAAAAAATAATAACAGTTTTATGAATAATATTTTTCTGTTTATTAATTTAATTAGGGTGGGGGAGGGGATTTTATAATATATAAGAGATACACAAATGAATAGATATTTTTGGCATAAGTCTGCAAAACTTATACAGAAACAAATATTTTCAATTCAAAGTCTGTTTTTTTTTTTAAATACAAAATTTTTCAAAATTAAAGAAATATTAGATTTTTTCTGATATGTGAAAGCTTGCAAAACTGATGCAAAAGAGTCAATCACTGAATATGCGTGTATTTATTGAATTAATATTTTTTTTTTCCTTTATGCTTTTTATGAAATTTTTTGTAGTACTGAAAAATGATATTGAAACTGAAAAGACATTGATTTTTATGTAATTTTTTGTGGTACTCAGGTCCTTATTATCGCACGGGCAAATCGGGACTTTGCCCAGGGCCCCCCCAATTTCAAATCTTGTTCTGAAACATCCTTCTTTATATCAAAATTTTATGAAAAATAAAACAAATTTCATAGATCCCCCCCCCCCAAATTCATCAATTCCTGGGGCCCTTGTTGGTTATAATCAGGCTCTGGTGGTGCTGAAAAACGGCGTTAAATGTTTTTCTCTTTCCATATTTGTTTTGGTTTTTTGGTTTAACTAACCAACTTTAAGACTAAAGACAAAAAAAAAAAATAATAAATAAAATATAATGTGGAAGAGCGGGTATATAAGAGGAATTTATAGCCTGAAAGAAGGCAGGGAATATTTTTTAATTTTTAGCGAATTGCTACCAAAAATATTTGTCAAAAACTGATCTATTATATCGTTCGCATGCAGTTTTAAAGAGAATTTATTTAAATTATTAATTAATTTATTAAATTTTCAAACTGATGTTACATCGTTGTAACTAAGTAATATAGAAACAAAATTATTATATATGCATATTAATTATCATATTTATTTATTCAAATGTTAGTGTATACTTCATGAAATTTCAGCATAAATTAATAAATCCCAATTAGAGAAGCATTAAATCGCGCGCGATGTTGTTTTCCGCTACCGTCAATAGATGGCGCAATCAATGGTAGCTGCAGTTTCGTCGGCAATTCTCATAGAGCATTTCGACGTGACGTATCTCTGACGTCAGCTGAGTGACAGCTTCGCGCATCGTTCTGCGCATGCTATTTCTTTACCTAAATGTATAATTTAGCAATCTCAGTAATCCGTATAAACTACGTGTAATCTGAGGAGGTTCATTGGGTTTTTGGATTACGAACGCAGCCCCACTGTGAAGAATGTAAACAAACTGCAGAATTGCAAGCAACAGGCGTTTCAGTTTATACAGCAATCCACGACTGTGCACGAAAGAATGTAAATTATTTATTTAGAAATATGGAAGAAATTTTAAAGCTGTCCTCAAATAATTAAACTCTAATTGCAAAATTAGATATTGTTTCTAGTTTAGGATTGTGTTATTTTTTCATGATTTTTAACTATATGGATAATTTGTCTCCAATGTAGTTTGAAGCTATGACTAGATAGGTTTATCCTTAGATTGACATGAATTTTAGTCCATGCTTTCTATGGATAGCACTTTCTGGTGTGGATTCTGTTATTAAATGTGCATATAAAATGCATAAGAATAAATCAATAGAAAACATGAAAGAATTGGTTTGTTAATTATTTTTTAAAAACATATTTTGATTAAAAAGTCAATTTATACATTGTTTACAGAACTAGTTTTGTACGAGTGGTCGGTTTATTAAAATAATAATAATAAATAAATAAAACAGGAAGTTTGTGATGTGTTAATGTATGATTACTTATTGTTGCTTATGCTAAAAAACTATAGAATCTACTTTTTTAAAATCACTAAACTTGGCTACCAGCCTTTTTATTCTTTTGCAGTATTCTAAATTAGGTATGGAGTGGAACTTAAATATCTTGAATAATTGTGTTTTTTCTATTAAACTGACACCCTCTTTCATTTCACCTTCTTATCTCAATTCTTTCTGTTGTTTCTTTGACTTCGTGAAATCAGGGTTATACTTATTAGGCAAGTTGGAGTGTATAGGCTGATTATTTTACCAACTATGCGAAAAATTCCAGAGCTGGGGCTTTTTTCGCATAGTTGGTAAAATAATCAGCCTATACACTCCAACTTGCCTAATATACTTGAAAGGTTGATATATTCACTTTCTAAAAAATGTATACAAGGTTATACTGTTGTTGTTCTCGTGTCCATGGACAGATGATTAAATGGTTAAACTGTACTTCGTTAAAATAAATCCTTATTCTTTTACCTAAAACTATTTCCACTCTGTTCTGCGTGGAGCTGATATTAGGATTAGAAATTATTCTGAAGATTTTTAGATTTTTTGATACTTACGTATTATTGCAGTGGTCATTTCCAACAAAGTATTTTTTCATCAAATGTGCTGGAAACTGTTGCCAATCGTATTTGAAACCATTAATAATTTCATGTGATTGGCATTTATCTTGGCGAGAAATCGCCTGTCTTGTTTGAGTGCCGGGATAATACGCCAGTAGCAATTTTTCTATGAATACTGTTCTTACCTGCTGTTTAGATTCAAGAACCTAAATCATTTTATGCAGTCAAATATGATGTTTTTTTTTTCTTTCAATTTTTTTGTAAATAACTTCTAAAGTAATTTAAACTGGCTGACTGACATCTCATTTTTTTAATATCTATCGCTTGCATGTAGTCTGGTTCCTGTGTAAATTATGTGAAAACATATTTTCAAGTAACACTGTAATTTACGATGTTGAAAAAAAAATCTCTTACATACAATCATCATGGAAGAATATAACTGTAAAACTCTATATACTACTCCTTTTATTATGATTGTTTTTTTTAATCAAATCATTGAACTAATAAATCTGATATGGACACCACATGACATCCTTGTACCTCTATTAAACCAGAAATATTTTCGGGGCACTTCATCTAAACTTATTTCATTTGAAAGAGACAAAATACTGCAATTCTAAAGTTTACCGCCAAGCTGAGTTCAATTTTAAAGATTTGTTTCACTTAATTGGGCAATATTTTGACAAAAGCCAATAAGCTTGCGATAGCGAGATTTCAGTCACAGCTGTAACAGTTATTCATCACAGATTTTTAATGAAATGAAGGTATCTATAGACCCTTAATATATTTTAAGTCTTTTGGGTGACCCTGTAAATAAATTACTCAGTCCACAGCAATCAAAAGCACAGTTAGATGTTACAATAGTTCTAAATACAAAATTTCAACATTCTACGGCTAAAAGTTTTAGAGTCATGCAAAATGCATAGTTTTTTTTTTTGTGTTAAATTAGCGATATTTTGGCAAAACTCAACACGGTGGATGACAAATAACGAGATTCTGTGCATGGACCAAACAATGAACGACTACAGACATAATATATTGAAGACAGTGGCGTAGCCAGGCGAGGGGGGGGTAATAAGGGATCACAACACACACACCCTGAAATTTTTGCAATACAAAATGTATATTCTTCACTCCCTCACCACACACATGTATACATATATGTGAGTTACAATAGTAACCCCTCCCATGAAAAATTTCTGGCTACGTCACTATTTGAAGATGTCTATAGACATTAATGTATTGGAATTCTGGTAGTTGCATATTATCCTGATAGACGTTCGTGCCAAAATTATTTTTTCGGATAATGTGCTGGCAAACTGTAGCCAATTGCAGGGGCGTAGCCAGAAATTTTTGATTGGGGGGGGGGTTACGACTACTAAAACTCATATATATGTATACGCGTGTGTGATAATGTAGTGAAGAATATACATTTTGTATGGCAAAAAATTCCCCATGGGGGGGTTATGACCCCCATAACCCCCCCCCCCTTGGCTACGCCCCTGGCCAATTGTATTCGGAACCATCATGATTTCCTGCAACCTGGATTTATCAAAGTGAAAAATCGCTCATCTTGGCAGACTGCAAGGATACATGCGAGTACCAAAATTCTTTTGGGTGGTCCTGTAAATAAACTCTCCAGTAGATTGGAATAAAAAATCTAGGTGTACAACTAGATGTTACAACGATCTTATATATAAAATCTCAGCAATCTACGACTAATAGTTTTTGAGATATGCAAATTAAATATATACATATATATACCAAAAGTTGCCAAATTTGGTGACTTTTAACGCAGTTTTTGAGGGAGGCGGCTGAACGTCACCGGACCATTATCCAACCATATGGTAAGATGTTATTCTGCTTGAAATGAATGAATGTTTCTAAAACTGCCATTGGCTGTAATTTGTTGGAATTTTTCTGAGTGCTCCTGTAGAACTGTAAATGATAAAGATACCATTTTTGATGGCAAGATTCATTTTGTAATCCTTAACAACATATATCATTTTTGATTTATTTGAAATAACTTAATATCTCTAAATTACACTTTAATGAATTTCTGCCCATAAAATATAATGTATGGATGTAGATGTTACAACAATCTTAAATATAAAATTTCAACATTGTACGACTCGTACTTTTTAAGATATGTGAGTTACCTACATACACACGTACGTACAGGCAGTGGCGGATCCAGAAATTCTCTTTTGGGAGGGGCTAAATTTTGATAAAAGCTTATTTCACCCAAAGAAAATATACAATAAAGCAAAATTTTAGTCTAAACAAATGTAAAAAGGATTTTTACATTTGTTTGGGAGGGGCTAAGTGATTAAAAAAGATCACTTTACATATTCAAAGTGCATAATGAAGCAGAATGTTACTCTCTAGCAATCTCTTTTGGGGGGGGCTGAAGCCCCCAAGTCCCTCCCCTGAATCCGCTACTGCGTACAGGCGCCAGGAAACACTGATCAAAATGGTCTAGCTGTCAGTCAGAATGCTTGTACATGAATTTATATGAACATACATACATGTGTACAATGAGATGTCAAGCAAAAACTCAGTAAATTTAGAGGTAGTTAAAATCTGGATACCGAATTCTTTTTGCGATCACATTATTTCTTTGTACGTCATACAAGGAAGTAAAAATATTAGTGTTTATAAATTGTATAGACACACACACACGTACAGTGCCCCTAGAAAGTGATAACATGCTTTAATTCTTTATCTATTAAAGATAATTAGGCAGTGTGAATTGAATAAATGTTTAAAATAAGGTTAAAAAAAAGACTATGTTAAGAGAAAATGCCTCTTGTTAATTTTCACAGAGTTACACTTTTTAAAATTTCTTAGAACTACCTTACAAAAAAATTCCTAGAAAATAAAATGTACCCCATGCACAAATGAGGTGATGTACAAAATTTCAGCCTTTCATCATATAACGTCTTAAGGGATATCTATAAACAAAGGTGACTGGGGTCTATGCTTGAATTTGAATGTAAAATATTCTTTCATAATATCTGTATGACCCTTAAAATGTGATTGTGATTTTTTTCCTTTCAAGAGCTACTGAAAATTGGTTTAAGTCAGTACTTATTATCTTCATACCTTTGACACTTTTCAGGATATAATTATCAAATTTTGTCCATCACCTCATCAGAATATGGAGCACATTTTACCGATTGGGGATATTTTTGTATGCGGGTTATATACAAAAAGTGTATCTTTTTGGAAATTAATGAAAGAAATTTTTCAATGAGAAAACATTTAATTGCTCCAGGGCTAGTGGCAATTTCTGGCAAAAAAAGGTGCCGGAGCCTTAATATTCTTATGTTAATACTCAGTAGCGAACTGCAAACCCCTGTAATATGGGGTTGGTAGCACATTTAATTAAAATAACAATAATTTAAAGATTTTCCCATATAATAATTATTTCACAGAACAGTGATATAAAATTAAATAGTCGGAAATTAGCAGGAAGAAATATAAACATTATACAGAAAACACCCAAATTCTGGTGGTCTCAGGACTCTCAAATCTGGTCGAGGTGAAGCGAATATGATTTGTCGTGTCTGCTAAAATCAGTTTGTGCTTGAAAAGGGGAAAATTAATGAATTAATGTATACTAGTGTTGGGCTTCGGAGCAAAGTATTCATGAGCTTTGCCTAATATGTAAAAATTCACCCAGAAAAAAGAAATACAGGGTCAGAGTTCCAGCTTTTGATTTCTGTTCTGATTCTAACTTGAAACAAAATTCAAAAATGTAATTGTAGAATTGTTTAGTACAGTTTTATGAGCTAACATTGCGAAACATGTTTTCCATCTTATAATAAAAAGGCAGAAGCTTTATGGAATTATAAATTTACATTTTGCACTCATGTTTACTGTCAATTTAAATAATTATGCAACTAAGTAAAGAACACATTAATTGGTCTACGTCTTTAATTTAGTTGATTTATTGGATTATTTTTTTAATTCATATTCATACGTATTAGATTAATTACATGTACAAATATGTTATGCGATGCATATTATACACTTCTTTATTAATGGGACAACTGGTCTTATTTTACAGGCATTTACATATTTAAAAGAACACTATGATAAATAATAACAAGCAGTACATTTATTTTTTATAAAAGAAAAAAAAACAATCTGAATATATCGTAATAGAAATTTAAATAAACACTTTTTTAATATAAATATTAATGGAATTTGATGTTTTCTAGGGCATACAGAATATCCGATGAATTATAATTCAAAAACAAAACTTTATTATTGCATAAATCTCACAACGTAAGAAAATTTCGCATGCACAACAATGATATTTGTAAACAAACAGTAATCCGAATGACCTGCCGAATCTTAAAACAAACATTGTGTTTATTCCCGTACATAATGTTGTCTTTCCGAACGCAGTACCAGCGGAAAAAGTCGCTTGAAATATCATTAAAATATTATATGTTAAGCTTTTTAAAATATTAAACGCCACCTGGGACACAAAAGTCGAAGGTCTGATTAACAAATTCCATCCATTACAATCATCCAAAAAATTAAATTTAATACTTTTTTTGAATGTTGAAAATCGGCTTTTTCCCATTGAAATACATTACGAGAACCCCAAGCTGTCACGCAAGACGGCGACCGATCGCAGAGAGGAGGGGTTCGTCGAAATGCTCTATACTGCGTAGTTGGTCCAAGTTGGATAACAAGTCGATGTTTCTCCTCCCGAGCTTCATGGTAGCTACTAAATCTATCTGCATAGTAGCCTAAGACTTACATCTGGTACAGTGCAGAAATACAGTAAATTATAAATTATTGATTTTTGCCCGTTTATACAGAAACTTCAAATGTAGTTAATATTTTGTACAAGCGTTCATTATGCTTGCTCAATTCCTAAGTTCGATTGAGAAAGCGACAAAAGAATAATATATACTACATGAAATTTCTTTATTAAAGAATAATTAATTCAGGGATCGCGCTATAGAGCGTATTTTATCAATTTTCTCCAATATACAGGATATCCCGAAAACACTGAAATGCGCTTTAATACATCATTTGTTAAAGATTAATGTTGAATTGTTTAAAATAACGTAGGAAATACGACTATGTTCATGAAATATTCATTATAAAAATGTCTTTCTCATTTGTGTATTTAGTTATTTTAAAGTATATTAAATATCCACTTGTGAAACTAAAATAAGCAATCGTGAATCATGTGAGTAAGCGCTACTTTGTTTTTCCTTCAAATTATATGTATCTATTTTCTTAATGTCAATATGTAACATAGCAAACAAATTAATCATGAGTTCGTACTTGAATTAGTAACACAATTACTACTTAAAACTACTTTAAATAACGTTTGAAAGTACTGGGAAGCTTAAGAAATGCCTGATGTATACGTAAAGACTCCAGCATCCGTAAGCCTCTTTAGATGGTTCATCAAAATACACGCGCAGGCCCGTTACTAATTGCAAAGGCCCCGAACGGGCCCATGATTAACATTCATAAAAGAAGGGAAACATCATAGATTCCTTTAAAAAATCCACAAGGAATACTGATTAATATGTTTGAGTGAGAAGAGAAAAAGTGTTCAGCTTATTTAATTCAAAGCCTATAATACCCGAAGTTTGAAAACATATTTTGGCATCACCGTCAACAGTACTAAAAAAATTTCTGCAATTGTAAATTCGAAAGTAAATTTTTACTGTTTTATTTTTTTAATACTTTTTTTTCAAATAAAAATATTAATATGTCAAATCTTTCGTTATGTGTGTCATAATAATAATGTCTCTTTATTATTGTACGTAGGTTGTCTGTGGTAGGTACATACGCGCCATTTTGTAGCATTTGAACAAAGGTGTTAGACGTGTCTCGTCGTTCTCCTTATATCGCACTTACTCAAATTAATTCTAAGATGAGTTCTCCTGACAAACAAGGTGATGTTGCTGTGCAAAGGAAGGATGATGGTGTTACTGAGAAAGATAAAGCTCAGAATGATGCTAAATCTGATTCATCTCCACAAAAAAGATCTGCTTCTGAAGTAAGTACATGATGCCGGTCACTGCTTTCTTGGCGGCCATATTACTGTATTGTTTCATTTTCCGCTTTATTACTCTTAAATACGATATATTACGCACATCTTGTGTTTTAATGTTTAAACTGTGTTTTTTAAAGTTAATTGTGATTGTTTTGTGTTTATAGCTTTTAAATTTTATTAAATATTTATATATTTGCCTCCCTTAACAAAGGAGGGGGGGGGGATGAAGTCCTATTATTTCTGCTTCTTAGTTTTTATGGAACTAAATACTTTCATTTAAATCTTATGGCTACCAGAATGTAACATATATAAATTTTCTACGAGAAGTTGAATAAACTATCTGAAGAATATTTCCGAAACCAGGGGTCGATCCAGTAATTTTTTTCCAGGGTCCCATTTGTGTAAAAATTGCGTTATTTTTGTGAATTTCAATACTTAATTTTGTGAATTTTCATACCTCTTTTTAATAAAACAGGATTCCTGCAAACTGGGAGCGTCTGGGAAAATCGGGGAATGTCAGGGAAGAAAAACCGGATTTCATTGTCAAATTAAACTTACTAGTTACAGTTAAAACTTAATGCAGATTTCCCTAGAAATGAAATTAACGTTAAAATACAATAACTGAAAAAAACTTAAATGTACCTATACCTAGATTCTTTTGAGTTGCCTAGAGAGACCTGTTTAAAATTATTTCATCAAGTTAATTATTTTACCAGTTTTGTACTGAATTTAAGTGAAGATATTAATTGATTAATTAGCAAATTGCCAAAGGAAATGAACAGAATTTCTTTAATTTACCATATATCTCATTTAAGCAAACTGCTTCCTGAAATCAAACTTTATATACCTATATATCTCAGTTTAATTCAAAACTTTGTTTTTGTGAGTTTGAATAATGTAGTATAATTTTTAAAATAAATAAAAACTTTGTGAAAAAACACAAATGTTACGTACAACAGGAAACGATCGTTGGTCTTCATCAGTGAGAGCCCTTTCTCTCACTAAACAGAGGGAACTCCTTGCGAGACGAAAGGCTTTGATTAAGACTGAAAAAATTTATTAGTCGAAACGATAGTTTCCTGTTATAAGTAACACTTTGAGTGGTTTTTCCGTAGTATAATTTTTGTTTCATAAATTATTTGGTTATTGAATATGTTTCTAAAGATGTTGCTGCAAAAGCATATTTCTTTTATGATCTCAAAATAGTTTTATTTTGATAAGTTGTAAAAATTGTTTTATTTTCTAAACTCGCACAACACATTAAAAAATTATTTTATCTATATCCTGTAATTGAAATATGCTTAATCTTTAAATTACTATAAGGTATACTCCTTGTAGTGTTGTCAAATGGAAATTTTTTAAAAATATATTTATCATTGGGTGTTGAAAGAAGAAGAAAAAAAAGGCAAAATGTTATGTATAAGTTTGTAGAAGTCACTTTAAAAAAATAATTTCCAAAACAAATTAAATGTACGGTAAAATCTCCAAAGAAAGGCCATTTTAATTGATTGTATTTTTGTGGAGGGCCTGTTTTAATAGATTGTATTTTTGTGGAGGGTCTGTTTTAATAGATTTTTATTTTTGTGGAGATGCTGTTATAGTTAAGATAAACTAGCATGTATCAGAATATACTCTCACACTTATAAAAATGAGCCACTAATAATAAGCCAGTTGATTAAGAATCGGACTAAAGATCTAAGTAATTACAGTGAATGTGCATGTTAAATCTGTGGAGTTGTGTACTCTTTTTTGGGGTTGTTTGGTATGTGAGAGATTGTACTTAGTTTTCGAAACTGCTTCAGTTTACTGTAAAGTGATCGGTTCTGGTTCCTTGTCATAAGGGGGGGGGGGAGGAAATTAAGCAGATGGCAAATGAACAATTTACTAAATTAATAATTACTGCTCTAATTAAAGTATCCCTTTATTAATTTCAAGAGAAAGTTCACGTTTCATGCATAATTTAAGAAATTCTTTTCTTTTGGTGTATGGCAAGCCTACATGAGGGCCACTTGCCTACGCAGGGATGTGCCAGCTGCTCCAAATTGTGCCAAATCATTCCTGATGTGCCAATATGCTACAAAAAGATTGTTTTTGGACATTTTTGCTTCAAATTCTGCAAAACTGCTACATTTTTAAGTTTTCCATATACGTTGAAAACATTTGTAAATCTCTCGAATTTCTACAAAAATCATCACACATTCTTATTTCAATGTTTCTTTATTAATCTTACAAATGAATATTTTTTATTTGGCATCCCTTTGTTTAAATCTCCAATGCCTTAAGAGTAAAAATTGACCTCTGTTTTAAATTTAATTTCCTATAAATTGATAATTTTTTGTTACCAAATTTTTTATAAGCCGCTGATGTTAGTTAACCCATTTGTGCCCAGATATTTTTTCGACTTTCTTTGATCTTTGCTGCTAATACCAGCAATAATAGATAAATTTCTGATGTCAACTTCTTTAGCAAGGGATGATTTTTTAAAATCATTATGTATGAAAACTGAAATTTCAACATCCTACCGGGTCATGTTAAAATATTTTGTGGAGTTGAGGTTCCATACTCGTGAATAAAGGCTAGGAAAAATAAAAGTTTTAGACTGATAGCGAAAATGCCGTCCCAAAAAAGGGACGCTAGGCATAAATGGGTTAATATAGTTTAGTAAATATTATATTTTTGATTTAAAATAGATATTTTGTATAGCAATGTATAAAATAACTGAATTTTTTATTTATTTCATAAGCTTCTGACTCTCCACCCCCCCCAAAAGAAACTGGTTTTTGTTATAACCTAAGAGTTTTTAAGAACCTCCTTAATTTTCATTTTTTAGATTAGCATTCTTTAATGATTTATCCCTTTCCCTCCAAAAATAAATTATGTGTTTCCAAATTGACATTCTTGTGCTCCAAAAGTGACTTTTTCTTGCTCCAAAAATGTCTCTTCTTTAATTTAATTTCAGCTGGCACATCCCTGCCTATGGAAGGGGGTGCCTTGGCAAAGGACTAAGGGCAAAATCTTCTAGTCTACAAGGATGTCTGTTTAAATGAATGTATTTGTGCAGTAGAAGACCATGTATTACTTGTGTGAATATTTTGAAGTTAAATTCTGTTGTATTTAGATTTTAAAAAAATGAAATAAGCTCTTTTTTGGGGGGAGGGAGCAAAAAATTTTTAAGCATTTGAAATACTGTGAAAAGTCTCCCCTCTAAAAAGGCAGATTCATCCCCCCTCGAAAAAAAATTGACAGCCCATGGTGGCATTACTTTTATGTAATGATTTGCTAATATCAGATTACCTTAAAAATTTCATTTACCCAAAGACACGTGGCTCCAGTCTGTTGAATATTTTGTATTTATTTCGCAGTCATTTATATAATCCAATACTATTTAGATGTTAAATAAAACTAGAAAAATAAATGATTTAAATATTTTAGTGGAAAAAATCATCTGACTATGGTTTTAATTTCCATTAAAGTTTAAGTAAATTGTCTGAAATCAATTAAATTTCTTTTCAGCCCTTAAAAATTTTCTTTCAAATAATTTAGATTTTTTTCAAAATATCTTTTCAAAAAAGAATAAGTGATATAATAAGAGAAAAAAAAGATAAACCATGTTTATTATTATTGCATAACTTAAATGTTTCTGCAGAATATAATATTTTTTAAATGTGATATCATGTATTCTGAGTTTTTTCATAAAGCAGGACCCTAAAAAAAAGCCCCAGTTTGCTCGGGGTAGTTAACCTAATTGCCAATGTGTCTTTGTTCGAGGTTTTCTCTCCCTTGTAATTCATGGAACTTAAAAAACTTATGACCTTCATACCTTGAATGGCCAAATGTAATTACTGTGTATTTAATGCAGTTCATTTCAAAGATTAATATGATAATAGATTAAAATTGTGGATTCTCAAAATATAGAAGGTTTCTTTACTTCAAAACCAAAGAACTTTGGGGCAAGCCAACATTCAATTAGATGCCATTACTCCAAAAATTGAATCTGCCTATTTCTAAATTAAATTTAATAATTTTTTTCAAGTTTTATAAAAAAAAAAATAAACAGCGATACTGTCTGATTTTACTATGTTTAGCACATGATCATTACAAGAGGATTATAAAAATAGTTTTTTTTTTTTTTTCCCCTTTGTCCCTACTGATCAGTTATAATTTTCAATATGTGTAAATAAGTGAAAACATAGAGGAAAGTCCACTAGTTGATACTGTCATATAATTTTTTATAGTAGTTTGTATTGCTTTGTAATTTTTTTTTTTTAATCCTTAGTTAAACAGTACAGAAGAATCAAAACAGAAAATTCAAAAGGTAAGCAAAATTTTTTTTCTTGTTAATAATTTGAATTTTCCTGTGCAGTGAACGTCTGTTCTTGGTTATGTAAATGTTGATATGCCATATAAGTATATTTACAGACATTGGCATAAGTAGGTGGAGACTGATGTGGGCTACACTTGCTCTAGAAAGATTTTTGCCTCATCCTAGAAAAATTGCAACTTCATTTTGCAAAAATAAGACAAAACACTTTAAAGGGAAGAGGATGACATTAAAGCCATCCTTAGAAATATCCAAAATGCCTACTCACTTACACCAATGTATAGAGAGAGTGTCAGAATCAGGGTTACAAACTTTTAGGAGGGTTAAAGGACTCTGAATCATAAGAATATAAGGTTGCAAACATAAAGCATCTATCAATTTCATTCTATTGGAAATTAATGCTAAGTTTATTTAAGTAGATACATATATCTACCAGGGATAAAAATTTACAGAGTTTGGAGGTCCTGAGAAAGAATTTAATTTGATTTAAAGTAGAACATTGATATACTGCAATTCTATAAAATGCAATTATCCATAAACAGCATTAACACTAAGCATTATCAGCGTAACAGCTGGCTGGCCCAGTCCAAGAGGAAGAACTGTTTACATTAAAAGAACAGGAACCTCACACTTTCTCCCTCCTCTGTGGTTGTCTGTTAAGCTTAGTGTGGGGGGGGAGGGGACGCGCATAGAATATTCTACAGTAAAAATAGCTATGTTTCTTTAAGTTTTGAAAGAAAAAAGGTTTTACAATGAATGGTTTTCTAAACAAAATTGGGAGGAGGAGTGGGGGCACATGCCCCCTTTCCTTCTCCCCCTGACCACCGATATGCTTGTCTAACTTGGTAGTAAAATACTTTAAAACAGTCTATGAGAAGTGTGGGGGGGAGAGTTTTCTCAATTTAACACTACTTTAAAACTGAATTTTGGAACTGGATTTAAGCCATCATTAGTTAAAATCAAAACTGCTGAACTAATGCTTTGTGCACAAAATGGAAGTACTCAGTTTGCAAACCTGTGTGAAGAAAACATTGTTAATCATTTGACCAGTGCTGAAATAATTTCTTCTGTTTCAAAACCAGAGGAAAACAATTCTGAAACAGGATCAAATGCTGGAGAGAAAGTTTGAAAAGCTTTCAGTATCTGAAGAAATTTCCATAAGAGATCAACATTTTAAATTCCTGGAAACACAATTCTGTGTAACCGAAGTAAATTATTAATTGTTCACAGGCTGCAGGAAAAGTAATTTGTTGTGAGATTACAAATTCTAAAACAAATCAATATATTGTTTAAGAAATAAACTTTAATCCTTTTTAGTAATTTCAAATATTTTTTTCTCTAATTAAAAAAATCGCATATTTTTGTTTTTTAAAGTAGTATTTAAAAATTATTTTTAAGCATTATATTTATGTGTTCCAGTTGTATTTGAATGTTTACTAGGGAAGTTAGATATAAATGAATGATCTGTGGAATGCAAAATCTGAGAGGGAGAAAAAGGGGCAAGGGAGATATTTTCTTTTTCTGCACTGCACTGCACTTCCTTGTTCCATGCAGGCCCGAATTGGCCAGGTCAGATAGTCGGCAATTGCTGAGGGCCTCTAAAAGTCTCTAGCTTAGGACTCCCAAAGCAACCAGTCTGTTCTTGGAAATGAGAGAACGAAATTAAACAAACGGGTTACCAAAAAATTACATTTTTTGGCACCAATCCCTAGTTAAGCGAATTTAACCTTTCTTAATTCCACACAACGTAAGTGGAAGAAAGCAGAAATTCGCACTGTGTTTGGCGCTTTGGCAAAATGCCAGGTGTGCAAAATGCCTCATCACCAGTTTGCAAATGCTGTTGTTTAGTTTTGTTCTCTGGACTCTGCGAACACACTATAGTTCCATGATTCGTTTACCTTTCGCCACAGTTGGGGAGCGTGGGAAAATATGGTCAGATACAAGAAAGGAAGGGAAAAGGAGTGATATGAGATAAATATATAACATAATTATAACTGATTAGAACACAACGATTGTTTTAAACTCAAATACACTTTAACCCCTTAAAGATCATATTATTTCCAAGGAAATGGTCATAAAATTACCTTTTATTCAAAAGAATTATAAAAAATAAATATGTACAATATGTGCATTTATTCTAAAATTGTAGACATTTTGATATAAAAAAAAATCTCCATGCATAAGAATTGAAATGTTCTAATCTTTCTGGTGCATAACTTTTGAACTCTCCAGCCTGGAAATATCACAGAAGTGAAAAGGAAGGAGTTAATGCTTTAAAAGACATGAAATGCAGTATTATTAAGGAGATGTACAAGATAATTGCATTGGAATGTATCTTTGATTGTTTGTCTTGAAATTTTTAAAAATAGCCTTAAAAAGGCCATATTTTTTATATTAAGAAATGAGTGGGAACCCTGTAGTAGTATGCATTGAAAATTTTTCCTGCAGGCACAGCATGCATAAGAATTGTATCCTCCCCACTTTAAGCCATCGTGGAAACGTCCTGTACAGTAATGCACTTTCACCACAGGCTTCCAGTAAACCTTAATAACATTCTGTTGCATTTTTGCTGCAGGCAACCTCTATTTTAAGCCACAAACACTGATCACCTGTTGAAAACATGCTTTAGACCGATGGGGGAGAAAAAAAACTCTTCACTTACTAAAAATTTCACTCACAAGGAAAATGCAATGCATTATAATTCATCACATATTCATAACTATACTTAAGTGACACTTATTTAGTATTGTTTTATATCAAAATAAAATTAGAAATTAAACGAAAATTGATTTATTGTAAACTAGCTGCGTGCCCGTTCTTTGCACGGTAAGAAACGAAACATTTCCTCACGTGTAATTCGAATTAATTCCAGTGATGTGGAATCTAGAAAAAGCAAAATTATTTCACTCTTGACTTAAAATTTGCGTTATATATGTAATAACCTGAGATCATTGCAATATAATGACATACACACAAAAAAAAAAAAAAAAAAAAAAAAAAAAACCTGTCAGCGTCATTCGGTATCAAAAAAGTGAAAATGGACCGTTTGCAGTGAACTTCTCACTTTCAAAATGTCTTATTTCCGCAGACATGCTGTCTTTTAGGTTCACGTTTTAGCGTTAAATACCTCAGACACAACATGAAATGGACATTTTTTTAATTTTAAAAATACGTCACCCTCTCTTGAAACCCTTTACAAAGAGATAAGACTGCACTATTTATAAAGGCTTTAAAATTGTTTTTCTAGATTATGCAGTTTAATTTTTCTTCACAAATAAATCCAGTATTTATAAAAAGAAATCGAGCCAAGCAAAGAAATTGTCTGCTTGGACATAAGAATAACTATGTACACAAAACGAAATCTTTGGAATAAGAAACTTTTTTCAAGTTTTCAGAAGAGCGCTCGTTGTAATTGCTTCACAATGGGCTTTGACTTTTAGTTGTACAATAACAGTAGCATTTGGCGCATCAAGGCAATAAACAGATGTTTTAATTCAAATTTCGCAAAAGATCGCTTTGAGATATGGTGCGGGACCCGTTTTTATTTATATTTTTCAACTGGCAATTTTAATCATTATTACTGTATCCAGGACAACCAAACCGCAAGATACAGTATGGAACCTGTTATCCGGAATGGTTGGTACCGGGTGTATTCTGGATAACTGTTTGGGGATTAACATTACATCTACTGATTTGATTGGTAGCATAAATGTTACTCTCTATTTTGATTATAATTAAACATTAATTGTTAATATACTAGAAAAAAAAATATAAAAGAATTCTAATATGATCAAGATAAATAATAAAGATTTAGAGAGGAAGAAGTAAATATATAACTTCTCGAAAACAGTCACACACTAAAAAAATAAATAAAATACTATACCAGATTGCTTACTTTATAAATTCTAGCTGTAGTACACAAAATAAAAAAACAAAAACATAAGAAATATTTAAAAAAAAAAACTCATTTTTTGCTTTTCTTTCGGGAAAAAATAGGAATTTAATCAGTTGTAAAATGATTCTGGATAACTGGTTTTCTGGATAAGAGGTTCCATACTGTATCAAACCGAAATTTGTGAGCAGCTGCTACTGAAATGAAAATCCTTCTTTACTTAAAAATTCTCCTAATTTATATTTTTCCTCAGTTTTCTTTGAAAAGTGGGCGAATTGTGTGCTCAGTCTTTTGCCGAAATATAAAAAAGTTAGGACCGATAGAATTCAAGATGCAGCAGTTTTAAAAATATTTTACGAAAGTCAGTGTCAAATTTAATTTTATTTGAAAAATTCCCAAAAATCTGCAAATTATGTTACACAGTCCGAACAGTTTTTAAAAGAAAATTTTCTACTCTATACGATGTAAATATCGTTTTCTTGCAAGTGCAATTACTGGCATTATTATGTATTACGCAAGAAAAATCTCTAAAAATTGGGCAAAACATGAAATAAAACATTTTCTAAATCGAATTTCGAAAAAATCGCTTCGAGGTGTGTCGAGACCCGTCTTGGAGAATTTCCGTACAAAATTTGGTAGGTCTACGATCACCAGTTTCGGAGCTACGCGAGACACAGACAGACAAACGGACAGTTTACACATTGCTTTATTTATGTAGATGAGATTTTACTGGAGAATGATTTCACAAAACTCCGGTCAAGGACAAGGTGAGCAGTGAAAAAATAAAAATTGACTAAACAGGTATTGCTCTGTGTCCTTATTTTTAGTTGAAAAAATCTTCATTAGAATTTTCATCTAAAAATAAATTTTAATCTTGGACTTAATATAATTGCTTATAAGAGGATGCATTCTAAATCATAACATATACTTATTGTTTCATGAAACGAACAGAACTTTTAGTCCTTTTTTGTTTCTACATTTAAAAAAGTCTAGTTCCAAAAAGTCTTTAATTTTTAAAATCAATAATTGAAAAATTGAACTCTTATAATAGAAATGTATAGTTTTCAGACTTATGCTTGGAAACAGAAATTTTATCTCCAACAATTTTTTTAAATGTAACTAATTTTTTGGCAGAAGGTGTTGCTGAAAATAAAACTAATAAACCTTTATTACTAGTTATATTTTTTCATTACCAAACTTTTAAAAATAGTTATATTTTTTTACTACCACTAACAGATTGCACAACAAAATACTAAATTAAAGATACATCAGATTCAACTGTCAAATTGGCAGGTTAAAATGCTCTGCTTTTCCAAGCATAAGACAGCAGACAACCCATGTTTACATTGTTCTGTTTTTACCTTATTTATTGATTTTCAAAAAACAGTTGGCATTTTTGCTACACACTGATTCTTCTAGTTCACTTGTACTCTTAAATCATTTACAGCTCTTTCATTTAAATATGATTAAAAGTTCATGAGTAATGATAAGAAAAGGGGGGGGGAAGCTTAATTTAAACTTTGTATTAATTTGCTAGCAAAAAAAAAAAGTTCTTCCGGTAATTTTGCTATAAGAAAAGAAGGCGGCTAACTTTTCTGCTGAATGCATTAAATGCAAGTTGTATTAAGAGATGGCACAAGTCTAAAAGACAAAAGCATATCTGCCAATTCTTCTGGCTTGGACAGAAGACTTCTGTTTTTTTAAGCTATCTCTGGTCTTCTACCAGAAGATGAAATCTTCAGTCTTTTTTAAATGTTTAGTCGATATATAAAATAAAATCGATATAACAAACTGTGCGAAAAAATTGTAAATTAATAATTCTATTTCAAAATAATTTATTAAGGTAATCATTTCAACAGCTAACAGCACAATGCTGTAGTACGAGTGAGGTCAAAGCATTTGTAAGCAAATCTTTCATTGATAGTTAACAGAACTTCATTTCATTGTTCCCTCAGTGATTCATCATTAGAAAATTTTTTTGTATTGAAAACTAAAGCTTGAAAATAATTTTTCTGATGAACTATTAATAAAAGCTAAAAAAGCTACTTTGAACAAGATTTAAAAAATCTTAATCTGTTTATTTTTCAACATACTTAGGTTAAAAATAAAGTCAAATTTACATTTATTTGTTTTTATTTTTGTGAAAATACTCAATCTTTTCATTTTATATAAAAAAAAATTCAAGTAAGCTCTTTTCTATTGCTATTTAATTTTGTTTTTATTTCTATACAATACTAATATAAAAAAAATAATAAGAAATGGTGATATACACTGGGGGGAAACAGTCTTAAAATATTTTTTAAATTTTATTTTTATCTTCTGATTTTTTTGTGAAATCTTCTGTTTTTTCAACCCGAGTCTTCCTGTTTTTGGATTAAGGAGGTTGGCAGGTATGCAAAAGTCATACGTTATACAGGGTTTCCCAGAAAGGTAAAATATTTACTTCGTTATCTGTTAAGAAATAAATGTTCAAAATTAGGAAAAAAGGTTATGCTAAGAAAAAATTCCTGATTAGTAAAATATGCCGCGTATGCAAGTTAAGTGATTTACAAAATTTCATCCTGTTATCATAAAATATAACATAATAAAGGTGGTCAAGGGCTATACATGAATTTGAGTGTAAACACTTTTTGCTAAAGAGCAAACAGTATATATATATATATATTCCCCCCCCCCCCCCATGATTACTGTATGATGGAAAGGTGTTTTAAGTCTGTATTTATTTATCTAACCTAAATATCTGTGACACAGTTTAGAATATAATTCTCAAATTTTGTACTTCACTTCTTTAGTGTATGGCGCACATTTTAATAATTGGGAATTTTTTTTTTTTCTACTGGGGTTGTATACAAATTTTAAAAGTGCAACTTTTTGGAAGTTATTGAAAAATAAAATTTTAATGGAGTTCTTTTTCCTATCTTATTTTGAACATTTTTTCAATTTACATTGCCCACTTATCTCTAGTAGATAAAGAATTCAAAATTGTTATCACCTCTTTGGGACACTGTGTATGTATCAAATATCTGTGAAGTGCTCAGATTTCTCCGGAGTTTCTCTAATATTTTTAATTTGCTGTGGAAATCTGATAATTAATGAAAAATTGATATATTTAAAAAATTATTTATAAAGGCAGGGAGAAGTTTTCAATCTTCTTTCATCCTATAAATGACTATATTTTACTGAGCATTTCTTTTATCGAAGTCTCCAATAGACATTTTGCATGGTTTCTGACTTCGAGACTAAAATTTGTCTGCTGGCGGTATTTACATCCGCCAGCTCCTATTAAAATACATTGAGTATCCATTTTATAATTACTGTTTCTCATTATTAACCGCTCGGAATGAGTTATCGTCTTTTTAATATTTTTGTCTATGGGGGCAGTTAGTTAAAAGATTGACATATACATCCATTTTATGGAAGTAAAATAGGATCTTTTACATTAGTTTCTTTTTTCTCTGCCCCCCCCCCCCATTTTAATCAGCCCTTGCCACACACCTTAAAAAAGGACCTTATTTTTACCCTAAAAGCCTTAAATTATTATTTTACCTTTACTTTTCCTGTGCTTTTTGCAGATTCCCCTCCCCCCCAAGGGGAAGGGAAACGTAGCGGAAACTAGCCACATTGTCTGGCTGTTGCTCTCTCTATGTACAGAAAGAAAAACACACCTAAGAACAGGGCGCGAAATTAGCAGTCGTTAGTCGTATTTTGCAACTGTCATTTTTGTTTTGACGACCGAGATTTAAGAACCAGTCGTAATTTTTTACACCTAACATTTTGCCCGAGACAGGCGACTAAAAAGTGACTTATGGCATCGGCGACTCCGGCAACTTTTTAAACAAAAATACCGCGAAAAATGAATATTTTATGAATTCTGGGGACTTTTTTTATTGTCTAGACGACTATTGTTCAAAATGTGCTGAAAAAATATATATGTAAATTTCCGTGAAAACTTTTGCTTTCGTAAGCACCGCTCCGTGGCAGAAAAAACGATCCTCTGCAGACAGTCATCTGTGGTTGAAAAACGCACGGAAGACCACTTTCTTGTCTTCCGCGGATGTGTAATCATTTAAATCGCACCTTTTTTAATGTAAATAAATAGAGGAACTTAAAGAAATTTAGCCATAATTTTTTAACTCCATGCATATTAATGATGTTGATCGGAGGAAACTACGAGCTCGCGTTTGCCATATTGGATTCTTTCTGCAAATGAGTGTTTTAGCGGTAGCTCGGCTCGTATGGCACGGCGGTGTGGGAAGATGCGATGATAATAATTAATATCAATATTGATGAACGCACGAGATCCTTTTAAATAAGGCAGTGTAAAAGTTAATTGGATTGGTAATTAATATTCATTAATTAAATATAATTATTTACCGCGGGAGAGTACAGGTTTATGGTCTGGACGCCATCTTGGATTTTATTTGCCGTGGCTCGTTGCAACGCCGCAATAACGGTTGGTTAAGTGCAGCAGTTCGTGACTGAAAACAATACATGGATTGACTGCAATTAATTAATGCAATTTCGTGAAAAAACGAAAGATTATTTATTTGCGTGGGGGGTGGGGGGTGACATTAGCAAAACGTCTGGAGTTGGGAAAACTCTAAATTTCGAACTTCCGGCCTAAAGTAGGATAATTCAAGTAAAAAGCTTATTTGATGGTTTAAACTTAACAAGATTTATCTTTTTTAAATAAAACTCCTTCATGAGATAATGTAAATTTAAAAAAAAAACATAAATTGAATTAGTTATTTGAAAAAATAAAAAACTTTTTAAATATAAACTATTTAAATATAAAAATTTTAATAATTAAGATAAAGTTCAGTTTGTAATAAAATATGTTTTAAGTAATTTAATTAAAAATAATTTTTAGTAAGATGAAATAGCTATGTAAAATAATAAATTCTTCTTGGTGACATTGAAAGCTTTCATAGACCCTCTCCCAACTTCAGTTCAACCCACTGAGAATACAAATACATACTTCCACAATTTTAACATGTACTACCTGTTTGCTTACTGTGGTGGTTGATCAGGTGACATTTTGAAGCTAGTACACGTATACTGCATAAGTTTATCTACCATAGGCATTGTAATTATATAGCAACAATTTATAAAATACTTCTAAACTAAAACTAAAGACCATGTTCTTGTAAAATGTATCATAATATTTTATTCTGGATGCATAGGGGGAAAGCCATAAAAATTGATTTTATATTTACTTACTATTTATTACTACCTTAATTTTAATAGTCCTGATCTTCTTAATTATTACTGTACATAATCATTAAGCCTAACTGTTTATAGTTTATGCATATAAACAAAACAAAGGTTTTCGAAACTGCACCTGAACGAGACAGTTTGGCAACCGGGAAAAAAAAGTTAGATGCCACTGACGTCTAGATTTTTGCTCCCAATTTCTCACCCTGCCTAAGAATGCACATAGACCGGACACTTCATGCTTTCACTGGACCCTCTGGCACCTTTAGCCCCTCCCATTACCTCTCAATATTCTGGTAACAGCAAAAGCACAAGAGTGTCCAGTCTATGGAGAAGGGGCACAGGATATATTCATTTTCTGTGCTGTGCTTCTTCATTCCATTATTCGTTTACCTTTCGCCATAGTTGGGGGAGGGAGGAAAAATATGATAAGACACAAGAAAAGGGGTTAAGGGAATAGGAGTGATGCAATATAAATACGTAACTGATTAAAACACAGTGATTATTTTAAACTCAAATACATTTTAATTCCTTAAAGGGAGTGTTATTTTTAAGAAAACGGTCATGAAAGTACCTTCCTAGAATCTAGGAAATGGTATAAAAAATAAGTATGTGCATTCATTTTAAGATTTTAAACATTTTGATTTAAAAAATTTCTGTGCATAAGAAATGAGATGCTGTTATCTTTCTGGCGTATAAACTTTAAACCTGCCATCCCGGAAATATCATGGAAGAGAAAAAGAAGGGGTTAATACTTTAAAAGACATAAAATGCAGCATTATGAAGATGTACAAGATAATGCCATTAAAACATATATTCGATTATTGGCCTTGAAAATTTTAAAAATAGCCCTAAGAAAGCCTTAAAAAAGCCTTAATTTTTTATATGAAGAAATGAGTGGGAATCCTGTTTTCGTACTATTTTCAAGTGTTTGGCTACCTGAACCTTACTCCAGGTGACTTATTTGAAAATCGGATTTCGATTTTTGTCAACTCCTTTTCCTTTCAAAGTTCCGATTGCTCATTCATCACATTCTAATGTGTTTTTTCCTCATACTACAAAAAATAAGTGTACTCATTAGCCGAAATATAACACAATGTGTTTTGACTGATCATTTTCTGTAAAAAACTTGGTTTGTGCTAAATTTTAGGCCTAAATAAAAGGTTTTTCTTATCTTAATGAAAAATTTTGGTGTCTCATTGTATTCTGGCTAATACAGTATATCGCACATTGAGTTTTTTAACTTAACATTTTATTCATTTCTTCTGAAATGATTTTTAATGGCGGACATTTGTGTCTTACCTACAAAATCATGCAAATGTTACTAATTTCAATGAGTCTATTAATGATACGTATTTTGTCCCTGACATAGGTGGACACCCTGAAAATATTTATGAATGAAAATGATAAACATGGCTGCCTGTACACAGTCATGTTATAACATGCTGTTTCACTAATTTAAAATAGTTGTTTTATTTACTACTGCAGTATGGTGTATGAGCAGTGATTCCCAAACTGTGTGCTGTGGGGTGCTGAGGCTTCTTCACGGTGCCACGAAATGCTGTAAAGGTTTCATAATAAATTGAACCAAAACTTAAGCCTAACTAAAGAAAATGAAATGAGAATATCTATTATTTGTGTGGTTTGTACAAAGACAAATCCTGAAGATTGGAACTTTTCTAAAGTCATCGGCTTTAGAATGTTCTTGGGAACATGAGCCGTTTTTGAATCATGTTTGAAGAACATTTATCTCATCTAATTATTTGGCTTGAGAAATACCTTCAAAATGAAAATCTCCATCAATTTGCTTGGATTCTAGATCCATTTAACACCAGTGTTCCGTCTGAATTTACTTCTGCAGAAGAGAATCTTAACGATTATCTTGCAGCAACAGTTTGACAGAATTTTGGATTTCTACAAAAGATGAATATCCACTTCTGAATGATAAGGTTCAGCATATTTAAATTTTATTTTCAACGCTAAGCTAGGTTTTTGGCAGTTGCCATAATAAAATGCTAGTACAGAGCTAAAGTCAACGTAGAAAAAGAAATGGGGATGGCCGTGTCCAGTTTAATTCCACGATTTGAGAAAATGTGCCGAGATTTTCAGGCTCATCCATCCAATGAATTGTAAATTTAATGTTAATAAAGTAAACATTAAATGATGAAGATATAAGCATTTTTTTATTTTTTTCATTTCTTACTAGTCATAATTTTACAAAGGGTAGGGTGTCTTGGAGAGTTTTTAGTTGAAAAAGGGCACCACAACTCAAAGTTTGGGAACCACTGGTGTATTGGTATCACTCCATATATAAAGTAGTAAAGTATTAGAAAGACCCCCACGGAGGGCACCCCACCCATAGGCCTAGAGCACAAGCGTAGCTAATCGGCCTTAATCCTACAACACAAAACCCATATATAAAGTAGCTTGACTAATCTTATTTTTTTCTATGAAAAGTGAAAATTTCCCATAAATTTAGAAACTAATGTTCAATTAAAAAAAAAAAAACTGAGTTGCACCCCTCCCTCTACAACTTTTCATCACTACATTTATGGCGCCACATATGGGTAATCCTATATTTTAGAGAAATGCTCCTATATTTGTCAATTAAAGGTTGACAGCTCTGTTTAGAAAATAAGCATACAAAACAGACTGCTAATTGAAAAGGTTCAAAATCTCCTTACATTGCTTTGTTGGCTCGAAAGAAAACATATTAGCTTAAATTTGTGTATGAAAGACACTCAGGCCAACCCAATCAGAACATCAGCAAGGAAGATGCAAAACTCGGACTCCAGTTTTCAAGTTTTTAGAAAAATGCAAAAAAAAATTGATTATTAACAAACTTGATATTGTGGCACAATTTTATTTGTTTATTTTGTGTGTGATATTTATTGTCATAACTACTTGCACATACTTCCAAGCCTGTAATAATTCTGGTAAAACTGGAATTTTAAGTACGGAAAATGTATTTTCAGCAAACTTTTATGGGTAATGTTAGTTATGTTATTAAAAAAAAAGTACTAAAAAAATAAGTATCTGCAGATTAATTTTCATCATTATTTTGGAGGGTATTAAATCAAGCAGGTTTTTTAGTGTTGACATAACTTGTGTACATGATATGTCATGGCAGGGCACTTTTCGAATGTGTTTGCCAGATAACTTTGAGGGGGAGGAGATATTGAAAGTTGCACAAGGTTTACTATTTTTGATAATTGATCATCAAGTTTGGTGCCAAAAAATAAATCTTCAAAAATGTGTTTATGGAACAAGAAAGACAAGCACTGCACACTCATGGATTATGATGCACATTCCAAACAGTATTTAAAATGGTGAAGTATAGTTGGAATGTACAAAGATTATAAAACAGTTTTAAGTGATTTTAAGAAAGTTGCAATTCCAAAAATGTATTGTATCTGGAACCTGAAGACAAAACCTGGTACACTCATGGATTATAATTCAAATTACAAACAGTTTTTAAAATGGTGAAGTATAGTTGGAATATAACTAGCGGAAATTGTAAAAGTTTTAGTTGGTGATTTTACGATAGATTTCAATTCCAAAGATGTGTGTTATGGAACAAGGAAGTAAAGGGAGGGGGGGGTTAGGGGAGTCATAACCCCCCCATGAGGAATTTTTTGCCATACAAAATGTATATTCATCACTCCGTTATCACAAACCCCTATACATATATATGAGTTGAAGTAGTCGTAACCTCCCGCTTTTTAGAGGTTTTCTCAACACAGGGTGTCTACCAAATTACTGAAAGTCAATTTCCTGACTTTTGGGAGGTCCCGGGAAAAAATTCCTGACCAATGCATTTACTTAGGGAAATTGCACAATGCTTGTCTTTATATTTGCATATTTTGTACAACTTCTTTAAATCAATTTTGACTAAAGTATACAGGATTAAGCTTTCATCCATTGAGAAACAGAAGTAGTTGCACTTTCTGATAGAATGAACGAACTGTTCTTGGAAACACAGTCCTAAGATATAAGTTACCAAGTAAGCTAATTTGTCTTGACCGCGAAAGCATCGCTTGATGCTTTCGCAGTCCGAAAAATGCGTCGCAGCTGCTTTCAGTTTCCAGTCTGACAATTAGAGAGAAAGTGTAGAAAAAACAAAGACACGGAAAAAAAAAATTGAATCTTTTTGTGAATTTTCCGGACCCGTTATCCAATTTTCCGGTTTTTTCCAGACTTTCCGGACCTATTTTCCAATTTCCCGGCTTTTACCAGACTTTCAAGAGTGTTAGACACCCTGCACCTGCAACATCATTATTAGAGGTTTTTTTCAATATCAGTAGTACTATCACGTTTTAAAAAACGATCCATGTGAACAAAGAAAACAACGTGTGCTGCACTTTCCTTCCACAAAAGAGCTAAGCTTACATCCAAACACAGGACGGAGCAAGATAGGCTGGCGGGAAATGCAAGAGGAGACGTGACGTAACAAGAGGAGGAGCAGCTAACGGCATATCCCCCCCCCCCCCCCTCCCACACACACCACAAGTTCGCTCACAGCTGCCGGTGCCGAGGGAGAATGTTGAATTCCCTTCTTTCACGATCGGCACCGACACACAGGAGTGTTGACTCACAACAAAGCAGCTAGGGTTGCAAACCGCACCTCCGTGCAGGCATAATGCCCTAAAAAAAGTAAACATTTGCTCAATTCCATAGTTTTTTCGTACCATCCGTAGCTCCGTAGTTCATGCTACTTATTCGTATAAACTACGGATAATCCGTAGCAGTTGGAGAGAGTATGTATTATACCAGGTGATACCATAACAATCAAATATTTTCTAGCTTGTTAAACTCGTAAATTTACCCAGTGTATAGCAAATAAACCAGATAAATTTGGATTAAAATTCTGGCTGGCAGTGGACTTTAAAACTAGGGATGTAAGAGATAGGGATTTTGTCGGATATCTGATATCCAGCACTAAACATGTACAGTGAAACCTCTCAGAGCGGCCACCCCTCTAAACAGCTAGTTTTTCATGGCACGGATTTTTTGGCTCGTAGACTTAATGTTAAAATAACCTCTATCAGCGGCCACCCTACCCCCTCTAAACGGCCATCGAGTGGGATCATCCATCTCATTTTTCGGGAAATTCTACTCACTCCATGCTGTAATTTTGAGCGGAAAAACTCAAGGTCAGGTTTATGGTCGAATATAAGTCCCAGGAATAACTGGAATTGAATCTGTTATCTCTTTTGTATTCTTCCCACACCCTTAAGATGGGGAATCCTTGGACAATCAGGTGTTGAAGTTGTCCTACAAATTAATTTTTATCACTTTCAAGCGCTAATTCCTCAGGCGCTGACGAGGAATTTCCCGATGTTTGTAATAGCTAAACTTTCAACACAAGCGACTTTAGGAAAATCGATGAAATTGTTGAAAATTCCTAAGCAAACAAACCGGTTAGAGATCTGATTTTTAAAGTAAAAAACAAACTAGAAAAAATGGTTGTTCCAAAGAAAAGTAAAAACTTAAAACAGACACATATTGTATCATTTTTTCAAAAAAATGTAAGAAAGCATTAAATAATGTACTATTTTCTCTTTAGGTAAGTTTTATAATTCATTTTATATAAGGAATATGTGCCAGACTTGTTATATTACGCATTATAGCAATTATCTTATTATAGTAAATAAAACCCTTAAGAGCCCTCTCTAAGCGGCCAAATATTTTTGTCAAGGTGGGGTGACCGCTCAGAGAGGTTTCACTGCATTTAGTTATCAAGTGTATTTTTTAATTTTTTTTATATCATTACATCAGAACAATAAATTGCAAAAATGTTTCACACACCATTAAAGTATTTTTTAATAATTGACTTATAATTTACAAAAACCAATTATCTTAACATATATGTGTATGTAAAATTTACTTAAAATGTAAAAAGTTAAAATATTCTTTTTATGTGTGCACTACTGGCAGAAGCGAATAAATTTTAACTAGGACACATTTATTAATGTATCTATAATTGCAGATTATTTTCACACAATACCTATGATAGATTAGTTAATTTTTTCCAAACATAGGTTTAATGCCATTTTTCTGATTTAATAATTTAATATTAATTTATATTATCATTTTTAGTTTTATTTTAAGTTAAATTACTTTTAGAGATTGATAAATAAAAAGTAAATCTTTTAAATATTTATAATTTTCATGCTTTCTTTTGTAGTTTTATACAAGTATGAAACAGAATTTTTCAGGTTATGCATTAAATTTCTCTAATCGGAAATAGTATTTTTTAAACTACCAGTTAAAAAACAAAAGTAGATCTGTTTAATTGTTTGGCTTCTAAAATATACGAGCATTCTTATGTGGCACCATAAGGGGAAAAACTAGGGATGGAGGCAAAATCATTTCAAACATTAGTTTCCAGATTTTATGACAATTTCACTTTTTTACTCTTGATTTCGACATTCCAGCATACACACACACAAGCGTACGCAAAAAAAAAAAGTCAAAGTACTTTATGTATGGAGTGATAATCATACACAATACTGTAGTAGTAACTAAAACAGCTATTTTAAGCTAGTAAAATACCATGACTGTGCCCAAGCAGCCATATTATAATTTTCATTAATAAATATTCTATAAACACATTTTAAATGTACATATTTTAAGTAGACTTAAAAAATCGATTAAAACTTGCAGAAAATCCTAAGTGAATTTAAATAACTAAATTCATTAAAAAATAAGTATGTAAAATAAGGGTTAATTTTTAATCACTAGGTGTTGGAGACTTCAATAAAGGAATGCTCAGTAAAAGATTGTCATTTACAAAACGGATGAAGATTAAAAATTTCTCCCTGCCTCTCGAAGAAATTTCGAAGACAGAATAATTGAAGTTTCTTGTTAATTATCAGATGGTACTTGCGTAATATCCCAGCGGTCCCCCTGCCAAGTCAAGTGATTTTCCACCCAGGTAAATCCCGGACACATGAAATTATCGATGATTCAGAATTCGATTGGCAACAATTTGCCAGCAAATAGTTTGGCAGAAATGACCGCCGGGATAATATGTAAGTACCTATCTGGTTTCCGGAGCAAATTAAAAATATCAGAGAACTCCATGGGGAGAGTGTGGAAAATTGCATTATTTCTACGATTATCATGAGAGAAATAGCATGAAATCAACTCTAAATAATAGCCTAACTAATTATAAATGTTCTCAAAAACTACTGAACAAATGTTAAATTGTGTGCTTATTTTGAATGATCCATTTCCAGTGTTAAATTTCCGTTTTCAGTTATAAATATATCTGTCTGTTTTATGTATCACTTTATCAAGAATGTTCCAATATAATTTTCCATCCTGTCCCATACATATTATAAATAGAACTTTAGTAGTATATAGCCGGTTATCCAGCTGAGAAGTTGGATATTCGGATATCCAACGGTATTTCGGATATTGTAAAATCAGCCAGGTAGGCTGGATACTTGCCAGGTATCAGTTACATCCCTATTTAAAACCAAGTATTTCTTAAACACAGTGTTATGTATGTACATAGGAAAAGATGAAGATAGGGACAGAAGTCTGCAGAATGGTGAATCAGAGATCATCCTAGGATGAAAAAGGGGCAGGGTGAAGGGCAATTTAAGCTTTCAAGGGCACGTCAGAATATAAAGAGGCACTATATGAATATATATATATATATATATATATATATATATATATATACTCAAGAAAGTATTTAGGGGGTCCAGCTTCCCAAGAAATTTTAATTTTTGTTACTAAAAGAAAAATGAGTCTTTTTGTGAAAAATTCAACCTTTTTTACTGTTTGGACCCCCCCCCCCCCCCAAACTGTTTTCTGGATATGTGCCTGTATATACGAAGCGAATATTGCCATTTACTTTTTTAGAAAAAAGGTCAGCCAACAATACAATGCTTTTTCATATTAAATCTGCATTTATCGTATCTAAAGGTGCTTTTTTTTTTTTTTTTTTTTTTTAAGGGGGGGGGGTGAGGAGTCTACATATAAAATAATTGGCACTTAAAATTTTTCATGTATAGTTATATAGGCATAAAAAAATGGTTAACTTACGAGAGGAGGTGATTAGAATAGTGTTGACTCTAGAAAAAAAGGGTTGACAGCGGAGAAATTTCAACAAGGGCACCCTGTTCTTAAAAAAGGCACTTTGGGGTTCCACGAGAATGTTCAGGTAGCTAACATATATAGACACTGGTTTGAAACTATCTGATCCCCAAAACTTTAACATGTAGAGTTGTAATGTGTGTTCTGACTACAATGCATAGTTAGATTTTTTCCAATTTGTCTTTTTCCCCTGATCTTTTGGAGAAAATATCCTGTAGAAGTAAGTGTAAGCGAAATAGGAAAAAGGATTTGTTGATAATATTTTGCTCTAAGCATGACATAAATATGTGAATTAAATCTGTAGATAACTAGAAGTTTTTGATTTTTTAAAAAAAAGAAGTTTTAATAAAAGTAATTTTGAATTTTCTGCTTTTTTTTTTTTGCTCGAAATTACATAACTTACATGTTTATTATTTATAAGAATAGTACATTTATTGAAGAAGGTTTCAGAAATTTTTAGCCAGACATGATTTGTTAGGCAGTAGGGGAAGTCAGAGGGACTGCTAATTTATGTTTCTCAATTTTATGACACTATCACTACTGGACCACAATTATATGGGATGTTTTATCTATATTGGTACAAACTTTTAAACAGAAAAGGACTGTCAGTGTAAGTGGATTAGGATAGATGTGTTCAGCAAATAATAAAATTTAATAATATAAATCAGAATTCAAATTATTTTGTTCAATAATTATTGAATGAGTACCAAGTAAAGATTTTCAAAGTTACCCTTATTACTATTAGACATTTAAAATTGGATCAAACAATTTAACTCATCCATTAATTGATAACTATAGAAATTGGGAAAATTGAATTCTGAACACAGAAGATTGCTAGAATAAATGACATTCATGCAAATTTTGTATTGCATCCAATAGTTGGAATGTACACCCTAATAAATCAAATTACTGAAATATATTTGTTCTTCTCTTTCACTTCTAATTTAATGTTTGCTCATTCATGAAAAGTGAATATAAGTTTTTTTAAAAAGCACTATTCTTTAAAATAAATAAAAATAATTACTACATGTAAGTTTTTTAGCAGGTATAAAATAAATATTTTTTTTAACTCACAGAATTGTCCAAATGGGTGAAATAAAGTTTATATTTTAAATATTTTTTTTCATAGCTTTATTTTTAATTTTTTGTAGCATACTCAAAAAGTTCTCTTTTAAAACACTAAATTTTCATTCTTCAACCTTGCTTTAATACTTTTAAAATAAAAAAGTATTAAATATTTTAACTATCAAATGTTTTTAATCAGCTTAAAATAATAAAAATAATTAACATCATGTTGTCAAAAGTACTCAAACAAATTACATATTTAAAAAAACTTCCAGAATCATTTTGCATTTTTTTTGTTTTTTAGTTTTTAAAAACTGAAAATAAGCTTAAATTGATGACAGTTAGTTTTATGAATAACTTAAGACACAATTTGTTTTCTTAAGACATTCTTTCCCAGAACTAGCTTTCTATTGCTTTTATTTATTTATTTATTTATTTTATTTTATTTTTGCTTCATTCATTAAAATGTTGAGAACTTTTTAAAAATCGGAAGATACATAATATGAATAGTTAGACTACCAAATCTTGTCAATAGTCTGATTTACTAAATTCTGCAGTTACTCCACTTTAGTACAATTAAAACTGCTGCGTAATATGGGGGGGGGGTCCGCCCGGGCGGCAAGGTAAAAACAAAGATGGTGGCCGGCAGGACACCTAGAAATAATATGGTGGAAAACTAAAAGGCCGAAATGGGGGGAAGAATGCTGAAACTTAAAAAAGAATGGGGCGGCAAACTGAAGGACCGCACCGGGAGCCAATAACCCTGCAATAGCAAAAGATCATTATTATGCTCTTAATTTGGCAAAAGCATAATGTGTTTCAATTGCTGTATTCGCAAATCGCTCGATTTTCAGACCGATTTGAGTGGATAAAGCCACTGAACATGGTTGACGGCTGAAATGTTGAAGTTCCCACGTTGGGGCACGGCCGCGCAACTGTCGGTCTGGAGTTTCGGTCGGTTTCATCCAGATGTAAAGTCAATACAAGTTAGAGCTCCTTAAAAAGTCATCCAACCAAGACCCCCCCCCCCCCCCTCCCCGCCAAGCCTAGACAAGAGATATCCCTTGTCTAGGGTTGCCATAACAAACAAATCCCGCAGAATTTTCGAATTGCAAAACGTCGTTTTGCTAAGGCATACTTTCTGTATCATCTGTAATTATATATGATTAGTAAATAACTGCTATACATTAAGAATAATATGCACTAAGAAAGCCGATTAAAAAGAGGAAATCGTTTAGGGGAGGAAATAAACTTGTTAGTGTGCAAAACTATTAAAAACATCGAGAAGAGCAACAGCTGGCAACGAACACTGGAATAATGATTGTTTGATAACTCGCAACTACATAATTATCAAACGTAAATACCAATATTTGTGGATTGACAAATGGAATCAGAAATATTTAGATAAAAAAATTTTTAAATTTTGAATTTCCCAACTGTATTTTCTTCCCCCAACTCCCAACTGAAATGCCCATGTAGACTTAGTTCTGCCCTGCGATCGGGCTTCTCATTTGAGTCAGCAAAAACAAAACACACTAGGGGCCTTTTCGGGTTACTCGCTCGCGCAAATGAAAACAGACAATGAAAAAGGCATTAACAGTATTTTTATCTGAAAGAATAGAATATTTGAAAAAGGCATTTTAATAAATTACACTTGTGGGAAAGATCAGATTTCATAGACTGTTTCTGTGAAAGGGCCGCTTTCATTCGAACCTATTTTTATGATAGGGTTATTGTACTCAATCGTATTTCTGTGAATGTGCCGTTTTATTTAACGTATTTTCGTGATGGAGTGATTGTTGACTAAGAATAATAAAAATTTAAAAGGAGGGGAGCAGAAAGAAGAGAAATTGGGCAGCTGGGCACTAAAAAGACGATGAAAGAGCCGCCGGGCGCTGCGCCCTGCCAAATCAATCTAACTCAACACTCTGGTGAAGGTGCTAACTAATGTCAACAAAGTGGAAAGAGATGCTGCAACGCAATAAATGTAAACAGAGGGGAGAGGATGGCGCCATGAATGAAATTGGGGCTAGAAGAGCGGCAGGCAGGGCACTGTTTTTGGGTGGCAAAAGGGCGGCGATTTTTTTTTAAAGGGCAAGTAGGGCGGGATTTTTTGCTTTAAAGGGCGGGCAGGGTGCAGCGCCCTTCGAAAAACGCCTAGGATGAACAGTGGGTGAATAAGTCATAATAAAACTGGTGGAATAGTTTCTTTAAGGAAAAAAAGTCACAACTGACAATTTTTTAACATCTCGAATGAAGATTGACTTTTTTTTTTTCTGATTTAATATCACAGAATGTTATAATAATTTTAATATTATAGATTTCTATCTTAATTACAACAGTCCTGATTTTGTTAACTATTATACATATAAGTCATTATACCTACGTGTATTATGTACATAAACAAAATAAAACAAAACTTTTTGAAATGGCACCTAAGGGAAAGAGTTTGGCAACTGAATAAAAATAGTTGAAGCACATCTAAAATTGATTACTTAGAGCATTTTTAAAAAATGTCATCAGAAAAAGGATTCGGGGTTTTTTGATTTTGTAATGCAAATATGTATTCATTTCTCTGTAGACTGTTTTAAACTTGGTAATTTACTGCTGGCTGTTTTTCTTGATTTATATTATCAATAGTTGATGCATCTAATGCTGTTTGAAACAAATCTACTCATATTCATTGAACTATTAGTGTATGACATTTTAAAATCTTAATCATCATTAGAAATTTTTCCAACTCTGCTAAATATGAAATCAGTTTCAATTCTATACTTTAAATTTTGTGTAGAAATTTTGGGATTACTTGACCAACATTCTTCCTTTACTGTCTACTGAATAGGATTGCCAGCTTTCATCCGTGCTGCATTAACCGTAACTGCTTTGTTATCAATTCATAGTGCTAAAGCATACTATATTGTTTCGATTTAGCATTCTCTAATAGTGTCGGAACTTTGCGAAATAAAGTCAAAGGGTAGCAAAATTCCTTTTGCAATTGATGAAACATCAAAATCAAAAATTATAAATAAACTGTTTTCTTCATTTTAAGCAAAATTTTGTGTACAACATATTAGTCTTAACGAAGTTCAACAGTAATTACTTGATATTGTATTTCTATTTTTTTTTAATTAAGAGACTATATTGATTATATATTTAAATTTTTAGTGCAATAATTTTATGATTTAATAGACATGTATTTTATTGTTTGAGTATTTAAAACTTTCTTTTCTTTCTTTTCAGACTGACCACAAGAGTAAGTACTTTCTTGAATCAAACTTAATATTATTTATGTTATCAGTTTATTTAAAGAAAAAGAAATATGTATTCTATGTTGCATTCTCTTTGACTTTTTTACTGTTACAAAAAAGTTGCATATCTTAATATTTATGATAAGTATTTCTTTTGTCTTGGTTTATATCCTCTGATTCCTCCCTTCATTTTGATTACTCTTTTTAGTACTTTTTTCATGAAATTTTCATTCATAACTTATATCTAGTTTCTTAGGCATATAATTGCAGGTATGTTGGAACTTTTATGTCTTTGTAAATCTATTATCTCTAATTTTCAACAAGCTTTTAGTTAAACAGATTAGTGTTTTCAGTTCTAACTAGATTTTAGAATTGTATTAATCATTAGATTAATTGTACTGCAACATTAAAACCTGTAGTGTGGTTGTAGAAATGTCTGAGTAAAGATTTTAATTTAAAAATGAAAAGCTGTATGTGAAATTAAATCTTTAGCTTGTTTCGGATTTAGTTTGTTTGATAAGTTATATTTTACAGTTGTATTTCCTTGGCTATGCCCCATGTAATTATTCAATTAGTTGTTCAGTGATGTAAACAAGGTACAAAACTCACAGAATTCTTGAACAGTCTGATTTCTGGAAATGTTCAAATAGAAGCATTAGAAAGGGGAACAGAAATTGCCTTAAAAACTCCATGTGATCAAGGAATCCGAGGTTTTGATGAAAAATCGGTTTTATTTGGTGGAAACTTGAATGATGAATTTGTTCTAAATTGTTCTATAATGAAACCTCTGAATAACATCTATTAGTGGAACTATTCAAAAGTGACCATCCTTTAGAGGTGGTTATTGTTTCAAGGTTTAATATAATAAGTAAATCGAAATGAAATTAATAGGGACACATGTTTATTTTAGCTTCACTGAATCTCATTGATTTCAATTCAGATTTTAAAAGATTGTTTTTTGGAGTTTTTTTTTATGAGTGCCAAGTATGTTTTTTGAAAGAAATAATAATATTATGGTTTTTCCATGCAGCTCATCATCTTTTTGATTAAAACAAAAATTTTGTATTGTTTGAAAGTTTGTAAGAACACTGGAATATGTTTTGATATTAGCAAGGCCTCAACTAGCAAGGCACAATCGATCACTAGGCATCCTGTAGACAGGGGTGCCAAAATAGTCATGGTTTCAAAGTAAGATGAGCAAAAAATAAGCTTTGCCCTGGGTAGTGTAAACATCAGTTACTGCACTTGGTATTAGTAGTGGGTTTTTTTTTTGTGTGTGTGTGTGTGTGTGTGTGTGTGTGTGTGTGTGAGACAAATAAACTTAACATTGCTCACACTTAGTTCAATTGAATGGCTGTTAAGATTTTTCGTCATGCCAACAAATGGCTGCTTGAAATTCACTGTTCATGAGTTAGCTTTAATGTCCATCCTAAGGAGCATGTTCGGTACCACTGACATCTGGCCAGTCTTCAGAAGTTTCTGTTGTTCAGAGGTGGTCATTAAAGGAAGTTGCCCTTAAAAATTTTTCAAATTTAAATGTCATTGCAGGAAGATGCTTAAATCCAATTTAAAGTCCAGTGATTCACAGCTGTGTATCACTGGTATTTATTGATTATGTCATATATACTGATACACTTTTTTTCCCCCCAAGTCATTAAAAAAACTATTATACTTCGTGATTACTTTCATTATTAAGTATATAATTTGTTGATATATACAAAACTTGCTTGATAAATTAAAAACTTCTTAAGCATAATTACATGTCTTGTGTAAAAAATAGTGGATATTACTGAATGAAAACTTTCTTACCTTAATACCTTAAACTCTTCAGTCCCCATACTGGCTGAGGCGTCCATTACATTAGATTCCTGGAACGTCTCTACCATCCAAGAACGAGTCTTACTCACTGTGACGTTGTCTCGGATTAATAGGAGCGGCTCTAATAATCTCATCACAGCTAAATTTAATTCTGTTAGCAAACACTACCGTCTGTGTGGTAGCATGTAATAAAATCACTTGTCAAAACTTAACAAAATTTAATTTTAAACATAACAATTACTGGTACAAATGCAGTCTAGTACCGGATGTGCAGTCTCATCTCAGACCGGCTGGAAGTTCATTGATCAACTTTTTTCTCGCAGCAAAGAAAATCGTACACCTCGGAGTGCAGTCCAGGGACATCTGCATCTCTTCTCTCCGTTCAAAGGTATCTGGCCTCTTGCTCGGGTTTCTTACATCATCTGGGGGTCAACCTGCCTTCTGACCAGCTTATTGGCCTAGGCTGCCCATACGTCATGGCAGCTCCTTCTGGTCATATTCGCTTTGCCGTCACTAAGGCAGGTGCCTTTCCCATGCCTCGTCGGTCCTCTTGAAAGCAAGAAGCCTAAAATTGCTCTTTTCAGCTAAGAGTCCGGAGTCTAATACTGTCCTTTGTCCTTCCAAACACTCAGTCGCCGTTCGCACATTCAATTGCAGGGCTGCCAACTACTATGCATTTGGCGTAGTAACTACGCATTGTTTACTTTTTCTACGCTCTACGCAACGTATGTTGAGAACTACGCTTTTTTCCATCTTTTTCAAGGTAAAGAAATCTACAGCCAAAAATGTACCATCTTATTAAATTTGGTATTTTTTTATATTTCAATATCCCTATCTTATTTTATGTTTCGTACATGGATAGAAAGATATCTGCGCACCCCTGCCAAGTAATCGACTTGACGTTGGCGCAAGTTAGCTGGCCGTAAGATTTTTCGACTCCTTGGCTCTCTTCCCAGCCACGGAAACATTCGCTAACGGATCTTGGCCAATGGGATGACTCTGCTCAGAAGGCTTTCTTGACATCAACGAAAGCTACCGTTCCTACCATGTTGGGCTCCCGTTGGGCTTGGGCAACAGAAATACGGGGTGCGTACATCTATTTTCCTTGATCGTGCGTGCGCTGAAACTTCTCGGTTCCCTCTCTACTTTGTGCTGTAGGGAAATAAATATGAATTGCGCGCGAACGGATTGAACTATCATTGCGAACTAAGTCGCGTTCTTTAGGCGTATAGTTTATTTATCCGTTGCTGTTATTATTTTGGTTTAGTATACCGCGTGCACGTGCTACTTTATAGGACTCCGTGGTTTATCGCTATGTTAAAATAACGGAATTAACGTTTGCAGTTGAGTACTGCAGTAACGTATCAGTTGAGGCGGGGGAAAAAAAAAAAAAAAAAAAAAAAAAAAAAAAAAAAAAAAAAAGATTGCGGGCCAAAAAGGCTAAGCTTCAATATACATCCTACTTTTTTTTTGGCTCCAAAATTAGCGATAAATGTATTTGACGTTTTTCTGGAAATGCGAATAAATTCTGCACTACATTCCGTTTTTATTCTTTTTCACGTTTTCTTAACATTTTTTAATTCTTTTTGTTGTTATTTTTTAGTTTTTCGATAATTTTTATCGTTAAGATGAAACGCTGGATTGAGGGTTGCGGAGCCTCCCCCCCCCACACACACACACACACACATAAAATCAATTGTTAGTTAATATTTTTTAAATTTGTGTTGTTTAGATTCTTTACCCTAAATTCTTATAACAAATATTCAAATTTTAGCAGTGTATTCAGTTGGAAAACACATTTGAAAATGCTCACAGCTACTTTGTTTCTTTGGCGCCGTCAAAAACGGCATTTTTGCACCAAAAATCAAAGTAGGGTGTATTTTGAATGTGGGCCAATTAGCAATTGATAATGTAGAAAATGAATCTGTTTGTAGCATTTGTGCTGTTAATTAATAAGTATCATATTTTTATTTTCTCAATGTAACTTTTTTTTAGTTAGTTTTTAAGGGCAATGACTTCAGGGTGTTTTAGTGTAGGTGATACAAAATATCATGGTTCCAAGGTGCATCTAGTATAACAAAAGCGCGCAACTACACAAACATTGAAAACTACACCTTTTTATTCTTTGTACTACACATAAAGGTTGAAAGATGTTGGCAGCCCTGCAATTGTGCAGGTGCACTAAGGCGGGGGGGGGGGGATGGTACATCACTCAATACAAGAGTTATTGATTGCGTTACACCCATTGAGGTTTAAGAACTTAAGAGGGGAAACTGGTAATCCATTTATTCATCCTCTAATCAATCATCATGGTACCTTTAAACAGGTGTTGAAGTAGCCAGCTCATGCTTACAACCCACATAGTCATATAAGTTTATTGCTATCGCACATTTCTGCATGGTGGTAATTATTTGTATGCACTGCAAAAATATGGCATTTAGACACTGTGAAGTTTTGACACTAAAAGAAATAAATGCTATTTCGTTTATTCTTCATCAGAGGATGATTCGGTATTTCCCTTAAAGCAATGAAGAAAATGATGGAGATGAAACATCTGTCATATGCTCTTAATATAGATGTCCCAAATTCTTCTGGGAGTCTGAGAGAAGATGAAAAAAATAATGATGAAAATTATGATTTCTTGTGGACAATCAACCTGGAAGATGTTGAAACTAGAAGGAAATTTAAAGGATGTCCAGGCCCAAAACATAATTACTTCCTGGTGTGTCTGCAGGGGACTTTACTTTTCATTGATATTTACAGGTGATGATTGTAAGAATTTGAAGATAAGTACTAACAAGTATGCTGAATTTTCAAACAAATGCAGGGAAAAAGGATGGCAGTTGGATACCAATATCCAAGCATGAAAGTTTTCAGTCTTTGACTGAATTCAGTCTTTTTTCAAAATCATTCGGCTGTTTTTGAGATCTGTGCAAATGAATTTTGTCATACTGAATACAATGATACAATGAATATTAATTTAATAATGAATACATGTGAAAGAATAACAGCTAATGTGTTAAATGCATAATAATTTATTTGTTCTGTATGATCCACAGCAAAGTTCAGTCTTTTCAGCTGTTTCGTGCTTTCATGCCTGAATATCTGATATAAGTGAGATTTTTTTTTTTTTTTTTTCCATATTACTAAATTACTAGCATCATTGCCCGTGCCGTGGAAGAGAAATGCTCATTGCTCTTAAATATAGATTGTAAAGAGAAATGTGAAAGTGAATCCTCCTGCTGCAATGATAAAAAAGACATGGAACTTCCCGCTGGGGGTGGGGGAAAGGGGGAGGGCAGTCTGCCTGAATGTCGCATAGTAGCAACTTGATGTTAGAGGAGGATTAGGACGCTCGCTGTCTAATCCCTTCACTCTCCACCTCTAACCACTCCTTCTTTCTTTCATCCTGCCTGAGGCTGGAAGAAAATTCAAGCTTAGCTTTCTCTTGTCCTATTTAGTCAATAGCAGACCTGAGATCATTTTCAAATGTCTCACTGCTGCTAACAACTTTGGATAATCTGCCAAACTCCTTAAACTCGCCATTCTTAGAACAATAACTTATTTTCTACTTTTTGAGCACGAGCACGCTTTAACTTGCTGCCTTTTAAGTACAATTTTGTGTGAAAAAAGGAAAGAGAGTGGGGAAATAAACTGGCGACTGGTACATAAATTTGCAGCCTCCACTTTCAAAAATACAGTCCGCGAGTGCCGTCCGTTAATTTTGACCTTTAATAATGAGGCCTGTGCAAAGCAGAAGTTTTTAATTTTACCTTTTTTTTATTCTGCATTTTCAGCAAATTGTGTTTGAGTTTTGTATGAGTCTACAAGAATGTAGTTTAAGCTTTGTTTAGTTATTATAAGAGCCAGGATTTCATCTAATTATGTGTGTTAGTAATCATTTCCAGAAGAATGTTACACATTTGATTAATGAAATCTTTCAATTTTATTTCTTTGTCAACAAGTGTGTATTAGGGAACTGAATAAATTATGCAGTGGAACTCTCAATTTTGTATCTTTCAAAATATTCAATTCAAAAATAATGCATGAAAACTTAAAAGTGGTTTAGTGAAGTTTTATATTATTCATCTGAGATTAATTTCATTGTGTTAACTTCAGTGTAAAGGACTAAGAAGTAGGAGATTTAAAATTGAGGTTGTATTTCAGAGGAAATTTTTTATTCCTTTAAAAATGACCGTTTATTAAATAGTTCCTTTTTGGTCCCTTTTTCTTACAGATGGTCCCTTTTTCCCCTTTTTTTTTGATAGAAAATTTGGTGGGAGCCCTGCAGATGGGTAATCGTAGACCTACCAAATTTTGTATGGAAATTCTCCAGGATGGGTCCTGACATACCTCAAAGCATGTTTTTTTTTTTTTTTTTTTTTCCCCTCCCAAAATTCACATTATTTCAGGTTATATTGATGAACTTGCTGCAAAAGGCTAATTTTTGCTCGCCCCTATTTTTCAATTTTAACACCCCCACCACACACACACCATGAGGATTTTTTTGCCATATAAAATGTATATTCTTCACTCCCTTATCACACACATGTATGCATACCTGCCAAGTGCTACAGATTTTCTGTAGTTTCTACGTAAAACCGAAGTAAACTACGGAAATTTTGCATTCTGTCTTTCTTTCTTTAACAAAAAAACTTGTTTGATAAAAATATATATTTGTTTTATGACTTAAAAAGCGCTTTAGTGCGTATAATGTGCACCAATGGATTCTGAAAGGAATTTCTTTTCCTCATATGATAAACAGAAACTCTGCATTCTTCCAACAGTGCGAGCGTGCATGCTGCTTTAACGGTGCAGCTCGTTTTTCTGTGGGCACGGCGAAACAACTCGGACGGTTTGCCAATTGCAGAACTTGTTTTCTTCAACTAGGTGAAGTGGGAAGCAGGACAAACGGAAAGGGGGAAGGTGGGGTGGAAGCATCAATTCTCTTGTGTGGCTCATGATTCTCTTGCTACTTGCTTTCCATTTTCAGTCCCACATTGCCAGATCTTTCGATTTTTCTACAACATTACAACCAATGACTGTGACGTCATTTGCAACTTGCAACCACTTGTGATTTATCAACCACTTGTGATTTCTGGCAGCACTGTTTCTGTCCCCATCCCCAGTCCAGTGACTGTTTACGTTGAAAGGAAAGTGGCACGTGTATCGTGAAAATGGATTCTGCTGATTGTGATTGAAATGCCAGAAAAAAGCGTAAAAATGACCAAAAATATCATACAGCATATACAGAACAGTGGCCAAGCTTAATTAAAAGCCGTTTATCAGACAGGCATGTGTATTGCACAGTTTACTCTTCTGATTTTTCAATTGTTCATGGAGGTAGAGATGACTGCAGACGACACGTGATTTTGTAAAAGCATACAGACTACATGAAAATAAAAACAACTAGTAAGCCTCTAACAAGTTTTTTCGACAATAAGGATGTTCAGTCATTGACGGCCGCAGAAGCTCTATTTTCACGATTTTTAGTGGAACATAATACATAGCTGCCAACTCTTCCGTTTTTCAACCTTATCTTCCGTCTTCCGATTTTTATCCAATATCTTCCGGTATTTCAAAAAAATATGTATTATCTTCAGATTTAAAAAAAAATATATATACATTTTTTTCTCTGACCATCTTTCGGCACACATGCACAATCAAAAATCGCCCTAGCGCCACCTCGGAAGTTTTTTTCCTTTTCTCCCTCCCTCCTTCTTGGTCATACGGGAGGGGAGAGTGTTCTGTTTTAAGCTCCAAGGTGGAATGTGGTGGGGAGCCATTGAGCAAAGAGTGGTTTTATTGGTAGTTAATTGAATTGCGAGTCCAAAGTAAATATTTTACAACTTAGCAAAAAAGTTTTGGCAACTTTGGCAGAGTTTTCGGCATGTAAACACGTTGCGATTAAGTTTTCAGTTCTTATTGACACGTTCGTTCGAATTTATTCGTGTTAATTTAATAATGTTGAAGAAATCACAGAATTATTACTATTAACATTTTAAGGAAAAATATTCAGAAGATTTTCCTTTCATGAAAATTCATCTAAAGAAAGCACATTCGCTTTTTGCGTGGCATGCAGATCCGATTTCAGCATTGCGCATGAAGGTCGGAACGATATCACTGCACATTCAAATAGAACAAAAAATCGTAAAAACTGTGCTGTTCTCGGAAATAACAAGTCTCTTGACAATTTTTTTCCAGCCGTGCAGTTAATGGGAAATCAGTCATTAATCAGCACAATTTATCTGTGACTTGCGTGGATCATGCTGGACAACTATTTAAAACTATGTTTCCGGACTCTAAAATAGCATCGGAACAACATTTTTCAATTAATTTCCCCGCTTTTTTCAGTTGCTAAATACTTTTATAGTGCTAAGTTTAATAAATTGTATTGCAAATATAAAGTCTTTTCACGTCAAAAAATCTTCCTTTTTTCTTCCATTTTTTGACTCTAGATCTTCCTATATTTGAAGCTTCAATGTTGGCAGCTATGATAATATATCGTTAAATTCGGCAGATCATGCCGGAGTGCTTTTTAGAAGAATGTTCCCTGACTCAGAAAGCACCAAAAAATATGGTAGCGGCAGGATAAAAACGACAGCTATGATTAAATGCATGGCAGAAGGGGGGGGGGAAGCTGTGATTGATATTATGAAGAAAAGTTCATTTTCAATAGCCACGGATGCCAGCTATGATATCGCTGACAAAAAGCTTTTCCCAGTTGTAGTGACACTGTACAAGGAATCAGATGGCCAAGTGAGTACTTCTCTACTTTCTTTATTGGAATCTGTTGATTCAACCAGCGAAGGCATATTTAATCTTCTTGACAGTGAATTATCCTGTCTAGAGATTAAGTGGTAGAACTGTGTATCGTTTTCCTGTGATAATGTGAGCAATATGATTGGAAAATATAAAGGTGTAGTCTCATTCCTTCTAAAACAGCATCCCCATATAAAAGTTATTAGATGCTGTTGTCATTTGATACATAGGGCTGTTTTAAAAGGAACAAAATAATCTCTTCCTGTGGATATGGAGTTATTAGTTATCCAAATATTTCATTATTTGGAGAAGAGTAGTAAAAGGAAACATGAATTTGCCCTTTATCAAGAACTCTGTGGGGGGGGAAAAACCTCATACAATTTTGAAACATGTAAACACTAGATGGTTGTCTTTGGAAAATTCACTGAATAGGATTTTAGAACAGTGGGAACCTCTGCAGGTGTTTTTTGATTCTGAAGGGGTTGATGTGAAAAATAAAAATGAGCAATTTAAATCAGTGAGCAGAATTCTCCATGATCCCTCAACAAAGCTGTATGCTTTGTTCTTAAGCAATGTATTTCGTGTGTTTAATAAAACAAATTTAGCTTTGCAAAAGGAGAAGCCCTGTATTCGTAATTAAGGGGATGAACTGAGAACATTATTTTTTAATTTAATTGCTTGCTTTGTCAAACCATCTGCTGTTGCAAAAGCAGATGTTCTCAGTGTCTACTATACCAAAGCAAAAAAACAAAACTATGATGAAGACATTGTTATTGTTGCAAGAACCAGACAATTTTTGAATGATGGGAATTTCTCTGATGAAGCCATGACACTGTTCTTCAGTTCCATAAGAAAATTTTTTTGTGTTGTTTGTGACTATATTCTAAAAAAGTTCCCTCTTGAAGATGAGTTCCTTAAGCATGCAGAAATAGCTAATAAAGAAAAGAACTGCAGTGCATTTCAGCTCTCTACATTATTTCTGTAACAGGTTTCCCAAATTGTTTGAAAACATTTGTCTTGATGATTTAGAAAGTGAATTTGCCAGCTACCAAATTCAAACTTTTCTTCGGATATAATTGAATGCGACAGTATTGATATATCATGGCACAAAATATCCTTACTGTACACGTACAGGACAAAAAAAATATCAGATGTTACCAAAAGTTATATTTACTATTCTGACTGTGCCACATAGCAATGCCATAACAGAAAGTGTTTAGCTTGATTCGAAAGAATCAGACTGAATTTCGATCCTCACTTGGTTTAAAAACAATGGAATCTATACTTATCGAAAAACTTAGCAGTGAAAATTGTTTTGAAAAAACATTTAATGAAAAAGAACTCCAAATGCTTAAGAGTGCAATGTATTCTGCACAAAAAAAAATGAATCAATAAAAGGGTAATTAATGTATATGTCAGTGTGATTTTTAAAAAAGATTTTGAATGTATGTAATATTCAAATTATGTCCCTCTTTTATTTATGTATGTGTGCGTGCTTATATGTAAATATGTGTGCAGTGCATGGACTCATACACGTACAGGTTATTGTTGTTGTTGTGCTACTGATGAGCAACTTTGAATGTTGGCAGGTATGTGTATGCATATATGTGGGTTGCAGAAGTCGTGACCCCATCCATCTCCCAATAAAAAATTTCTGGCTACACCACTGCTAGGTTGCCATATTTGGCAAGTTTATTAAAAGAAATCAATTTTAATATAGCACTTCGGTGTGTATTTAAAATCTGAACGTGTTTCAGATTTTCTTACTTTTTTTTTTTTTTTTTTTTTTCCCTCTCTGTTTTTTGATTAAGGCCAATATATCTAGAAGCTCTTCAGCATAGTCAGATAAAAAATAAAACTATCTGCGCACATAATCCAAAACTATCTGCAAACTCATAATAGTTCGTGATAGCTAAATACATACTGTATATATGAACACGTGTATATGCATATGCGCACATATCTGTGCAATGCGCTTGGGCTATAGTGACTTAAAAAAGATATTTCTTTTAGGTAACTATCCATAAAATAAAATAAAAACTTGGAATTACCGGAAAATGCATTGTTACAATTATCTGCAAGACCTTTGAATGTATCCGTGCGCGCGTGCGTCTACATTATCTGACTAGGCTCTTCAGTATTAATATAGGAGGAAAATAATTTGTTCTGTTTTGTAGAATTTTATCATGTAACTATCATATTTTTGTAACCAGGGGCTGCCCGACACTATTAGCATCGCGTCTGGGCGCCTGCTTCGAAGGGGCATCATTTTGAACTCAAAAACTAAGTAGAGCATTAACCCTCTGGCTGCTCATCCAGTGATTTCCACAGGCAGCTCAAATGTAGCAAAATTTGCTCATCCCTGATTTTCGCGGGCAGGATTTTTCTTCCTTTATTTAAGAGAGCATCCTGCATTTTCACCGTTTAACCAGTGAAATAAATTGGATAGTGTTAGGCGTTAATTTAGGTTTTGACCAACAGATGTTCTTATTCGTCCGTTAAATATTGGCATTTGAAGGTACTTGGGTACTCTTGAAGGTACTCTTTCGCTTGTTTTCTGCCTTTTTCTAATACGAAATGGCTGCTAGAAATCATCCAGCAATTGACAGAGTGTATATTCCGGATGATTTATGAGATTCTAAAAGAGATTTTAGTTTTGATAGTGATAGTGATTATTTTTTGGACTGTTCCTCAGACAGTGATGAATCTGACCATGATTCAATAAGCCTGCAAAGTGTTAGGTGGTGGTGCATTTTCTTATATTATGTAATAAACGTAAATTAACTGTAAGCTTAGTTTCTTATGATAAAAATCTAAATAAAAAATCTTTTCTAGAAAGAAAAAATGCACATTTCAATTATCTAATGTATATAGATTTGAAATATGAAAAAATAAAATTACACAATTTTTGAAGTAATTTTGGTCCACAAATTGAGCAGTCAGAGGGTTAAAGGGTGCGTCTTTTTTACATTAGCAGGAGGAGACACTTATCTTAGGGCTGCTCCTGTTTGTAACCATCTTGATTTTAAATTCCATTCAGAATCTGAGAGATTTCAGTGCCAAGGAAGCCAGTGAGGAACAGGATTCTCTCTGAACAAGATTTATTAAGATGGCGAACTAACTGGTCGCCGGAGACAGCTAGTATATCCGTAATTCATAACATAGAATTTCCAAATCCTCCGTTCGGCAAAAAAATTGTCATTAAGGGAGGTGGTTGCTCAAAGAAGTATAAATATTTGATAGGCAAAGAAAATGCTAAAAAAATATTCTTTGTTTTTTATTTAAGAAATTGCATACTAATGCATAAGTAATTATACAAATGTATTCTATAATTTAAATTTTAATAAAATACTTAGAAGTTTTGGATTCTTCCCCCCCCCCTTCCCTGTGTCTTTGAGAAAATTCTCTCTACTTTATTTTTTACATCCAACAAAAAATCATTTATCCTGATATTCTTCTGCATTCAGTATCTACCATAATAAAGTTTGTTTTTTCTCACAGCATAAATTAACCACAAACTTCTCCAAATTTCCTTTTTTATGTTGATTAATCACATCAATACACTGCTCCAGCAGTAAGGTGAAAATCACTCATTTCTTAAACACATCTCTTCTCTAACCTAAGAGATTTATATGTAATGTGTGTACTTGCATCTGCAGGCCCGGTCGCTTATAGAGGGTTGTGTGGTTTCTTCTAAAAGGATCTTTTAACATTACGTATAGTTAATGTAAAAAATTGTTACCTTAAAAAAATTGGTTGTTGGAGGTCACTTTATAGAGGGGGTGGCTCCATAGAATCATATCTTCATATATTAAAGCTCATATTTCACCATTAAAACCAAAAATTGGACAACCAATGGTCAAGTAGATAGGACACTGAACATTAGTAAATGGCTCAAGTGTGAAGGTACAAGGTTCTGGCCAGCTGCTTAGCTTCTGGTCTTTTTTTTCCTTTCCAATTGGAGGCATTGGCAACTACTAAGACCGGAATTATTAGTCTCTATTATAAGGACACCTAGTAGGTGGACCTACGTTGCCTGCTGCTGGTCTAATGAACTGGAATTTTGGGTGTTTTCCTTCAGATGTAATGTGATTATGTATTTCAGCCCCTTAAAAGGTCATCTGCCTTAGACATTCCTCCGTTTGGCAGCTAGCCCTAGTCCCAAGAGCAGAATTATATCCAGTGTTCTGCAACATGAGCTCAAACAGTTGCAAATGTTTTGCAGGCATTTTGTCCAAATCAGGCAGACCACAGTAAATTGCAAAACAGATTGTGCAAAAAGTGAAGAGACAAGGCATAGCATAAAGAGCACATCTCTTTTAATTACTCGGCAGAACATATCATTTAATATCTTTCTTTTAAAAGATGAAATGTTCTGCAAAGACAGTAATTGTTCTCTGACATACATTGCACTTTTATCCACTTTCTGTTTCCAGGGCCTTAGTATGCCATGCCTTAACAAAGCAAAGTCCAGTGCGACCAAAATTGACACATTTGAGCATGCACACTATGTGCTTTTGTTGAGTAATAGGTTCAAAAGTATATTAGAACACATGTGTCAACTCTATAAAAGTGGAAGAAACTGAAATTAATGACAGTTTTAGGGATTTAAGTTATCATTTTAGTATTTCAAAGCCTGAGAAAACTGCTGTCTGAGACAGGTGTCAGTTATTAAATGATTTCACTGTATCATTAAGTAGAAGGTTTTTCAAAGCCCACTTGTATAACATTAAAAGAATTGTTAGTTGTGAGAAGTGTCCATTATTATAGGTTTTCCAATGTGTCCTGAATTTAGAGGTTCTTTAAGCTGACTTGCTGTCTGACTGCGTTTAGAGTGGAAAATTGGCAAGCAGCCAGTAAAAGGAATCCAAATAAGCCGGTCAAGGAGGAGGAAAAGCAAGTGGAATGAACATGCATCTTTCGTCTTGTTCATTGAATTCTTGTTCTTAGTTAAATCGATTTGATAATATCACTCTGCATTTCGTAGTTATATTTGTAAATAGTATTCCTGAAGAATAAAATGGCTGGAACATCTAAGAAAAAATCTTTTGAAGTAATTTGGCAAGCGTATATCTAACTGGCACCCCCAACAATTAATGGGCATGCCCATTTCTGCCTCTTAAACTGGATGTTTTAAGTTTTTATCTAATTGGTAGTCAAACAGTACTTGCGTTTAAAATTCATGACTCATACAGGAAGTAAAGGAAGTTTAAAAAATATATATATAAAAGAATCTGCAAAACAAGGACCTAAAAAAACTTATCCTTGAATTTTGCTTCAGCAAAATGAATGAACTTCTGTGAATTTAAAATGGAATTGTTTGTTTCCTGTAATTTGAACTCTGCCTGTGAGACATCAAACTCCATAGTAAGTGTCTGCCATTCCATTTCTGGCATGTGGTTAAAATCATCTGGTATAATTGAAATCTAGCTTTAACAATGATTCAGTTGTAGGCTAACCCTTAAAGTGCAAAGTAACTAGAACGCACCTGTACAGGAAGTGAAAGAATGCAGCGTTAAACAAAACCTCTTACTTGTGTTGGTAGGACAGTAGTTAAACCTCATAAAGTAAAGGAATAATACCAAAAAATGGACAATATGTTGTGGTTGATGTCATATCTTAGCATTATATATAGTAATATTGTTTCTCAAATTAATCTGGGGTCATTTCAATTATTTGTTACTTTCCAAATGTGAGGAAAGTATTGTAATCATTAAAAAAAAAAGACTTTTGAGATTTTGATGTACAGTGAAACCTGCATAAAAAGAATGTGAAGGGACTCAGTTTTAAATTCAAAAGAATAGTGTAAGAGATATCAAATTTTGCTTATCTTATCGAGGAAATCATAAAAAAGATAACTTTTAATCAAACAAATGAAAATTTACTCCAAAGCACACTCAAGAAAAATATAACAAATTGTTTTTTGAAATAAAAAATAGTTTTTTGCATTAGTGGTGCACTTGCAATACGATTTCCTGCATTGACTATTGTATTAGTTACAATACTTAGTAGTTCCGCGTCACATTTGAAGGCTAAAAATTAATACAAGTTCCTTATGCAAGGCATTGCTGCGGAACACGATTGCATTACAAAATCTTCAATCACTGCAATTTGTTCTCCTTTCTCACTGCTGTTAGTATTGTTAATTTTATTGCTTAAAAGAAGTTTATCAACCTCACTAAATGGTGTTTCTGTGCCTAGTTTTTCATCTAGTGTCACAAAATCTAATGCATTCAGATTAATTTCATGTTTATGTAGCACTGCTTGTAAAGCATCAATTTATCAATTGCATGAATTTTCATTGACCCTACCTTCCCTGGTAAATTTGCTTTCATGAAACAAAACCTTACAGTTTCACTAGTAATGTTTTGCCATGGTTTTCCAAGCCAAAATATAGCATCGAGAACAGTTATAGATTAATAAACTCTGAAGGACTGGATATACTTTTCACATTCAACCACCCATTTTTTTCCCCGATGTTTCCCAACAAATGAACAAAGAAAACATGCCTCTCAACAGAGATATTGAGAGACATATTCAGTCTTGACATGTTTTTTGTCCTAAAAATGGACAGATATGGAGAGTTTGAAACGAAAATTGCTTAATGCAGAAACATACAGGTTAACATACGTGGAAAAGCAATAATCACCACTGGGGCTAAATTTTTTTTCCCCAGTAAAGATAGGTTTCCATTTCATACAGGGTCAGTCTTAGACAGTTTTTACATGTGCTTAGTATAATCCAGATAGTGAGATTTAATGAGTCCTGGAAAAGGGCTAAATGTAGTTAAAAGTAAATTTAAAAAAAAAAAAAAATTGAAATGGCAGTCAGTGTTGATATGAAGAACTGAAACCCTACTGTGGAAAAACTTGATACTGTGACATCAAGAGTTAACTTTTTCAGGAAGACTTGATTTAATTTTGTGCTTTTCTTCTGTCCTCCTGCAGGAAGATTAAATCGTCCTCCTTTTTTTACTTTCCTGTATATATTGCTAAAATTTAAAAAATGACAAATAGGATATTTAAGTAAGAAATGTGAAGATTATAATTAATTTCACATTTTTCACACTGCCTTTCTGAACTGTCACATCTCTTGTTTCTTTTTTTTTTTTCTCTCCATTGTCCTGATTCATTCATTAAACAGTACCTCTATGCATATGCTAGGCTAGTGGAATCAAGCTGCCATAATACACGTCTGCTGATTTGTTAAGCATAAAAATGTTTGAAGTACTATAAAGCAAGTTGGTAGTAAAATTTAAAAGTACTTTTCGACACATCGGTTATAAGTACTGAGTGCTTATTTACAGAATATTTAATAAAGCACAATTTACTAGTAAATGCTGTCGATCAAGCAGACCCATGATTTTGAAAGATGTTTCCTGATTCAGAATAATGAAAAAATATAAATGGGCAAGAGTTAAATCTTCTGGAATCATTGTGGATGCTTTTATGGATAAAAAAAAAAAAAAGATTGATTTGCAAATTTTGCAAAAATTGATTTGCAAAATTTGCCATTAATGCTGCAAATCCTTACTTGGACCAATACAAGCTGATGTTGCTTGTAACCTGCTATTTACAAGAATGAGCTAATTCAGCAAATTTCAGATTCTTTCTTGTTTGTACAGTTTAAACATGACTGGAAAGAATCTTTCCATTTTTCAGGAATTTTTTTTTACCTGATCTTCCTATTCTAAGACAACATTGTTTGGCAGCTATGCATTTGCTTCTCCAATAGAAATAGCTGGCCAATTTTGTAGATGCCTCAAAATAATTGTGTAATTTTTACAATAAAATATGAATTGGAAAATTATTATAGAATAGCTGATTAGTGTCATGGGGGAAATATTTAATGTTCACAATAAAAATTGAAATCTATTTAATAAAATGCGCTATTTTCTATGAAGTTTTTCGAAAATGTGTTATTGTCTGCCCTTTATAGAGGCCTTTTTTATACTACCTGCAACTTTAATGTAAAGCAGTAGAAAGAGACATTATAATTGTGACATGACTCAAGAAAATTCCTTCTTCTATTGTATGAATCACAATTAAACCACAGATGGACAATCCACAATTATCTTTTGTGGATGTACATCCAAAGATGTTAAATTAGAATGAACAATATCCTCCTACCCATTGCAGTTATGCGATCTTTTCAGATAGGGATCATATTTCACTCAAATTTGCTTTGAGACACTATCTTCACCAAAAGGCATTCGTGTAAGTCTTACTACCTGACATTTTTTCATATAAAAACAAAACATCCATTTTCAATCTGTCTCTTTCCCATAGATTTAGCATTGTACAGGGTAGCACTACTAAGCACATTTTGAAAAATAAATGTTTTTTTGTGCAATCTGCATTCTATTACTATTCCCTTCTTTTTGTTTTTAAAACAACTTATAAAATATGCATAAAACGGGTGATGCATCTGGTATTCAGTGGTAACTGAAAAAGCTACTATGGCTGATGGTTATCTTAAAATATGTTAACTGAATTCTTCACAAGGTTAACATATTTATGAAGAATTCAGTTAACATATTCTCTCTCCTCTCCCCCCCCCCTCTCCCCCTTACATTAAAAAGAAATTAATGTAAAAGATCCTATTTTCTTCCATAAAATGGATGTATATGTCAATCTTCTAACTGTTCCCACCAACAAACTAACCCCCCCCCCCCCCCCAACTTGCATTAATCAGTCACTGATTCTTCATAGGAATTTTCGACCATATACAGTATTTGCCTTATTTTACTGACTGTCCAGTAAAATTTTTTGTAAACCTCAAGTAGTTTCTGTGTTTTTCTACACATAAGAGAATGATAACTTTATACAGGCAGCTCGTTTTATGTCTTCTTATTGGAAAGGTATATTGCTTTTCAAGCAGAGTATTACATGAACACTAAAACAATAGCATACTGGAGTTGTGGGGGAAAGGAAGGGGGCTGTGAAATGATGTTTTAAGAGTATTATTTATAGCGTCTCTGCTACTCTTTAGACCACATATGGGCAACCGCGAGCCAGATGTGACCCAGAAGTCTCTAAATCCGGCCTGCAGAGCATATCAAAACTGTGTATAAAGCCCATATAAACTATTCAAAATCCCAGTTATACAATCAGTGACATCGTTAGCAACCTTAAGTTTAGCCCACAATTTTTCAAAGGTTGCCCTTAACTGCTTTAGTCAATGTTACTGCTTTTGTTGCTGCTCTGTTACAGTTTAGGCCACATTCATGTTTTCGTCATTACATTTTTGCATTATAGTGAATTCCTAAATAGTCCTGGATGACAGTATAAATAAATTTACATTGATTTTGAAGAAAATTTTTATTCTTAGTACTTTGTGTATCTTGTGCATTGCCCTGAACTCTCTGCTCTCCTGTAAAGCCTGGTAGCAGTAAGGCCTTTGATGGATACTCAGGGGGAGAGGGGGTTAAACTAATTAACTTTTATCACCTTATTTTAAAATATTGTAAGTTGTATTATACAATAATATGGATGTATGTCCTTGAATGTTATTCTGTGATGTATAATATCCTACCCAATTTTGGTAAGATTATTATCAGTCACAAAAAGTACTTAAGCATTAGCCAATTTTCTTATTTTCATTTCACCATTAACACATTTGATTTTTGCAAAATATTAAAGCATGGGAAACAATGTTTGAATCCTGAAGCTTTGAGTCATAGTGAAGCATCATTTATGTTTTTCTGGATGATCCCGGCAAAATCCATTGGTTAAATAATTTCATTTATGTGTTTTCCTAAAATCGAAAACTTCATTTATATGTAAATGTACACACTTTTGAGAATTTTGTTTATACATTTTTTCTGTGGCCGTGATCGTATATTGGTTAGTACATTGCGTTGTGGCCGCAATGACCCAGGTTCGAATCCTGGGCGCAACAATATTTTTATTTTCACAAAATATCGTGATCCATCACACTATGGAAGAGTTGAGTACAAGAACATGTTAAGGCCATTCTTTTTAACACGTTTTCATTTATTGATTAGAGACCTATTTTTCCTTTTTACTGAGGAAGGTAGCATTTAACTGCAGGTTGATTAATATTTTGGTACACAGCAGGGGTGTAGCAAGAGGGGAGGCTCAAGGGGCTGCTCCCCCCTCCCGAAATGGGACCCTTTACTTAGCTTACAATTTGATATTTAGCTTACAATTGAACTTTAGTGAATCTCTCAGTTTGTACTTTCCAACTTAGCGTTCGTTAGTGTCTTATGAGAGATATCGAAAGTTAAAAATAAATTTTAAATACATACAGTTTTTAAAAAAAAACTAAAACACACTTTTATAGCAAATCGAACTAAAAAGTGAAAAATAAAAATTAGTTTAAAAAACCAAAAAACATGCTTTAAATTGAACTAACTAAAAAGCGAAAAATATTTCTTAATATAGAAATAAATGAATGAACGAAAAATAGTATTATTGGGAAAAAAGCGTGGGATGCTCCATATATCAATTCTTGAGACTATTAGATTAGTACAAAAATGATGCAGAAAAATATAGCACAAAGCGCCCCACGTTTTTTTCACAATAATACTACTTTTTCGTTCATTAATTTATTTCTATATTAAGAAATATTTTTCGCTTTTTAGTTAGTTCAATTTAAAGCATGTTTTTTGGTTTTTTAAACTATATTTATTCTTCTCTATATCAGTCTTATCATGAAATTGGCATTAGGAACCTTACTCTGAAAGCAATGAACAAGATTACTTGTGAGAGATTAATCATTTCAAATATCTGTTTCATTTTTTTAACTATTTTCACTATCTTATAAAGTACAGTAAAAGCCCGTCTATCCGGCATCCAAGTAACCGGAAAATTTTCAGCTTCCCTCTTTTTCTTTTTTGTGTCTTCTCTAAAGATTGATTAGTACGGTGGCCCCTCCTCTCCAGCTGTCCAAACAGTACGTTGGCAACAGGTGCAAATTTCCAATTACCAGAGAATACTAATATTTCCAAAAATTACAATGGTGTGTTTAAAAATACAAAAGAAAAACAGCCTAAATGATTACAAAAACACAACATTTCACTGTTGCATCTGCTAGCCCAGAACTGACCACAAGGAGATAAAATAGTGATCATACGGTTCATTACTATAGCAATATGTTTACATTATTTTCAAAAATTTCCTTATTTTTTTTTTTTTTTAATGATTAACTCAGAACTATGATATGTTTCATCTTTTGCACTAAAATAAACACATAGCAGAAATGCTGATTGCAGATTAAATGTAGTGATTCGTGACCTACTTTCTGGCTTAGGCATTCCAATGATTTGACTATGTTATCTCTGAAGAGGAAGGAGGGGGGGAAGGAAATAACACTATTTTTTATTATTATTTTATCACTCTCTTAGTGTAAAGCTTTTAAGTTTTGAAAATCGGCAGGTGTTATTACTTTAATTTATTATTAATCTTCCCAAGGATGCAAAGACATATAATAAGTCTTGTAACGTCTTTAAACTCTGCAATATAGACATGCACTATCATAAATTCAATTAAACTTTGTTACAAAACTGCATAAATAAAAATTGAGCAGTATGCACACGCATAATGCCCCTCTCCCCTCCGGTTTTGCCGGCGAATGTTTCTATCTTTTTTTTTTTTTTTTTTACAAGCTCAACTATCCGGAATTTTCACTTATCCGTTTTACCCATTCTACGCTTCCCGTGCTTTCCGGATAGTCGAGCTTTTACTGTATTCTTATATAGAAAGCATTGTAGAGTATCTTAAAAAAGCATTATTCTTAAGAGTCCAGTTTCTTAAACTTGATTATCAAAAGTTTGCCTAAGCATACTATTTAAATGCTGTAATTTTTACAAAATGATTGTTATGAAAATCTTTTGCAATTTTTAATATTCTTAATTAATAGTACTTTGTCTTTTTAGTTGGTAGTTTGCATACTGAATCCTAAAACAATCCTTTAATTATACTTAAGCATTGAAAGTTATGCTCATTTTGCCAAAATTCTGATTTTTAGAGTAAAGTGAAATAATTCTAATTTCTCCTGAATCCTTCTACAAAGACAAGTTACAATGCATGTTTTAATTTATTTTTCAATAATGATTGGGAAAGCTGTATAATGTGAGAATTACTTTCAATAAATTTATTTTTTAGAAAACTTATTTTACTGCTATATATGTAAAAGTTTTTGAAGTGAAATGAACCGAAAAAGTGTTTATGCAGTCGAACCCCGTTATAGCGAACGAAAATTTTGCTTCCACCATTCAACTATTGTATTTCTTAGTATTTTGGCTATAGCAAACAAAACTTTTGCCCCCTTGAAGTTTATGATGCTGTTCGACTGTACATTCATTATCACATAAGTTCTTTTCTATTGTAATTTGTTATTGGCAGGCCTAGATGAAATTTAAAACTGTCAGCAAACTAATACTTTCTGAAAATTTTTCTGGGGAGGAAAAATGCAGTATTCTTTCTTATCTCTGTATTGCCGCCAAAGCAAACCACATTATTTTAAAGTAGCGAAAATATAATTTAATCCATTACTACTACTTTTAAAGTTGATATTGATTATTATTTTATAAAACAAAACATTCATTATCAAACTGTCTGCAAACTGAAAATTTTCTGTGAATTCCATTTGTGCGTTCGTCTGTATTATGAATCTGGTTATTGGTATGTCATTGTAGTTTTGCTGAGTTGTTAGTATTACATGCTAAATTCAGTTGTTTGTTGTGCTTTTTAAATAATTAGGTACAAACTTTTGGTAGTAATAATGTGGTGCAGGATTTCTACATCTCTTCCCCCTTCCTCTGAAAGCAATAAACAAGATTACTTGTGAGAGATTAATCATTCCCAATATCTGTTTCATTTTTTTCAAATATTTTCACTATCTTATAAAGTACTCCTTCAGTCTTTTCTAACTATAATATTTTTTTCTTAAATTTATGAAGACTTCGCTAAAAAAATACTTTACAATATAACAAGATTTTGAAGAGTGATTTTATTCTCAGCTATTCATGTTCTTATTTTATGTTATTGTTTTTTGAAACAAGTACAATACTATCATCACATTTTGCTTGCAAAAATGTTCAATAAAATTTATTAGAGGTTGATACTAGACATTGGTGTTCGCTGCTAATGTATAGACCTTTTGTCATTCAGGTCAAAAGCAAAGATGTGTAGCACCGACTTGTTAGAAATAAATTTAACTATGTTTTCTATTTCTTTATTATCTGCCAAAGCAGTGCTATAATTATAGACTCAATGTTTCCTAATACTTATATGTAACCTTTTTTTGTATTTGCTGAATGGCAACGGTCGAGTAAAACTTCTGTCAGTTGCTTTACGTCTTTCTGATTTATCAAAATATATCTGCCTTGAAGTAATTTCTAACACGTTATCAGCACGAATATGCTCTAAAGAAGTTTATTTGGCAGGACTGAAGAAGAAATTTTGATTCGTTCCGAAAGAGAAAAAGTAACACTCACAGTGCCGGCGAAGCTAAGCCTAACAAATCGAAAGTGCCGCGATGGAAGAAATCAAGGTTCAGAAACTTAATGCAGATAATTACAATGCTTGGAAAATCCAAGCACAAGCTGTTTTAGTTTTAAAAAAAAAAAACTGCTGGGAAGCGATTGATACAGGTTACGATGCTGAATTAAAACCTGAAGAAGAGAAAACTAACGAGAAAGCATTAACGTTCTTGTTCTTAGTAGTAGAAGACCAGTTTTTAGATGACATCGCTGACTGTGAAAGAGCGAAAGAAGCATGGAATATTTTAAAGAAATCCATACAAAATTTGGACTCTTGCATTCTCTACAGCTTTTAACCTTTTCCCGGCGGGGAAATTTTGGCCGTGCTGTTTCAGGAGGACGGGAGCATTTGAAAAATGCTTTCCCCCATTTCAGTGACTCTTAGCTGAAGCTGCTATTTGTGCAACAATCATGGATGGATTACTCTTTCCCGCCCCCGAAGTAAAACGAACTTCTTGAACAAGGGGATTACCTTTACGTGCATATTCTCCTTTTCAGGAACTGGGGTGCAACTGAATTGATGGATTACTGTTGACATCTCTCCCTTCCGGTCCAGTACAGGTGAACAATTACAGAGGGGGAAAGCATTAGTTGGTCGAAATATGAACCAAGCCCGTCCTTTAAGGTGTTCTATGGCTTGGTTGAAAAATCGACCGCCCGTCTTCAAAGCGTTAAAGGAATTTTTTAATGTAACTTTAAAACCAGGAGAAAGTATCAGCTCTTATCTAAGTCGACTGATGGACCTTCATTGAAAGGTATTGTCTTGCGAGCATGGACTGGTGGACAGAGAAGTTGCCCTCGTGATGTTAATGGGTTTGCCCAAGGAATATGAAGGCCTGATCCTCAACTTAGAACGTGAAGAAGATACGTTGTCAACTCAAACTGTAAAATCATGTCTCATCGTTGAAGAGAAAAAGTTACTGCGCTACAGTGAAGTGAAATCAGAAGTTACTACCAGTGAGGTCATGGGAAAGAAAGCCCTCAAAACTCAAGATAAGTACAGAACTAAATCCATGCAACAATTACAGAAACAACATAAAAATACTGATAGAAAAACCCGTTGTTTTTCTTGTGGTCAGTGGAGTCATGTTGCTAAAAATTGTTCTGCTGCTAAAACACCACATGCAAAAATGATTTCTACTAAGTATATCAAGCACTGTTTGTTGATTCTTGTGGTGAGAGACTTACCTGTGATTGGTACCTCGATAGTGGAGCCACTGAACAAATGTGTTCTCAAGAGCAGAAATTTATGAATTTAGCATCAGTGAAATCACAAGTTGAGATAGCCAATTCTGAAAAAAAATTGAAGTTTATGGCACAGGGGACATAGTTTTGAATCCTGTCAGAAAATGTGGGGTAGATGCCATTCACCTAGCAAATGTTCTGTATGTCCCTAAACTCGACGGTAACCTTCTTTCAGTGGGAAGAATAGAAGAAATGGGAATGACTGTTTCCTTTGAGAGAGGCAAAGCAACCATAAGAGATCCAAGACAACAAGATAAAGTCATCTTCACTGCACATAGGCATGGAAGATTATATAAAATTGAAGAGAAACAAATGCACAAAATATACCTTTCCAGACATGAAGAAATTATGCATCGAAGATTAGGGCACTTCCACAATGATGCAGTTGAGAAGCTCATAAAAAGGGATGATCCAAATTTGACATGCGAAAGAATATCAGAAAAGGAGACTGTCTGCTCAATATGTGTTTTGGGAAAAATGAAGAAAACTCCATTTCCCAAGGAAAAAACTGAGCGTTCAACAAGATTACTTCAGCTGATACAGTGATGTAATCGGATCTATCACACCTACATCAAAAGGTGGATCAAAGTACGCTGTTACATTTGTTGATGACTATTCAAGGTATGCTGTGGTTAAACCTATGAAATCTAAAGACCAAGTCCTCGAAAAACTCATTGAATATAAAACAAATGTTGAAAACCTCCATGGACTCAAAATCACTACTCTACAAAGCGATAATGGTGGTGAATATGTCAGCAAAGAATTTGATGATTTTCTTTAAGAATGGAATAACAAGGCAACTCACAGTTCCTCGGGCACCAGAACAGAATGGAGTTGCAGAGAAGATGAACCATACTTTATTTGACATGACTAGGTGTCTCCTCCTGGACTCTCATATCCCACATGAATTGTGGGCAGATGCTGCAACTACTGTCTGTTATTTGCGTAACAAGTGTCCATCAAAAGCTATTGAAGGAAGCATACCAGAAGAACTTTGGACTAAGAAGCCTGTACGAATCAATCATCTGAGAATCTTTGGCTGCAGAGCTTTTGCTCAAATTGATAGAACACGGCAAAAAGGAAAGCTAGGGAAATGTGCACAAGAATGTATCTTTATAGGATATCCTGAAGGTGTGAAAGGATACAAATTATGGAATACAGAAGAAAAGTTTTTAGTGAGCAGAAATGTTAAATTTGATGAAACTGTTCTGCCACTGAGGAGGAGCCAGACAGCTACTCAAGCAAAGAAAGAAAATGAATTGACTTTTAATTTAAATCATGGGTGCAATTCTGACAGTGAAGTAAATGTTGTCCCATTAGAAGTACCCATCAGTTGCAACACCACAGAAGCTCAAGATGTTGAAACCCCATTAAATGATGCAACAGAAGATATTGAAGACACAGAAACAGCAATACTAGAAGATTCTGATACCAGTAAGCAAGACCCTATTGAGATCAAAAAAAGCACAAGAGAAAGGAGACCTAAGACTTATTATGGAGATCCAGTGTTATATAAAGCTGTTTGTGAAGAACAACCTGCCAACAAGACCTGCAAGAACCCAACAAGTGTGAAAGAAGCAATGAGTTCACCAAATTCAGAAATGTGGAAAGAAGCCATGAAGGAAGAATTGTCTAATTTGCATGAAAACCAGACATGGGAATTGGTTCTTGCCAGCTGGCATCAAGCCCATAGGATGCAAGTGGGTATTCAAAGAAAAACTAAATGCAGAGGGAAAAGTAATCAAATTTAAGGCTCAACTTGTAGCAAAAGGCTACTCACAAATTCCTGGTAGAGATTTTTCAGAGACTTTCTCCCCTGTTATAAAGATAAAATCTATAAGAATTCTTTTAGCCCTTGCTGTAGAGTTACAAATGGAAATTCACCAAATGGATATCACAGCCGCTTATCTAAATGGCTCACTCAAAGAAGACATATACATGGTACAGCCTGAAGGCTCTCAAGAGCAAGGTAAGGAGCATCTAGTATGCCATTTAAAAAAAAGCCTGTATGGCTTAAAGCAATCAGGAAGGGAATGGAATGAGTATTTTGATACTTTCCTGAAGAATTGTGGACTGTCACGCTCAAGAAGGATCCATGCATTTATCACCATCCAAACAAAGCATTATATCTTGGTATCTACGTAGACGACATGTTAATTGTCGGAACTCCAGAGGAAATAACTGCATTCAAGCACAAAGTTCTAGGAAGATTCAAGGCGAGAGACCTTGGTGAAGCTAGTGAAATACTATCTATGAGGATCCAGAAGCATTCTGATGGCACCTTAACATTAGATCAGACAGCCTACATAGAAGAAATTCTAGAAGCATTCAAACTAGAATCAGTCAAGGGAGCATCAACACCCATAGATCCTACTGTAAAACACCAAAAAGTAGATGATGAAGAGTGGAAAGATATAAAGACAGAAAGTGACAAGATTCCATATAGGCAAGCCATAGGTAGCCAGTTATATCTTGCCTGCGGAACACGTCCTGACATTGCGTTTAGTGCAACTTATATGAGCCAATTTAATGAAAGACCATCTGAACTTCACTGGAGGAGTGTTAAACATCTTTTTCGCTATCTCAAGGAGACCAAACATCTATCCCTTACATTTAGAAAGACAGGAAAAGTTCTTGAAACATACTCTGATGCTGACTGGGGTGCTGACAAAATAGACAAAGTCCTTCAGTGGATATGTTCTAACCTTAGGTGGTGCTGCAGTATCCTGGTGCAGCAAGAAACAGACTACTGTTGCCCTGTCATCGGCCGAAGCCAAATATGTGGCTGCTGACCTGGCTACGAAAGAAGTTTTATGGATAAGGGGACTGCTGAAAGAACTGGGAAGGTCGAATTTTATCTAATCACCCTCAATTATAAAGGTAGACAACCAAGCAGCTATGTTCATTGCACAAAATCAAACTACATCTGAGCGCAGTAAGCATATGGACATTAAACATCACTTCATCCGTGACTATACTGAGCAAGGTGTGATTAAATTGGAATATGTAAATTCCAAGGAAAACATAGCTGATCTTTTGACTAAAAACATTTCAAAGACAGTATTAACTCATTTAAGAAAATATTTAGGTTTTTGCAAATAGCCCTCCCATGTGGGGGGGGGGGGGGGAAGTGTTCATAACACTTCTTTTACCATTGTTTTTTTTAACTGTGTAGCTATGAAGAGCTTCTGTAAGTACTTTTTTTTTAGTTCCTCATTTTTTTGAAGGTTGTATTTTTAATTAGTTTGAGTTTTTCTAGGCACACTTTGGCAAGGAGGAGTTTTAGAAATAAATTTAACTATGTTTTCTACTTCTTTATTATCTGCCAAAGCAGTGCTATAATTATAGACTCAATGTTTCCTAATACTTATATGTAACCTTTTTTTGTATTTTCTGAATGGCAATGGTCGAGTAAAACTTCTGTCAATAAACAATGTAGCTTGTTCTGTGAATGTGAATTTTGTCAGTTGCTTTAAGTCTTTCTGATTTATCAAAATATATCTGCCTTGAAGTAATTTCTAACATGACTAACTCTGGCTGCTTAAATATATTGATGTTGACTGTTTTGGCACCCTTGCAAATTAATAATATAAAGGGTTACTTGGGGATCTTGGCCCTGTATTTACTCCATGGTTGGAAAAATTTGGCTGATGCAGGGTTAGCTGTCTAGTTTGTTTTTGGCAAATGATATGCTACTTGTCCACATTTTAAATAGCTCAGGTAAGAAGAGAAAGTGACAAAGTATATCAATATCGACTGTCTTATGGCTTTGTGCATATCTTTTTCTGTATGTATATGTGCAGAGAATTATCTGATAAGTAGACAAGCCTATTTAGTAACTTTTTTCCCTCACTAAAGTTGCTGGGACCACCATCTTGGATTAGCAGTAAAACAAACTGATAATTTTAACAAAACATATTAGAACTCCATAAATTACTTTAACAACAACAACAAAAAAGTCCAACTCACTACAAAATTGATCAAAAATCACCAGTGATTCAAGTTAAACCTAATAACACTTCCTTAGATTTAGCAACTCATTCTACAACCACAATTGCCAACCAGTAGCCTGTTTTTAACCTGAAAGACTTCTGTGGATTCAGCAGCTTGTTGTTCAGCCATTTAAAATCTACATTGGGCTGTTTCTAACCTAAAAACACCTACCCCTTTTTGTCAACTTGCTGAATAGTTAATCAAAAATAGCATGGTTCATATTTCGACCAACTAATGCTTTTCCCCTCTGTAATTGTTCACCAGTGGAGAGAGATGTCAACATCCATCCATCAATTCAGTTGCACCCCAGTTCCTGAAAAGGAGAATATACACGTAAACGGAATCCCCTTGTAAAAGAAGTTTGTTTTACTTCGGGGACAAGAAAGGGTAATCCATCAGTGATTGTTGCACAAATAGCAGCTTCAGCTAAGAGTCACCGAAATGGGGGAAAGCATTTTTAAGATGTTCCCGTCCTTCTGAAACAGCACAGCCAAAATTTCCCCGCCGGGAAGAGGTTAAACACTTACCTGAACTTTTCTGTTTCATAACTTTTTTTTTTTCAATGGCCTTGAAGCATATCTTTATCATTCTGTTTAATAATCTTTACTATGTTCTGTTGGTTAATAACAGAATTAACTTTGTCTTCAAACAATAAAACTTTCCTAATTCTCAGCAATATCCATGCTTAGGAAATAAGGACACGAAATCGAAACACTCATTTTCAACCTATGAAATGCAATACTAATTCGTTTACTTTGTTGTCATTCTTTTTTTGTTTACTTCGAACACTTCAACCATAGCATTTAAAAACAGTGAATTATTTGGCATGTCTGATTGTCATAATATCTACATACTAAGGTGCAATTCCTCAGTATTTCCTTTCGACACCACATAGACTAATAAATTCCTTCCTGCTTTAGCCAAGCCGATGGAATCATAAATACCAGTCAACAAAACATGTTTGGCTATGCCATCAAAAAGATAGCTTACATAGCCCCCTCCCCTCTCTTAGATAATCCTCTATAAGCATTTTTTTTTTCTGCTGCTAGTTTTATGAATTGCACAAATAAACATGTCTTGTTGCCGTGTCTCCACCCCCCCCCCCCTCTAAAATTATCTAATTGTGCAATACATATAATGAACTTATACTGTAAAAAGATGTAGTATACTATACTATACCAATTTTGAGAATTCAATGTTCCTTGCTTACCAATTTTCTTATGAATTATAATTATGTATATTTAACAGAACTCGATAGGCTACTTATGAGCATTGTCTGGGAGAAGCATAATATCGTAAGGTTCTCCTATCGTTGAATGAATAGCTTCTCATTTTTTAGGGGAAAGGAGGGTGCTGGAGGAGTTTCGGGTTTAGCTTGATTATTGCAATGTTGAGTTTCTTTAAATATGACCATTCATTCAAGGTTACATTTATTTTTCTATTAAATCTGTACTTCGTACATTTTTTGTTATGAATTACTTGTTTGTACTTTCAGTATTAATGATTTTAATTTCTACAGGTAAGTTTTTCTGTGATCTTAATTAAAGAGAATGCAACATTTGTATTTGATTTTGAAATGTTATTTTATGAATTATTAAAAGGTGTAAGATTTGTTACCTGTTTTCAACTGTCTGGCATTTCTTAAGGAAATATAAAATGGCTTTTCCTAGAAGCCAATATGATTTAAAAAATTAAATAACCACACAAAAAGCTACAGGTACTTAGTATATGGCTTCCACCTCTGGCAAATTCCATTTTCAAGCTGATGATTACATTAATTCCATTAGAACTCTGATGCAATATACATATATATAGTCTTTATTTTTGTTTTTCTGTCAATTTGCATACGTCTTTTGACCATTGTGACCTAGTTTCATGTGCCTTAATATTTCACTTTTCTACTGCAAGGTATAGAACTGTTGGATCATGTATGCATCTTCTTTTTAAGTATATATATATATAATTTTTTTACTCAATAAGCAAGGTGCAGTTTTCATATTGATTATGTATGGAATTATGTCACTGTAAAATGATACTGATCTTCAGTGTAAGGCTTTTTTCAAGTAATAGGTTACAAGCATAATTAGTATTTTTATTCACTGCAAATTAATTTTGCTTATTTGTGTGTATTTTTATAATATGCATGTATCAATTTTTATTTTTGTATTCTGTAAATTGTTATACAGATTACTATGTTAAAATATTAATCATTCATGTATGCATAGTTGTTTTTATTCTAAATAAATATTCCTAATTTGTTTGCTTAGTATTTAAGCTGTATAATTTTGTATAATATTTACTGTACAAAGTAAACTTATTTTAGGTTTGCTTCGTGGCTATCTTTCTCTGTGTAACTAATTATAAAACATTAATTCTTATACCTTGCTTTATGTCCTAAGCTCAACATCATCTCTCCCCCCCCCCCCCCCCCAAAAAAAAAAAAAAAAAAAAAAAAAAACCCACACCATTGACTACATCTGACGAAGTTCTATCAGTTTTGTCATTTATTTTTTTGTGTGATATTTTATATTCTGTTGAATAATAGGGAAATCCTTACTGTCTAATTGTTTTTTTAATTACTGTAAGGAATTTTAATTTATAGAGTTAACTTGTTTTACTGGTAGTGATCTTATTTACTACTTTTGAAGTACACAAGTTCTCTGAAAGGAAAAAAAAAATTGGATTTACTTGTTCAGACTTAGCACTGCTGTTCTGAGCAGTTGCCATTTAGTTCTGAAGAAAATCTGATGTGTGTAGAGAAGTAGAAAGAAGTATTCTATATTTGTTTGCTTGAATTAGGATATATTTTATAAATTAGCAGAGTATGCTTTAAATTTTAGCTTTTCAGCATGAGTTTTGATGCACAATGCATCATTTAATCTTATTGTTGGATTGAAGTCTAGATTTTATTGTCTTTAGTGCTTAACCCACACAGAAATAAGTTTTTGGTATATTTTGTTATGAGTAAAAAGCAAATCTGGATTATAAGCAAATATTTCATTGATAATTTTGGTGTTTTTTGATAGTAAGTTGCTTGTTAAAACACATTTGTAAATTAATTGAAAATATTTTAGAAGTTTTACAGTATTTCAGCCATTTGTGCTAATTGTCAAATAAGAAGAAAAACTTGAGTTTTAAATCAGTTTTTCAGATGCATATAATTTTTATTAAGGATTATGATTTTCATCTCATTTGACAAAATTCTGCCACAATTTAACTGTCTTATATTAATATACCTTGTAGTTTGAGATGTTTCTATTTATTAAGAAATGATCTCAATGCATTATACATCAATGTTGATGGATTTTTTACTTGGCATCTGTTGTGATGTCTGTATTAATTCTTTAAAATGCAATTTGATGTTTGATTAATTACTAAAGTTTCATTTTTTTGCAAATTTGCACTATAGACAATAAGTTTGACTTTCTTCTTAATGTTTGTGTAAAAAATAAAATCCATTGGTTTGGTTATTTTAATTGCATACTTTCAACTACTTTTCATATTTTATTTACGCATTGTTTTGCTACATATATAGCTATGCTCTTTATGACAATTCTTTCAATATGTTTAGAGGTTATTATCGACAATGATTCTCAATTCCTTCTATCAAGTTTTTACTTCATGGATTAATTTTTATTCTAATTTGGTTGGTATGAATTACATCTAATGATCTTCAAAAAAGCATTATACATTGATTGAATTAAATTCCTTTGTGTCTGTTGTTTAAGGTGTTAAGTGGTTGATTTTCGTATATTTAGTACTTGTAACTTCTCAAAAATATTATCTTGAGCTTTTATCGGTCTGTTTGAATTTTCTTTTTTCAAGGGCACTGCTGAAATTATTTAGGATATTTGCCTAGTTGCATTCCTACTTTTTAAATGACTTAACACATTCATAAAATAACTATTAAAATTGAAATCTTTCTCTTCCATGGATGAAAAAAAATTTGTTGCGTTTTCTCTAAGGTACATGCCATTGATTATGCTTGTTCAAGCAAATATTTTTCTTTTCATAAGTGTATAAAAAAATACAGTGTCAGTATTATTTTTTCTGAATTTCTTGCTTTGCTAGAAGTACATTCTCTCAAAAAGTAATTATTAGCACATTGCTATGAGAGACAACTGTAGTTTATTATCAGTTTTCTGAATTTATTTGAAGTTTTTAACAAGTTTACCTAATTTATAAACATTTTGATGTCTGTAAAGCATTAATTTGTAGTTAAATACTCTAATAGTTGAAACTTGTGTCAATTGAATATCTTAATAGTTCATTTCATTGTCAAAATTTCCCACATACTTTAAAATTTTCTTGTACTGGAATGAGCTTAACCCATGTTTTTTATGTGCTGTTTTCTATGTACCCACATCTTTTATGCTTCATGTTACTTTTTTCCCCTCATAATTAAATAAATTTATGTAACTTGGAATAAAATGTACCCCCCCCCCCCCTTTTTTTTTTTTTTTTTTTCCCTGAAAATTCATTGTCTTGCTTGCTTCTGTTCCTATCCCTTTTCCAAATATGTAGTCGTATATATTTTGTTACAAAATTGTATCTTGTGTACAGGCTCGTGCAACAAGAGTACTGAAATACTGTAACTTCTTATTTATGTGCTTGGTTATATGTTCTTGGATAGACGCAGCTTTTTTTTTTTTTTTTTTTTTTTTTTTTTTTTTTTTTTTGTGTGTGTGTGTGTGTACGAAGAATAGGAAAATTCTTTCAGACCTTATTTATGTATAGCTTTGAATTAATCCCTTTAAAAGCATACAAATGAGAGGGTTGTCTATGAAGATTGCAAAATGTAATATTGCTCTTTTAAAACGAGTACTTGACCTTTTTTTGCAAACCCCTTTTTAAAATCCAAAAGAAATTGACCATTGTGTAGTATATTTTGCAGAAAACTCTTTATATGTAATGCAAACAACCAGTTGGTAAACAAGGTTTTAAAAGTTCAAATGGTATGCTGAGTTAAATTTGAGATTACCATGTTTCATGATATAAATGCATGAATATCATTAATTTTTAAAAAAATTTCAAAAATGGGATAATTTTATTTGTGTTGAATTGCTTAAGAAAGTGCTTGTCCGTTCGCAGATTTTCTTTCTGCATTAATTTGATTGCATTTTCTTTGAAGCTGTTGCTTAGCTACAAAACTGTTCAATGCATGACCTAATGTCAATTTACAAGTTCTTACAATAATTGCATAGAATTCTAATATAGTTGAATCTTGATTCCCTCTACCCCCTCTCACTCTGATCCCCAAAGCTTTATTTACATGTGTGTGTTTGTGGATGTATACATAACTTAAAATTATCAAGTAAAACCTCGCCATAGCGGAGTACTTTTAAGTCATTCAAAATAGTAGACAGAAGGTGCCTTGCTCAAAACCCATGTCGCATCCACCAACCTAACCGTTTGGAGTTTTTCATGGTTTTTTCCAAATTTATCGTAAATATGGGTTAGGCTGGGGAAAGCTGCCCCTCCTTGTGTTGTCCTTCTTACGTAGATTTATAAGTGGCTTCAGGCCAAGCACACAAATCCGAAATCCCTGTTACACAAACAAATTATCAAGTAAAATTGGAAATTTCTGCTATTTTGATTTTTTTATTATTATTATTAATGATGCTTGCATGTTTGTAATTTTTTTACTGGAAATATATATTATTAGCTTCTATTGTTTCTGCTTCCAAAAGTTTTAATTTTTTGTTCTGGTCATGGGTGCCTGTACTATTTGTAAATGCTGTTGGAGAAAAGAAATGTAATTTGATATCTGTAACTTAAAAGCTAAAAAGTAAGATGCAAGGCCAGAAAAACTTGAAACGTGTTTGTATATATAGTCAGCTGAGATTGAGAAATTAAGTACTAACTTCTGGCAAAGTTAATTTATATATTTATGAATTTGTTTTTAAGTCTGTGAATAATGATCATATGCCATTAAAGCATGTCAACAGTATTATAATTTAGTTATAAGTTATAAAGCCCTTTCTACATAAGAATGTGTGCAGACATTGTGCATGTATTAAAATAATTTTATCAAATTGGCTAAATATTGTTTGCAATAAAAATATCACTTTAAACCACAAACAGTTCTTTTATTGATATACTAATGTGTACTTTATGTTCTTTTTGAAATGCTTCTCTTGTTTTTGTATTCGGTATTTTAATTAAAATTGCATTTCATACTTTTCCACTATTGTTTATTTACCTATAATGTATAGTTAGTTTGATAATCTGATGTTTTAAATTAAATGTCCTGTTAAAAGGTAGCATTAGTTGGAAATTTTCTGATAGAAATTGTGATATCCATGTGTATTACACATCTAATGTGAGGTAGATCAATGGTTTGAAGACTCCTGGCCTTCCTTCCTTTTTTTTTAACTGTTAAGAAAAATTTTCATTGTCTTTCTTTTAAATTACCTTTAAGCATAAAATTTTTTTCAAGGTCCATGTTCAGTCAATAATTCAGTGATTACAAATGACACAAAAATTTTGATCCATCTTGTTTGATTCTTCATAAATTTATTACTAGGATAATAAAGGGAAAAAATAAGCTGAATGCAGGGGTCAAGTACTATCATTGAGTATATACAGTATGCCCACTTAAATCCCTCGCCACCCTCTTAACTTTGCAACGACTGCTGCTATATTCATAAAAGTGGTATCTAGGTATAGTAAAATAGTCATGTGCAACTGAATGAAACGGCCTACGGCACCACCTAGTGGGAAAACTGCAGTGGTAGCAGTTTTCCCCACTAGGTGAGAAAATCTTAAAAACGGAATGAGGTAAGGGGAAAAAATGATTTACGAAGTTGTAGACCATCAGCAGTATAGTACAAAAGGATACCTTGTGGACATTGATCCAAATAATAGAACGGTTAAAATGCTTTTTTGTGTGTGTTTCTACACTGGCATCACGAATGTTGAACGGAAGAAGAAAGTGTTATCTTTCGGGCAAAACATGACACCATGATGCTCACAAGTCAGCTCCATTGAAGCAGTACCTCAGTGGAATTCTGGAACCAAATAATTGGATATGGTGGTTTTGAAGAGTGACTGCTCCACTGGTGCTTTATGGATGTGTGTGCCTGCATATGCTCTATGCCCCAGTGTGTACTATGTGGCATTCAAACGAAGGATCCAAATGTGATTAAAGGTGACCGTAAGAAGTTTGAATATTTCAAAGAAAGGTATAGTATTGTTATAACTAGTTTTATTTATTTATTAATTGATTTATTTTTTCTTAGGTCATTTTGTCCTGTCACAGTGTAGGAAATCATGAAAAAACAAATACACATTTTAACCGTTCTATTATTCGCCTTAATGTCCACAAGGTGTCTTTTCATGCTAAATCGATGGTGCACTATAATTTTGTAACTCACCTTTTTTCCCCTGTCTCAATCAGTTTTCAAAATAAGAATGCTTACGTAGCAGTTTTCCAGTAGGTGTTGCCAAAAGTCAGTTTCATTCAGTAGGCTACTTTATTATACCTGTACATCAAGGACGTACCCAGAAAAAATATTTTGGGGGGGGGGGTTCCGGACCCTCTGGATCACCCCCCCCCCCCCTGGGTATGTCCTTGCTGTACAGAATATAGATAGCATCAGCTGTTCTGAAGTTAAGAGGGTGGCAAGGGACTTGAGTGGGCATACTGTATATTTTGTGTAATTATGACAAATGCTAACCTATATTATAAGCAAGCCTTTAAATAATAATAAATTTTTAAAAATCCCGACTTTTTTTTTTTTTGCTCTAGGGGTAATAGTTGATTAGTGCTTTTAATGCACTACAGAATTTTTGTGAGTGTTGAATTGTGCTGTGTATTTCAAGAATCAATTAGCTACAATTATCAAAGTATACCTGTTCAATATCAGAATCTCTACTGACAGTTACTTTCAAAGAACATATTCTAAAACAGCCATTTTTATACAGGTTTCTATGTGCAGTGAAATATGTTCAACATAAGAACACTTAATGTGAAAAAATAGTTAACATGAAGTGATATAGCTGTCTGAATAATGTATTCTGCAATGTAATACATACTTTCAATGCAAAAATTCTATTAACACAAAGCATATTTCGGTCCCCTTGGTTTCATGTTAAGATTTTTTCACTGAACTTAATGAATCTTCATATGTTGACATTATTGGTCATTGCTAAGATGAAAAGCCAGGGCAGGCTGTTGATAGCTTAATGTCTGACAAAGTACATATTTGTTTATAAAAGCACTAAAATAATTAGTGTTCAGGGTGTCTACTGGTCTAGAATGTCCAAAAAAAAAAATCGCACAGTTTTTCAAAGGAAGTTGCTTCCCCTTTTCCCTTTTATCAGAATTAGCAGTAAAATGCCACCCGTGTCAAGAAAAAACACTTATTTGTTTTTACTTCTCATCTGTAGTGGGAAATTTTCGGTTAAAAGGTGAATCTTGCTTCGTAATCAAGGGTAACAGTTGCGTTCAGCTATTACCCTTTCCAGAAGCAGTGACAGCAACTTTACAATTAAAGAGTCTGTGATTATGATTGAGCTTGGTTGATGTAAAAGGAACGTCTTAGTTATATTTACATTTCAAAATTAACAAAATGCTGGTATGTTGTATAAGGTCATTATTTTTTTATTTTCCCCCTACTTCAGTCCAAAAAACAACCTGGTGTTAAATGGTTAAAACAATAAAGTTGTAAAAAAAATCATGTAAATATAATGTTAAACAGTATGGACACTTTAAGGTGGTACAAAAGATGCATTCTTTAGCTGTAGAAAGTACCTTCTTCCTAACTGCTTGTGCAGAAGAAAGAGCTTTTTACCACTGCTAAAGGATGAACCCTGTGTACCACCTAAAATGGTCCATGTTGTTTAATTTTATATACATTTTTTTAAATGTTGTTTTTGTTACACATTCTTAATTTTACATGATATTTTTTTTAAATTGTCATATTATTTTTAACTGATCATACATAAATATGTTGATAATTTTTACTCCATAAATTATCTTTATTCAGTATAAATAACTAATGTGTAATTTTGGGAATTTGGATGGTATGCTTGTTTATTGGCAATTGCACATAACATAAAGCAGGGCAATTGTGTTTAGTTATTATTGTTTAATGAAAGAAAGGGAAATAAAGCTGGAGAGTTGGCTGAAAATCTGTTATAAAAGAGCTTAGATATGAAATGTCATGTGAGGGACAAACTTTTTATTACATTATATTTTTTCAGCAGTTTCCCACACCCTTTCCAAACTGAAAATAATATGAAAGTATAAAGCTTTTCCTAAATGTATGGTTAATAATTTTTAAGGTTTGCAAGTTTGTTGCAAAAAAGAATTATGGAAGTGTCACATGTGGGGGGGGGGGTAAAAACTGGTAATGTGCTTAAAAAGTCAGCCATCATATTTTATCCTCCCTCCTGTGGTATTGTTCCAAAAATGGGATCACTTTGAGATGCTTTCTAACAACATTTATTTTTACACATATCACAGAAAGCACAACTCTAAGAGATTAGCCTAATGGAAAATTAATGTTTGAGTCCTTACATCAATAATCCCTGTCCAGTATGAGGAATGGATGAAAACTACTTAGCCAGTGTTAAGTCTGATGGGTTTTAGATGAATAATACAGTTAGGATTTTGGGTGTTATATAAAATTGATTCAGACCGCAAAAAGCTATTATTTGAACATTAGTGCTTTTATGAAATTACTTCTTAGTTAAGCACTTATCCATAACTTCAATAATGTAAGTGTGTATTCAGATGCCATTCTTTTTTAAATTGGGTGATTGAGCTTTTAGCATAAGCGATTTAATGAAGTAGAGATCGAGTATAATCCCAAGTATAGAATAAAAAATAGAAAATGAAGGACTTCTAAGCCAAGAACATAAATTCTCTGCATCAGTTAAGCTGTAAGACTAACTTGAGAACAAAGTATTAGATATTTCTCTTGATCTCTCACTAGTGTACATTAGGTTCCTTGTATCTAACAGTTTTATCAGAAATTTCATATCCAACCTATGCTATTCCTTGCTTTAACTGCATTTTTCATTGTACTTTTTGGATGCTAGTGTTTTAATCTATTATTTTTACTGTATTTTGTAATGAAATATCATACAGTATGTTTATAACTTAAATTTTGAGTAATCCAGCTTATGTATTTTGCTCAGTTTTGTATTTTCAGCATCAGATGTCCATCATCTCTATCTGCATTAAGAATGTAACAATATCTTAGAACATCGAAAATTAAAAATCTGCTGGTATCACTGTAGAAGGTTATGATTAATTATGGAGCATTCTTTATATAAATTATAAGTTGTGCACTGTTAATGTGTTCATTTGTATGATACTGGTGTTAAATGTATTAATGCTTTGTTTTCAGAGTTGCTTTTTGAAAAAATAATTTTTGCCAGCTACTGTATGTACATTTATATCATGATTGCATATTTTATAGGTAATTCAGTATTTTCTTATTATAATGTGTATAAAAGCTGAAAAATTTAAATTGCTAATAAATATTAATGCTGTGTATTTCAAATGTTTTAAACTTGATATAATGTAAAGAGATTTTTATTTTTAGCCTCAATGACTGTTTTGCTGTAATTGAATTTTTTGTTTAAATTCTATGTGCTTCATAATTAGTATGTATGCTCTTATAATATTTGTCAATTACGTCTTTTCTTGGCTTTCTTAGAATGCCTTCATTTACAGTATATAAATGTTATCGTTAGTACTATTTGTTTTCTGCTTAATAATTTATGAAAAACATGATTGTCTACAATTGAATTTAATAGATATGTAAATATATTAAAAGATCAAGTTTATTTTTGTAAATCTCATTTTCTAATTTTATTTGTATAATTATCAGTTGCAATGTTCATGTGTTGAATGTTTGACGCTAATTTTGAAGAAAAATACTGTATTTAAAATCTGCTTGTCTTTGTACTTATAATAAATTTTCAAGCATTGTATCAAAATTATTTATTGACATTTTGCTGAAAATGATTACTTTAACATAGTAAATATGTTAATATTCATTCAGTATGTATCCTAATTTTATACAAATTATGTATTTATCCACGTCTTTCTGTATGTAAAAATGTATTCTTGAATCCGTAATAAACTTGACTTCCCCTCCTTCGAGTTGTGTACATTTATATTTTTTGTGCTATTAAGTGTTAAAACTTGTATGTCTTCAAATTTTATGCAATTCTGGCTATGAATGTAACTGCTATTGTGAAAATGTATGCTATTATAATGGTACTATTTACTTATTAAACATTAAAAGTGAAATGAAATTTACATATGGTTTATGTTTCACAAAAGAAAAGTGTAACAAACTATTTTTAAATTGTATGAAGTTAACGTAGCTTCTAAGATTAAGGACTACATAATTGATGTTATGTACTTGTATGTAAGTGAAAGATGTTCATATAAATATTTTTAATATATAATAGTTGATAATGTTAACTTTTGATTTATGTTTACTTAATTCATTAGAAATTTTTTGCTAATTGAGTTTCTACAACAAATGCTTTAGTCTTTTGTAACATTTGTTTTGAAATGATCTCAGTGTGTTAAGATTTATCGTTTTTTATTGTGGATATTAATATATTTTCATGCACATTATTTAATTTGTAGCTTGTTAAATATGTATCTGTATTAAAACTATTTTGTCTTGGGTTAGGAAATGTTATTTAGATCTTTGTATTTTCAATGCATTTGTATGTTTTTAATATGTAAAATATTGTGTATATGCTTGTTATAATAGTTACCTAATGTGTCCGTTTCTCAGTGTCATGCTGTTTGTACTCTTTGTAGCGATATTTTGAAAGGCAGTTTTCACTTTATGTAGTAACTTATTGTTTGATGCCTTACATTTGAACTATTTATTGGTCATCTTTTGTCATTTTTTAACAGTGATACAAAATTCCAATTTTAAGTATGAAATAGTTGCACCTTGCTGAAACAGTGTATATTATGCATCAACAGTTCTTACTCCAACAGTATGATAATTATTGGTTCTCTTTATTAATGTTGTGTTCATTACTCACATTCTTTAAGATGTGAACACATTGAAATAATAACCTGTATGTTATGCAATCATAGGTATTTTGAGAAAATTTAGTGGTCCTGGTCAAAACAGTTTATGTGTGTGATATGACAGAACTAGCTCAGAGTTTCTAGAATGCTGAACCGTATTATGTTCAGTTCTTCTGTGCTTTTCAATGATTTCCTAGTTTATACTTTATGGGTTTCAAACATGCAAGATAGGAATTGCTGTTTGAAAAATATTGACCTTCTTCTGGAACATAAAAATGTTTATATGAAAGTAACCAAAGTTTAATTATATTGCTATTCTTAAAAATTAATATTTCCCACAAACTGTGTAATGCATGTTAATGTTGCCAGTGGTAAGAAATACACATCACTATTTCTTGGGGAGGAAGCACAGTTTTTTCAATGCACATAAATTTAATTTAAAATACAATGATAAATTTCCCTTGCTTGGGAGTAAAACACTTGGGGCTGTGCATCAGGCTGACCACATGACCAAAGTGTATGCTTCCATACCGCACAGCCTATGGTCGCTAAGGAATAGTTTGGCACCACAGACCTTGGTCCCACAATATGCTGCTGCGGCGATGTTTTAACTTTATAACAATGATAAATAATTTTGCTTTACTGAAAGTCATTAAAGTTCTGTTAATGAAAAATAATTGAATGTGTGCTTGAATTTTATCAAAAGAAAACTGTTTTAATCAGATCTGGAAGCAATAATGTATGTGTTACTTTGGTTATCTTTCTAATTAAACATCCATTTAAAGTTTCAAGAGTGTCAGCAATATTCCTTTGATATGGATGAAGTTTTTGCCAGAGACTCTTGCCTGTGCTATATAGTGCTTCGTGGCTTATTAAAATCATTTTAAGTAATTCATAAGGAAACCTCACAAGCCAGAGAAAATTCTGGGGAATGCCAGATGTGACTGGTTTCTGGTCATACACCAATTGTAAACATTTCGCTGATCAAAGTCTAATTTTGAACGTCCTTTAAATGAATTTCAGGTATATCTGCTGGACATCTTACATGAGTCTGGCAAAACAACATTCACATGAGTCTGGCAAATGACATCTCATGCACATGAGTCTGCTATGACATCGCACTGCTACTCTTAAGCTGTGCTGTGTTAAAGAGGTATACTACTCAAGCTAATTGGAAATTAAAGACTACTTTTATTTTTTGCCATTTTCTGCCAAATTGCTTCAGTGTGCTATGCCTGAGTTTATTTAGTGATAATTAGGTTTTATTGTAGTATATGTCATGGGGTTTAAATTAACATATTAGCCATTTTCTTTTTGCTTTACAGCACTTTTGAGTATATTAACCACACTTAGTCGTTCATTGATTAAAATAAATATGTAGGCTAATATTTCCTTGGAAATAAGTTTTATGCTTGTGATATTATCTTTATTATTCTAAAATTATGTAGTCGGTTAATGACAAAATTAAATATGCATGATTTATCAGAAAATCATGATCTATCTGCTAAGAAAAAATTAAAAGGGAGGAAACTTAATTATGTCGGAAATTTTGCATGTTATTATTCATGCTACATAATTTCTCCTCCCTGAAGAACTGAATATGCAATTTTAGTGATGTTACATGATTAGTTTTTATTTTTTTCTAAAAGAAACTTGCCCATGCTGCTATTTATTTTATACAAAGGGAAGGTACGGTCTATGCAACATTTTCATTATCTGCTTTCAAAACTTGTATTTTTGCACATCAGCTTTTTTCTTTTCTTTTTTTTTTTTTTTTTTTTTTTTTTTTTTTTTTTTTTCAATCAAGTCTTCTCCCCACTTTTTAATATTTTACATATTACATTATGTAGATATTTTCATCAGTAGCACTTCTTTGAAAACAAGGTATTTAAACCCCATATAGAAAAACATACTGCTAGCAATTTTGTTATTATTTTTCAGTGTCCTTACTTTAAATTTTTATTTCAGATGAAAAAGAGAATGGAGAGTCTGAGGAGAAGTATGATGAGGATGGAGAAGAAGATGATGATGTAGTTCCTGATGATTATGATGAAGGTGAGGATGGAGAGGGTGATGAAGATGGTGCTGAAGATGAAGAAGATGAGGAAGAAGAAGCTTAAGTTTTTGCATTTGAACTTTGCTTCTGGGGGGATGGTTAGCAAACAAAATAATATTGGCATTTTGTTCATTATATTATATAAACTTAAAATAAGAAAAAGTGCTCCTTTTTTTAATGTGAATTCATGAAATTTGTGATAGCAGTTTTAAATGTAAATCTTAGACATTGTGTCTCCCATCAGTGTTATTAATCATTAGATTCTTTTCATTCAATATGAGTAGTTCTAATAACTGCAAGTTGCTGTTAGTTGATGTTACAATTGCACAATATTTTTTGAGGTAAACATCTCCCGTGATCATCTCATCTGTCATGTATGTGCTGTTTATTCACCTATCATTTGAAGATTGTATGTGTCAGGCAATGCAGCTTGAATGAAATACGCGTGGGTTTTATATGTGATGTCAATCATTGCATCATTTAGCACTTTCCTGTAGTAAGTGAATATCAAAACAATTGGTTTGTGTTGTTCAAAACAAGTAAAATTTTGACCTATTTAATTGTTTTAATAGATTGGCAGTTAAAATTTCATTGTTACCAATTTGAATCTTAATATCTTTTCATTTTTAGCTACACATTACTTATGTTCACTTGCACATACCATTTTTCTTTCACTTGTTACTGTATATACTGTTCTAAATTTTTTTCATTCTTAAATGTTACAGGAGGAAAGAAATCAAATGGTTTCTGTATTTGAAAGTTGTCGTGTATTTTGTTTTTAAGCTGTCAATAAATGCTCTCTCATACAGTCAAAGTGTTCGTGATTTTTTAAATGCTATTAGCATTTCTAAAGTACATAATTTTTACCTGCTAAATTTTATTACAGTATCTTGATGTGTACCTATTAAATGATCGTCATAGCTAAAAAAGAAAGCCCTTTTTAAGCCTTCAATGTGATACAAGTAGATTTAATACATTTCAAAGTGTACATTAAACTAAGAAGAAAAAAAAAAAAAGAACGGAGGCTACATATTGTGTATATGCAAGGTTTGTTCTGTTTTGTCATTTGTTTTTCACACAGAAACTTTATTGCAAAAAAAAATAAAAATAAAAATATACACCATGGCATGCTGTTAAAGTGTGATATCACTTTGAAAAAAACACTTTGGTAAATTGCAACTGTGCACAGCACAATGTAGTGCAAGAAAGTGTGGTGCAAGGAATTGTTTCACCTCAGCATTGTTTTAGAATTAATATTCCAATAGTGTGGCTTTCAATGCATTGCAAGTGATGGAGTTTTACCAGTGTTTTCTTTAAACTTATTGCATGCTATGAAAGTCCGGTGTCAGAGGGGACTGAAAAAATAGTGCAAAGTGTATAGTTAGTTCGTAGTGGTTTTTTCTGGAGTAAAGTTATTGTGTGAAAAATGACTATTTACTTTTGGGACAACTCTCATATGAAGCCATTCTTAATGAGAAGAAGGGGTTGATTTTGTTTATTTTGGGGTAATTTGACTCCATTCCAGACTAAGCCAATATCCTGAGTTTAGCTTTATTTGCCATGCCAGTCAACAAGTCTCATATGAAAGTATTGCTGGGTATTTGAAAGAGAAATTATTTCTCTTTTGAAAGAAAGGTTTCTGGAGAAGTATGTAAAGTTACGAAAAAAAAATTTTTTTTGTTTCTTTATATTTAGTGCCTTCATAAGCTTGTACTAAGGAATTCGATATATACAATACCTAAGAGTACTTCTTTTGTACCATTGGTATTGCATTGTACATTTAAGTACTCTTTTTTTTAAAAAATGTATTTAGAGTTTTAATGAAAAAAATCGCCGCAAGCTCTCAAGAAAAGGGAAGCTTCACCTCCTCTCATTTCATTATTCTTGCAATTTCAATTTAAGATTACTAGAAAATTTTTTATTTTTACTGAGTTGAATAGTTTTGTTGAATTCTTATTTTGAACCTAAATTTATAGGGAAACGTAAATTTAAGCTTATTCTTGCAATAAAACGTGTGAATGTTACTAAAAGGAGTGAAGATTTCTATTGAGAACTTAGTCTCCACCTAGTTATTCTAATAGCATCTAAACATAGTTTCTAATGATTTGTAATGTTACTGTGCCAGAACATCCTGTGTCTGATCTAATTGTATTTACATATCAAACTCTCATGTTTTTTTTTTTTTTTTTCAAACTGCTTAATATGATAAAGTTTTTTATTAGAGTTGGAAACCTATTTGGTTTGGTAGTGGCAAATCAAAATAATTTCCAAACAAAAATGATTTGTTCCCATGTCTGCAGGTATGGGAATCAAATAATGTTTCAAAACTATCTGGATATGAAAACAAGTTATCAGTATCTGCAGATCTGTCTTTTCAACACTCTACACACTTCTAGTTTGTAGCCTTTAGTAAACAGAAAAAATAAAATTAAGGTTTTTCAGAGCGTTTTGCTGGCTTCTCTTGGCTATAATTAAGTAGTCTGAGGTAGAACTTCAGCTCTCTACTTAAATATTCAAGAAGAAAAATGCAATGATTTTATTGCTTAACTAGGAGCTTGCATATGAAATAGTTATAGTTAATTTATCCTTTAAAAATATTTGTCATAATTTGCTACTGGCATGGTAAGTTCTTTTGTGGGTGAATTTTAATAGAAAAATAAGCTAGCATGCTTAATTTAATATGCTTCTTTAACTAATAAATTTATTAGCTTTAGTTAATTGAAACTGATTCAGCTTTGAACTTAACATTTTTCATTTAGAATTCTATGGCTTATGCTTATAAAATCCTTAAGTTCAATATTTGAGCAGGAAATTATATACATTCATATATTTGTATTTGAATACATCAAATAATTGATCATGCTATAGTGTAGGTTTTATCCATAGCTGCCAACTCTTCCTGTTTTCCAGGAAGACTTCCTGATTTTGACTTTTCTACTGTCTTCCTGCAGGAAGATTAAATCTTCCAATCTTCCCTTTTTCTTTTTACTTTCCTGCCAGTTTCCCGTGCTTACTGCTAAAATTTAAAAAGTAACAAATAGGATTTTTTAAAAGTAAGAAGTGTAAAGATTTAAATTAATTTCACATTTTGAACACAGCCTTTCTGAACTGTCACAGCTCTCCTTATCTTGCCCCTTGGTAGGGGCTTTTGAAAGAAAGAGCTCTTCTTTCCATTTTTTCCTGCGCTCCCCGGATTCACTCATTTTGCAGTACCTATATGCATATGCCAGGCTAGTGGCATCGAGCTGCCATAACATACATTTGCTGATTAAGTACTAAAAAGCAAGTTAGTAGTAAACTTTAAGATTACTTTTGACTGTTTTTGACATGTTAGTTAAATGCAGAGCGCTTAGTTATAAAATTTTTAACAAAGAACAATTTAAAAGTAAACTCTGCTGATCATGAGACCCATGATTTGAGAGATGTTTCTCAATTCAAAATAATGAAAAAAAAAATATGACTGTGCTATAATTAAATCTGGAATCTATTGTGGAAGTTTTTGCGGATGAAAAAAGAAAACATTGATTTGCAAAATTTCACATTAAAGCTGTAAATCTTTATTTGGGCCAAAACAAGCCGATGCTGCTTGTAACCAGCTATTCATACAAATGAGGAAATTCTGGTTTATTTCTTCTTCGTACAGTTTAAGCTTGACTGGAAAAATCTTCCTGTTTTTCAGAAATCTCTTCTTATCCCTGATCTTCCTGCTTTAAGGCAAAATAGGTTGGCAGTTATGGTTTTACCCAATTTCTTTTCAAATCAGTGCAGGGTGTCCACTGGTGACTAAAAAGGTAACATTTGCGACTAATTTAAAAAAAGGTGACTTTGTCTACCCTTTTTAAATATTAAACATTTTCATTCTATTTTCAAGTTTTTGGCTACTTGTACTAACTTCAGGGGCTCTACCACTAACACAGCGGAATTTAATTTCGATCGGAGTGAATTCTGATCGGAAACGAGTTTCATCAAAAACTCCTTTTCGCAGATTCTGTTATCAGTATTATTAGAACAACAGAATTGCCCATCGGTGTGTGAATTCCGACGATTTCACATTCCGATGACAGGGACTTCAGTTGACCAATTAGAGAATGCAAATGTCACTTGCCGCACATAAGCTGCATGATATCATGGTGGCCATGCTAGTTTGAACCTATCGCAAAGAACCTAAAATATAAATGTGCAAAATCATTAAATATAAAGAAAGTCGTAAAAAGTGACATTAATTGTGCATTTACTGCAGGGCCGTACCCAGAAAATCTTTCGGGGTGGGTCCAAAAATTTTGGACTGTGAAAAAGGCTGAATTTTTCACAAAAACACTTCATAACTTAGATTTTTGTTAACAAAATAATAATTTCTAAGGGGGTACGGCTTTGATTTCCTGTATCCACTTTTTGCTTGTTTCTGCTAGTGCTCTTGCAGAATTTGATAACTAAAATTAAGAAAATTCCTACTAAACTAGTGACTTTTTATGCCAGTGAGGCTACTAATGATACTATTTTTGCCTGCTGACATTAAATTTTAGGTTTGTTTTCAATAACAATGGGAAAGTAATAACATGATTTTAACATAGATACAAAAAGTGGTGTTCTAAGTGTTTGATACCCTCCTTTTTAGAAATTTTGGTATAGTGCAAATTCCTATTTATAAAAAAAAAAAAAAAAAAAAAAAAGTTCAAGTGACTGTGGTTTGAAAGATAACATCCCTTTTTGTTATAAGATGGGTAAAATACACACTGCAGTACGACAAGGTGATTCCCAATTTAAATGATAATTGTTAGGGCCCAGACAGTTGTGCAAGAAATTCCAAAATGTTAACATCAGTTTCTGGAACTGGAGTACATAAGTGGAAGAAGCCAAAATGACTGAAAATTTTCCTGGCGATTATTCATTGTATTTTAAATTTTGTATATGATTTAAGGATATTCAAGGTTACTATGTTAAAATTGCATTTTTCACCCAGCTCCCTTTTTGTGTGTGTTTGATAGTGTAACTTCTGTTATGCTTGTAGCTCAAAGAGCATATTAGTGATCCATTTTCATATTGGAACGGTATTAATTTGACTCAACACTTGAAAAAGTAGTAGATCACTAACAGTTTTTAAATGTTCCTCTGCAGCCTCAGATTGCATAAATTGCTTATTTCTTACTGAAAGATATCTTTGTCAATATTCAGAAATATTTTCCACCGTGATCAAAGTGACCATATAAGCGGGTATAGCTTTGATGGCATGACAATATAAGCGGTATTAAAATATATAGAATTCCCTCTCAGTCAGCCGGACTTTTCAAAAGTGACCATATATGTGGGGCGACCATATAATTCACTTTACTGGTATTGTATGCCACCTTCGCCAACTTTTTATCAAGAAAAACTGATTTTTCATGCATCATCTAAGTAATGTTTGGTATCACATTTTTCTAAAGTGCTAGTAAACTGGAATAAAATGTTAAGCTGAACATTTTGAAAAAGAATGATGAAGGACATGCAACTGAAACCGGAAATCACTAATGAATTAGGTATACCACAGTGTGCTTTTAAGAACTGAATCACCTTAAATTGAACAAAATGGATTGGTAAGCAGATGTAAAGGACAAAAGATGAAACATGGAAAGTATGAGGAATTGGAGAAGAAAGTTTTATTGGCGTGGTTCCAACAAACTCTAACAGTAGAACAGCCGGAGGGGAGTGTCGAAATGACCACTGTTGGCTGTATAAGGTAGTTCTATAATTATTTATTTCACTATTCTATTTAGGTAATGTAAAAATTTTTTGCAACTTGCTTGGAAGAACTTTAAGAAAAGTAAAATTATGAGTTGTGTTAAACTGTATATTGAAATAAAACATGAGATATTGGGGAAACTGTCAAAATGACCCCAATGGCACTTCTAGTGTTAAATTATCCAGTTAATGGTGGTGGTGTCGCAGAAAAGGCCAAGGAGATAGCGACATTTCTCAACTTTATTGAAATTTGTAGATCGACTAAACGCTAGGCCGATTTTGGAGCAGACATGGGTGAATCTATTGCTGACCATATTGCTTCATGGAAAAATAATGTGTTGCCTACAATACTACTTGACCGACTATGCCCCTGAAGATTTATACAACACTGATAAATTCAGACTGTTTTATAACGTGGTTTCTACAGACCTGGAAAATCAGGGATTTGGGAAATTCAAAGAAATGCAAGAAAATTGGATTTTGTTGCAAAATCAGGAAAATACTGTTTGAACCTAATTGTAGTAGAAATTATTTAATTTTCTCCTTTAACCTTATAAATAATTTTAAAATGTGTCCTTTATAAACATATCTTTTCTAGTTGAAATATGCTTCATTTTATCTGTATTATTCTCAAACATGGTTTTTGTTAAATATATCAAATAAAATTTTTGTATATATTTATTTATTATTTGCAGAAAAAAAGGGAATGATACAGTAAAACTTTGCTATAACAATATTCGATACGACAAAATTTTGCGGTCCCTCAGAATTTCCATGCAATACAATACATCCCATCCCTCTAAAACTATAATTTTATTTCGTCACTGAAGTATCGAGGTTTTACTGCGTATAAAAATTAAAGGAAGAAAGTAATAAAAATATGAATGCAAAATTCGTGAAAGCTCACGAGATAAAGTCTGGGACGAGTGTGATAGATGTCGGGGAAGCAAAAGCTACAAAATCTGTAGAAACCCTGTATAAGCTTGTACAAGATAAATCTTGTTCACTAGACATGCCATAGTGAAAGAATCGGCAAAGAATGTCTAAATGGTTGTGGCATGTACAAATTGTACTGGTACCAGTAAACTGACATTGGTTGCGATTGGAAAAAGGAGGTTTTGGCTCTCTTTTAACCCATTTATGCCTAGCGTCCCATTTTTGGGACGGCATTTTCGCTATCAGTCGAAAACGTTATTTATTTTTCCTAACCTTTATTCGCGAGTATTGAACCTCAATTCCACAAAATATTTTAATATGGCCAAGTAGGATGTTGACATGAGAAATTTATCAATTACTGCTTGTGTTAGCAAAAATCGAAGAAAGTTGCAAAAATATCCAGGCATGAATGGGTTAAAAATTTTTCTTTCCATGTGCTTACCTTGGCTACTTGCACTTTATTCAGCCGTCATTTGTCACACAGCAATTACACCTCAAAAAAAAAAGTATTCGATTAAGATGAAATTTGTTTATTACAAATTATTTATCATAGAATATGAATTAGGCTGTGTGGAAATGACTTTACATATTTCTGAAGTTGTGCATTTTTCAAAATCTCAATTATTTGCAAATCTGAAGTAGGAAATTTATCTCCAACACAAATACTTTTTTTGGAGGGTGTACATATGCCAATCGTTTTTAATTTGTCCCCAAAATGTAAAAAGCAATTGGGGGATCATTTTTAATAATTGCATTGATTTTTAACCAATTTGTGCCTGGATATTTTTGTGACTTTTGGAGATACCAGTAATGATAAATTTCTGATGTCAACTTCTTGAACGAGGGATGATTTCTTTTAAAATCATGTATAATAATTGAAATGTCAACATACTATTGGATCAAGTTAACATATTGTGGAGTTGAGGGTCAATACTTCTGAATAAAGGCTAGGAAAAATAAACATTTTGGACTGATAGCGAAAATGCCGCCCCAAAAAAGGGACACTAAGCATAAATCTGTTAATCAGATTGCTGTTAATTATTTCTTTAATTTTAAATTGTCCCCATTTTTTTTAATTTGGGAACAAGTCCTCTACTTTACATTTAAATATATGGTCACCTTTAAGGATAAGGCGACCAGATTTTCTAACATAGAATCGGGGACATGTAACCGATTTTGAAACAAAACTGGGGACATTTATAATTAATGACAATGGACAATATCCATTCCTTGGTTTCGAGGCTATAAAAGTCACGTGTCGGTGGAAAACAAACAACATTTTCTCCATAGGTTTATGCGTTGGGCTCTTGGTAATAAGCACAGAATTAAAAGAATAATTATGCCTCTGTATTGTGCCGCCTATGTATGTGTCAATAATTCTCTGGAACCTGTCCATGACAGCAGGAAGATATCTTTCCACAGATTCCCATTAAAAAAATGCTAACAAGTCAAAACTTATACTGAGATGAGGCTATTTCAGTCACCTGTCGATGAAAAAAAGTACACTTCAGCCAATCAGATTTCAGGATTACCCATCAATGGAGCCGAAAGGTCACGTGTTGGTTGAAAAAATGACGTCACGCCGATAAACCTCATTAACAGTAATTTAATTATAAAACAATGCAAGAATTAAAAATCGTCTCCAATTCCTGGTTTACATTTACATTTCGGGGACAATTTGAAAAACGTCATGAAATTGGGGGCTGCCCCCGTAAAATGGGGACGTTTGTTCACATTATAAAGTAGTGGTGGGTAAAGTCGGTCCTTTTGAGGATCCGGTCCGAACGGATCCGATCCTCTTAAGGACCGACTCCTTCGGACCCGGTCCTATTGGATCCGCTCCCAGGAAAAGGAACGGGTCCGGACCCGTTCCTTTCGGTCCGAAATCGGAACCTGTCCGGACCGAGAGGAACGACTTCGGATCCATTTGGCAGAAAGAAGTGGATCCGGACCGAGAGGAACGACTCCGGATCCATTTGGCGGAAAGAAGTGGATCCGGACAGAGATGAACGACTCCGGATCCATTGGGCAGAAAGAAGTGGATCCGGACAGAGATGAGGATAAGCAAATGGAGAGTATCCGGACAGAGATGATCGAAAGGAAAGATCCCAGCCAGACATAACAGAAATAAGCAATAAGACTGATTTCAGAAAGCATAAACAATGTCGGTGTGCGGAAAAAACGCTCACATGATTAATTTTTACTAAATATTGGACATAAACATTCTTTGTTTTGTAATATACACGAGAAAGGTAACTGGATCTTAAATCCAAAATTCTTTGTTTTGGAGTAAAGGGGTAAATTTTCAGTTCAGCAGGTCTGGGAATGGTATCTCTTAGAACGCTATTGTTATTAGGTTTCCTAAGCATATAACATATGGACCATAGGAAAAGCGTCGGGAGGGGGGCACAGGGTGTCCCGTGCCCCCCCTCCCCCCTTAAAAATAGAAATTTTGATTCGAATTTCAAAATAAAATGTTAAATAAACATTTGCTTGAAATTTTAAAAATAACTTTCCTTTTCTGCTCTTACATTCGATGTGTGCCCCCCTCAAATCTTTCTTGTGCCCCTCCAAAATTTCAGTAGGTCCGGGAGCAGTGATAAGCCCTCCTTAGGAAGTTACTGTTATATTATTAGGTATTGTTATAAGCGTATGGTACATATGAACCATAGCATTATAGTCGGGGGGAGGGGCACAGGGTTTACGTGTCCCGCTGCCCCCCCCCCAACTTACTCTCAAAATCTTTTAAACTAACATTTGTTTCAAAATTTAAAAGAAACTTCCATTTTCTGCTCTTAAATTAAATATGTGCCCTCCCCCCCAAAAAAAAATCTTTCATGTGTTCCCAGGGGCGTAGCCAAAGGGGGGTCAGGGGGTCATAACCCCCCCCCATGAGGAATTTTTTGCCATACAAAATGTATATTCTTCACTACATTGTCACACCCACGTATACATATATATGAGTTGTAGTAGTCGTAACCCCCCCCATGAAAAATTTCTGGCTACGCCCCTGTGTGTTCCTCAAGATTTCAGTAGGTCTGTGAGCGGTGATAAGCATTCCGCCTTCCTTAGAAAGCTCTTGTTATTAGGTTTTCCTAAGAATGTAATACATATGAGCCATAGGTGTATATCGGGGGGACAGAGGGGGGGCACGTGTCCCCCTCTCCCCCAACTTCGTCGCAGAATCTTTTCATTTTAAAAATTTGTTTGACGCGTTGTTTTAACCGCTCCACTTAAAAATGCGAAACTCCAGTCTGCGTATTTACAATATATTTTTAAAAAATTGTCCACTGTCAAGGTTGTTTAATTTAAACGATACTTTTTTAAGCACTGGTTTAAACAACCTTTCTCATTTTCAATCTGTTGTACTGGTTTTAAATACTTCCTGGCTAAAAGGGTTTCTTTAGAACTTTAATTAATTAATTAATTTTAATTTTTTAATGCAATACAAAATACTTTATGCAAAAAAGGTTTTATTTGATGAATAAAGGTGAATAATGTTTTAACTTTTCATAATTACATAACTCTCACGTGTTTACATTAAGTTATATTACTTAAGTTATATTATAATAGATTTATTGTTATCCTACTTATTGTCTTTTAATCATATATGAAGTTCAATGTTTGATAATTTACCTTTGAACTTGTATATCGTCATTCTCCCGTGTTTCAGCATCTTTTTTAAATGCTTGCTAGTAAAATAAGTATAATAGCTTAATAATGAAGAGAAAGCTTCATATAGGTTTATCTTATAAAGCTTTAAAAAGCATTTCTTTAATCGTATACCTTTTACGTCATAGTATGATTACTTTTTACTGATTTCATGATAATTTAGTAAACGGTTGAAGTGTGTAAGTGCAGGAATCTGGGCTACCACGCGCCTGTTTTCTCCAGATGTCACGTGAATACGCGTTAGAACCCCTTAGAAAGTCCGCCTACCGAGGCACTCCCATCCTTGGCAGATCGCCCTAGCGTACAGTTGCCGTAATCACACAAGCAAACCCATTTTTTCTTTTTCTATCTTTTTTTTTTGGGGGGGGGGTGGAAGGAAGGAAGAGTTTTTAAGTATGTGAAATCCCGTGCATTTTTAAAGTCCCCCCTTTAAAAAGCAGACCCCACCCCCCGAAAATAAAAATGTGTGGGCACCCATGGTGACATTATTTTATACATAACTATTCGCAAATATCAGATTACTCTAAAATTTAAGTCAATCAAAGGCACATATCTCTCATCTACTGAATGTTTTGATGCTACTTTATTTCACTTTTTTTGTACTGGCATGTATACAATTCATGTCACATTATATATAGATGTCACATAAAACTAGGAAATAAAAATGATTTAAATATTTCAGCGGAAAGAAATCAACTTATTACGTCTTAAAGTTTCATTAAAATTTAAATAATTCACTTGAAATCAATTAAGTTCTATCAGCCCTTGCAAATTTCCTTTCAAATAATTTAGTATGTTTTATTTTAAAAATTCTTAATAAAAGAATTTTATCTTTTATAAACAGAATAATCGGTATAAAATTAATTTTTAAAAAATCTGATAAAACATATTTACTATCACAAAACTTTTGAATGTTTCTGCTGGATATAATATATTCTTAAATGTAAAACAAAAGAAATTTGGTGCGTCTACTTTTGATTGAATGCCATTCTCATATTTTATCCAAAACGAAGCAAGTTTATGTTCAATATTTAAATAAAAATTATTGTTCTTAGCTGGGGGAATTCTTTTATTCTGGTTGGCGACCCTTCGCGTTTTCTCCGGTTAGTAACAAAGAAGCACAGCGTCGTCTGAAGAACTACCCCTCAAATTCCAAGAACGCACTCCTTCGCTACCTTTTGTAGACGCAAATATCCCCGGGCTATCAGAGAATATCCCGAAAAGAGCGTTTATCTCTGGAAATTATTTGAACCTTCCATAAAGGGAAGTCGAAGACGAAAAGAAAACGAGTAAAAGAAATGTCCCTGGTCAATACCTGATTAGAAAATAGAAAACGTAAAGAAATTCCTTGTTGAATATAAGAATGACTAAAAGTAAACTTTAAACTACAACAACAACGGAGAAGACTGATTACAATTAAAGCAATTGAGCTTTAATTGTAAAACTTAGCTTACAAAACACCAAACAATGTTGCATTAACGTAAAGTTGTGTTGTTGAGATTAAAAATTATAAAGTATTGAGACGAGTTCAAGTTAAACTTTCCTATATAAGAAAAAGGTTAATTCTCTAATAATTCCTGTAAAATAGACATTTTTATCTTTCATCTTCTTATTTTTTTTTTCTAAAAGTACTTTGGCTTAGCTGTAAAATTAAATCTGAAAATTATTTTTAGTGGTTTGTGTCATTTTAAATGTTTTCTTTTAATATCTCGTGCATTTTATTTGATTTCATTTTAAATGCTTGAAGATAAATCATCATACTTTTTATCCGTTTTTGTATAACCAACTCCTACCCTCTCCCCCACACACGCTCACAAAAATAAATAAATAAAGCATGAAAAAAATTCTTCTGAACCATATTTTTGTTCTAATTATTTCTATTGGTATCAATCTACAGAATTTTACAGTGCAGAAGAATTCATACAAATAATACATGTTCTATTGCAGAATTTCTTAATATTATTATTAACAGAATTCTATTATTAACAGAATTATTATTAACAGATATATTCTTATTAACAGAATTTCTTTTTGATTTTTAAGATTAAAAAAAAAAAAGACTTTCTCTTGAAAATAATTAATTAAACGGAATAATTAAACTCTATACATAACTTAATTCATTAAATTTACAGTAACTTCTCAATTATTTCATTTGGTTGTGTTGTTGAACAGGAACCAGAATTGATAATTCAATCGGTAGTACATAATCAGCCGTACAGATTTAGCATGCACATTCATCGTGTGTACGTGTTATTGTTAGATCCTTAGTCCAACAAACTATCATGGACTGTTTCTACAAATTAATATTAAGTAAAACCAGTATTATTAAAGCTCATCCAAATAATGCAATAATCTAAATATATAAAATAAGAAGAATTTTCCTGTTTGTCTGTATGTTCATTCGCTATAGGCACCTAGAACTTACGTCGAATCTTAACGAAATTTGGCCCACTGGATCATTGAGCGATTTCCTTCTGTGTTCATCATTGCTTCCCGGCACAGGTCTTGGGCCGCAGTGGGAGAAATGATGTGGGGTAACAATGGGGTAGCTGATCACAGAAGGAAAATCGCTGCGTTCGCGTCTTTGCAACGGTGAGAAGCAACCCAGACAGTAATTTTAGAAAAGTTGTGCCTTAACACTCAATGCACCCGCGCAACGCCCGTCAGTTTGTGTGAGTGCACAAAAGGGGGGGGGAGGGGGGAAGGCACTCGATATATACTCACGCACTTTAAACCGAATTACAGAAGAGAAAAATTGTTTAAACCAAGAGCTTAAAAATAACCTTGTTTGAATTAAGCAACCCTGACAAGGAACAATTTTTTTAATTATATTTTGTCAAGACGCAGGCAATAGCTTGCATTTTTAAGTGGAATGGTGAAGTGAACGGTTAAAAACGACCCGCCAAACAAATGTTTAAAATAAAAGGATTTGGAAGCGAAGTGTTTAGGGGGGGGGGGCTTCGTGTGGAACTTGGCATAGAAAACTCGACATATAAAATCTGCATTGCACTTTAAATCACACTTCTTTTTGGAAAACCATTCCAGATTACCTTAACAATTATGAAAACAAATTAAACCAGCACATAAGCAATTGGCAAATCAGAGACGCTCCTGGCAAAATGGACATATAGTAATCATTTTATAAACTAAAACCATAATGAATTATGCTATTTGAAACATATTTTGATGATATTTGTGCAACAATATATGAAAATTTATTTTTATTCAGTACGGAAAAAAGTTGTATAAAATATAATCGTGCTTTACATTTAAAATTGGAATAACACAGTGGAATAATACAATGCCAAAAATATCACTCTGAATTACTGTAGATATTTACAGACAATTTTTAAAAATACTCAACATTTTCACTTTACATTAAAATAAGAATACTCAATAATATGAAAAATGGAAAAAAAATGAATGAAATCTAATTCGAAATCATAGTCTACGCCATATTATTTTTAAAACATATATAAAAACTCCACTGCACTCTAAATCACCCTTCTATTTGGAAAATTGTTCCATATTACCTAAACAATTATCAAAACAAATTAAACTAGCACACTAGCAATTGGTAAGTCAGAGACGCTTTGGCTAAATGGATACATAGTATTCATTTTATAAACTAAAACCATAACGAATTATGTTATTTGAAATTTATTCTGATGATATTTGTGCAACAATATACGAAAATTAATTTTTATTCAGAACGAAAAGAGTTGTATAAAATATGATTGTGATGACTAGGGTACGAAGGGTATTTTATTTATAAGCCTTCTTATGATTACCATAGCCCGTTCGTGTAAACATAGTGCTAAAAGTTCTCCTTATTGAATTTGCAAAATATACATCCATCTAATGCAAGGTATCACTGAAATGTGCACATAAAAATTCAAGCTAAATAGTCAGCTTCAAACTTTCTAGCACATATTCATTCAAATTTCAATTAAGAAGTGTACAATGCCAAAAAGTGTTTCTTGTGTACGAAGTCAATAATGAATCAGAATTATTTTCTCAGTTACATATACATATTCTGTATAAATATTAACGCTAAAATAGCTTTAATAATGTTTAATTATATTTTTTTCCTTCTAAATTTTAACGCAGGCCTCTAAAATGGTAGGAGCCCACAGGTGAAAGCCTACTCAGCCTAATGGGTAATCCGGCCCTGTTTAGGTATAGTCCCTCTTTCCCCATGACAGCCCCCTCCTTCCTCCTCTATAATTTTTATGGTTTTGTAGCAGTTACGCTAGTTTGATATTCCATAAATAATAATTTACAAACATAGGTGCTCCATAGAGTGCTTTTACAGAAGAGGGAGGCTATTTGCAAGTGTGGGGTGGAGGTGGGGGTCGAATACGAGTATATGTATCACACGCCCAATTCACACATTTTTCTAAAACCATTTTTTGATTTTGATCGTTTTCTTTCATTGTGAGTTCGAGGCAACTACCCCATCCACCCTTACCTTAATCATGCTCGCTGTGACTCCCCTTTCATTTGCCCTCTATGTATGGATGAATATGGATGAATGCACATATTTACAAAACGGCTGCATATTTTTCTGCCAAGGAATAACGACTGAGCACATAGTCAGAATATTGTGTGCATACTTTAGTGTTGTTATAAAATAAAGTAAATTAGTCAGAGACTAATGGTTTTCTAAAGAGGAATTCTCTTTCAGCAACACAATATGATATGTATGCACATGATCAAGGCCTCTCTGAATTTTGGGCCTTGTCCAAGCTCGGCTTGGGCCCTCGTTTTTTTTTCTTCCTTCTTTCTTGGCGAGATGGTTAAATCTAGGCCCAGGGGGGTCATGACCACTGTGACCCCCTCTGGAACCGCCACTGGCACCACATGCAGCCAAGAGTAGCAAAATAATAAACCGAACAGAAATCTTGCAATTATGAAGCGAAATTCGCCTAAAACAACGAGTCTTCTTAAAGATTTCATGGTTTTCAAATGTTCGTTTCTAAATTTTCGTATTTATGTGTAAACTAACAAAAATTTTTGAAAATCGTAGAGGGGCTGGGAGACAGCTAAGTAGTGCTCAGCCCGCGTAGCCCGCCCCGCCCCCCCCCACCTCTGATTACGCCCTTGATGGGGGATAGAGTTTTATATGTAAAGAGAGAAGATAAGAGCAAGCAATTATAAAATATAATCCAGAAGTTGTGCTGCTCGAAGATTTTTATGAAATCATTTTTTATTTAGCTCTTAACTGTAGCTAAATCAGAAACGTTAAGCGTTCGATATTAGTAAAGTTTTGATAAAGCGTATAAAGAAATGAATACTGTCTATATCCGAAACTGTATTAAACATCAATTTTTCATCTATCTCACAAGGTTCTTCATGATTTAAAATCTTCAAACTTAAATTTGACTATCAATTTTCTGCCTTGAATTGTTTTTAAGTCACATTTAAACGGTTTATTTTCAGCATCGAAACTTAATACTGCTGGGAAATGGGAATGTCACAATCGTTTGCAGTTTTGCACAATGGGAAAATCTCCCTTATGGTCAGACGTCTACAGAAGAGTCTGTATCTCACAATAGAATAAAAGTGAAAGCTTTTGCTGTACTGATTTAAAAAAGAAAGATTACATTACATGAGAACGACCCTCCTAAAAAAAAGCGCAGTCTTCTCCCTACTAGAAAGCAATTCCAACATCAATTGTGTCACGGTGTAAAATCTGAAGGGTTCTTGGGGGGAAAAAACCCGTTTCTTTTTGCCTAGCTATCTGATGGTCATTTGTTTGTGCTTGCGCTCTTGATAAAGAAGGTTGACATCAGTGCCTTACGGCATTACAGGCGCCCAACGTAATTCCTGAATCTCTGTGAAAGAAAAAGCGGAGTGGGAGACAGAAGAAGCTAGCGATACATTCTCTATTTTTAGGATTCTTAAGTTTAACCGATTTGGAGGAAGAAATATGATTTGACACAAATAAGTTGGAGTGAAATTTTTGAAGGGGCTCAGCCCCCTGAATAAAAATATTGGGGGGACTGAAGCCCCTTCAAGCCCCATGAAGTCGGCGCCTATGCTTATAAGTTCTTTAAAATTTTTAAAGTCAATCTTCTAAGAGTTTCTGCCATGTCCGAGTGGATAAGGCACTCAAAATGGTAGACCGCTGATCGCACGGCTGTCGATTTAATGGTCTGGAGTTTTGGTCGGTTTTCTCCAAATGTAACGGAAATACACGTTAGAACCCCCCCCCCCAAAAAAAAAACACACTTTTTAGGCAGATACCCATCGTGCAAGTTTGACTTAATATACGCAATATATACTTCTAAGACAGCTCGTTTGGAGGCCACCTTCTGGATCTACTAATGTCCTATCTCACAAAGCCAAATTTTCCCTTACGCGAGAGGTCTGGGAACGCATTTCTCGTGTAAGTCAAGACTCTAAAGTAATGTGGCTCGGACAATGAAATATTTTGTTATTTTAATTCGATAATTACACAAAGAACTCGAAGCCATAAATTGGGTTGATAAGGCACTATGACGAAGATATTTTATACTATTTCAAATATAAATTTATACGGAATATTTGGACAGGTGGGTCTATTATAACCTGGGGGTAGTAATGACCATCTGAGATTTTAAAAAGCTTTGAAATTTAAATTTACAAAAATATTAATAACAAACAAAATACACATACTTAAGTACCGTGTTTACTCGCGTAACAGTCGCACTTTTTTGCCAATTTTTCAGAGTGAAAGTCTACGTGCAACTGTTATGCAGGGTAAAATTTACAACATGTTATTCTAACTAAAGCTATTTTTTCTACTTCAAAACGGGGGTGCGACTATTACGCGAGTAAACACGGTATTATGTATTTCAAAAAAGAGATAAAAGAAAACAAATAAAATTTGATTTAGTAGATTAAATTATATTTATGGAAATGAAGCATACAATTTATGTAATTCTAAATACATACGGTGAAGGAAAATGCAGTTTTGTCCCCAAAGCTTGCGACGCCCATGGACCCAGTTGAATGTTTGAATATAAATACTCAGCTAAATCACAACCTAAAAAAATTCAAGTTTTGTCTTTCAGTGAGTTTTAGAATTTATCGTAAATTTAAATATTTTCCATATTATCTAAGTTTTCAGCTTCCATAACTGACACTGCTCCTTAACATTTTCATTTCCATCTACAGATAAAATTTGGAAACATTTTTAACTAAGATTTGCGCAAAAGGTTTCAAAATCATCTAGAATGGAAATTTGATTCACCCCATCCATTACGGGAAGCTGTCGCTCTAATGGTCGGGAATTTAGTGTGTTTCACTCCATATGTAACTCGAATGCGCCTTATAACCCCTTAAAAAGTTCCCCACCCAAGGCATCCCCCCACGGCTGACAGCCTTCGTGTATCTTTGTCTCTTAACCACAGTAACCAAGAATCCATTATACTACTGCAGAAATACTGGCAGCCTTATTTTTCTAGAACTTAGGAACACATTTCGAAAATTCCCTTAAAGAATCTAATAAATACTACCTAAAAATGTTTTTACTACTTTTGGTTTCATATACAGTGGGAATCCAGAAACATTCCTAGACAAATATACTGTTTGTGTTTTAAACAGGAGTATGAAAGGCTTTTCTTTCCCTTTCCTGTTTACTTAAATTTAAAGATCACAAGAGATCCTAACACTTCTTCAGTGACACTACTACGTGTAATTCTAGTGCAGCTCATAAATTACATCAAGAGAGGGGGGGGGGGGAATGAAATCAACAATTTTATGATTTTCATTTGCACATGCTATCTGAGCAATCTGTGGTGTTAAGATTAATTTAATGTCAGAATATAAAATGTATTTTTTGTATTTTGAAAATACAAAATACTATGAAAATATATTTTAAAATACATTCTCAAAATACTTTGTTTTTTGCAAGTGAAAATACAAAATACAAGATACAAATGTATTTTGAAAATACATGTATATTAACGATACTGCCAAACTCTGCAACTCACATACATGTATATCTGGGTGTGATAACGGAGTGAAGAATATACATTTTGTATGGGAAAAAAATCCTCATGGGGGGAGGGGGTTGTGCCCCCCTCTATCCTCCAGGGTTTTAAAAAACTTCCCTAAAAGACCCTCTTTAAATCAAATTTTAGTGTAACATGCAAGGTTTTTGACAAATTTTCATTTCTAAATGCTAAAACAGAAAAAAAAAAAAAAAACTTTTAAAGTAAAGTTTTAAAATTATTTAAAACTCACTTCTAAAAATGTAAAATATTTTTTTTAAATAACTGTGACTAAAATTAATTAGTTAATTAATTAAATAGCTTTGTTCCAATAGTTCTAATAATAATACTTTTACTATTATTGATATTGTATAGCGTATTGCCACTCACCAACTTTGATTAAACATATCTCTGAGCCTTTTTATGGGAAAGGCTGAAGTATTTTTGTAAGAGGGATGTATAAAAAGTAAAATTTTGTAATTAATTACCTCTGATTTCCTGAGAGTTTTATTCGATAATATAAAGTAACTTTGTAATTTATTCTATATGTCTATGATCAATATTGAAAGAAGAAAACCCTAGATCAGTGTTATTAGGATATCTCTACAATAGGGATCGGAAGTGATAATAATTTTTACCCTATATTAAACATTTTACTTCCAATGAAAGTTATCATGAAAGTTGTTTTGGTTTCATGGTTAAGGGATGTCTACACGAGGGCAGTCTGCTTTATTAAGGGATGCCTTGGGCGGGGGACTTCCTGAGGGGTTCTAACGCGTATTCGGGTTACATTTGGAGTAAACAATTGCTCGGTAGCCCAGAACTCTAAACCTACACACTTCAGCAGTTTACCAAATTGCCATGAATTTAGGAAAAATTAATTATGACGCAAAAGGTTATTAAAAAAATCTTTCTTTTTAAGCTTTATAAGATAAACTTATAAAGCCTTTTCTTTTTATAAAACTAGAAACTTTCAAAATAAACTTTAAAAAGAACTTCCTGAAATACTCAAGAATGACGATAAACAAAAAATTGGAACGATAAATTATCAAATATTGATCTTCATACCTGAATAAAAGACAATTAAAAAAAGGATGCAATAATCTATTTTAACAATCAATGTAACTTTATGTAAAGCTGTGAGAGTTACTTAATTATGAAAAAGGAAAACATTATTCACTTTATTTACCAAATAAAGCCTTTTTTGCATAAAATATTTTGCATTGCTTAAAATAAAGAAACAAAAGTTTTAAAGAAGCCCTATTATTCAAAAGCTTTAACTAGTACAACAGATTTGATATTGAAAATATTGTTTAACCAAGGGCATAAAAAACTAATTTTGTTTGAATTAAACAACCCTGACAGTGGACAATTTTTTTTACAACATTTTGTCAAGGGGAAGAATGGAGTTTCCTTCTACATTTTTAGCTGGATCGGTTAATACGACCCGACGAACAAATTTTTAAAATGAAAAGATTTTGAGACAAAGTTGGGGGACAAGTGCCCCCCTGTGTTCCCCCAATACTACGCCTATGCTTCATATGTATTATATGCTTAAGAAGACTTAATAACATTAGCTTTAAAAGATTGTTTAACAGAGTTTGAAATGAAGTTGGGGGGGGAGAGCTCCCCCTGCACCCCCCCCCGAAACTGCTGCTATGATTCATATGTATTATACGCTTAGGAAAATCAAATAATAATAGTAAGGAAGAGTTTATCATTGCTTCCAGACCTACTGAAATTTTGGAGAGGTACAGGAAAGGTTTGCGGGGGGCACATATCGGATTTAAGAGCAGAAAAGGGAAGTTTTTTTTTACATTTTCAAGCAAATTTTTACTTAAAAATTTTTTTGTGATGAATTTTGAGGGGGGGGCACAGGGGGTAGGTGACCCCTTGTGCCCCCTCCCGACGCTTTCCCTATGGTTCATATTATTACGTGCTTAGGAAACTCGGAAACCCTAATAACAATAGCTTTCTCACTCCCAGATCTACTGAACATGAAAGTTTACCCCTTTATGCCAAAACAAAAGAAATTTGGCATAAAACACAATTAAATATATTCCTCATGCATATTACAAAACAAAGAATTTTATGTCCAATTTTTAGTAAAAATTAATCATTTGGGCGTTCTTACCGTTCGCGTTTTTTCAGTCCAAGTTTTTTCCCCACACCTGGCAAATTATAGCTGATCAGCCAACCCCCAAAAACTGTGAGAAAATCTAATCCTAACTATTAAAAACTCCATCCCTACTAACTAAAATGATAAAATAACCTCCCGTAACAACACTGAATTCCACTCACAAATCAATAAATTAAGAGATATCGTATTTTTTCTCCAGTCCTACATCCAATGACGACATTCTCAAAAGCAATTTATCCCCAGATTTCTTCCTATAAGCTCTCATCTCATCTCACTAATAATGAATGACCTTTCAGTCTCCTTTGGAATGTCAACCGTCCCCCGGCATCAACTAGTACAAGACTATCTTTCCACAGGAAGTGAAACAGGTACCTCTTTATATCCCCCCACCCCCTGTAATTCTCAGAAAGCCTATGTTCTTCACTCGATCAATGGAAGCGGGTTCGGACAGAGAGGACCGAGACCGACTTCGAAACCGAATGACCGAAATGAATGGATCCGGACAGAAATGACTGATTTCGGAACCAGATGAACGAAAGGACCGGGTCCGGACCCAAATGACTGATTTCAGAGCCAGATGAACGAAACGAACGGGTCCGGATCCAAATGACCGAAAGGAGCGGATCCGGATCCGGTCCGGAACCGGACCGGGTCCATTTTTAGAGATGGATCCGCTCCGGACCCGGTCCATGCTCGGATCCGTTCCTCCGGACCCGTTCCGGTCGGAACGACACACCACTATTATAAAGGGTCACATTCTGTGCCGTGCTTAGGAGGATGGCAAACATGAGAACCACCCCAAGGCTGCTAAAAAACAGTTGAATTCGTGGATATCAAGTAATCAAATGAACTTGAACTAGCACTGAAAACTGCACATCAGTAAGCATAGCCAAGAAAAAATACAAAATTTATAATTTTGTGTATAGATTTCTTTTTTAAATTTACAGAATGGTAAGTACAGCTAGAATCCAGCTTTATAATGGAAACGTATTGCATTAAAATCTTAATCAAATTTACTTAGTACCGGCAGCGGTTTTTTACTGGGGTGGGGGGGGGGAGGTCAAGATCCACTATTTAGTAAGTTGACAAATTTGAAAGACTTGCAATAATTTTTGTCCTGGGCTGCTAAATATATTCCGCCCTGAGCCGCTAAAACCCCAAGCACGTTCCTAGTCGCATTTTGTGTGTGTGGGGGGGGGAGGGGGGGGGGAGCTGCAGCCCCTTCTCTGGATACACGCTTGATTTGACCTTTTTTTTTGCCACACTAGCCCGCATATAACGCAATATTTTTTTACTGATCTTTTTTTGTCAGAGGTGTTTGTGGTCCGGGGTATACCCGGATATTTTGAGATTGTCATTTCTGGAATTCCGGGTTTTTTGAACAATGGAAAATTATATAGAAAGTTAAGCTCAAGCATTCGAGTTTCCATCCTTATTGATCCTTCTTGTGAATGATTTTTTCTTGAGCATTCATTTATTTAAATATTCAATACCGCAGGATTAAAATTGTCCTTTATTTCAAATTTAATTTTTTACAGATTTATGAAAAAATAACTCGGTTTTTACCAATATGGATTGCATTGTATATTTAAAGTCAATTATTCCAAAAAGATCTGCATAAGAAATATGTTTAACATTTATTGGCAATAACTAATGATGTTAATACTTGTTCTCATTTAAAATGGCGGAGTTTACTAAAATAATTTAATTATTAGTGATTAAAAAATGGCTTTTTCTTTATTTATTGTTGCTCGCTAAAGTTTAGAAACAACTCTACTTTCACCATGCACTTTTCAGGGTTTTTGAAGAAGTCCCACGATCACCCCTGTCTTATTAAAAACATTACTCTAGCTTAAATCTAAATATAGGATTTTTCTAATAGTCTTATTTGTGGTAAAGTAATATGAGGTGGAAAGCATTGTTTTTCACCCCCCAAAAGCATTCGAGTAAGAGAAAAATCTAAAGTGAAGGCGATATAAATCAGCTTATTTATTTCATTTTATTTTTTGCAACCATGTCCATGTTTAAATGTTTTTGGAGTGCTATAACATAGCTCAAATATAATTTTCACAGTGACCTTTTGTGTGTTAAGCAGATCTAGGAGGAGAGCGTGTGGCGAGAGCTGGGTTTGAACCCAGGGACTTGTGGTTGGTGGAATGAGGCGCAATCCGGCTCGGCAAAAAGGTACCCATTCGACCGGCCTTCAATTGCCGCGTGTTGTGTGCGCAGAGGTGATCTCGTGCCGCCACACTACTCCCCCCTAGAGAGTCGGCCGGGGTCTGACGAACGATGTTCCAAGCGGTATGGAACGCTGCCACTCGTTGTGGACTGTTGTGAGGTCGCTGCCACTCGTTGCGGACTTTGAAAGAGCTGAGCGAGAGATGGAAGAGGGCGGTGCTGGCGCCACCTGTCACTGTAGGCGAGAAGGAGAATGCGTGTTTGTTGTCCGGGTCATCAATCTAGGAGGAGAGCGTGTGTCGAGAGCTGGGTTTGAACCCAGGGTCTTATGGGTGGAAGAATGAGGCGCAATCCGGCTCGGCCAAAAGGTACCCATTCGAGCGGCCTTCAATTGCCGGTTGTTGTGTGCGCAGAGGTGATCTCGTGCCGTGACAGATAATATTTTTGCACTTATTTAATTGAACAAGCTAGTGTCAGGTTTAACAATATAAAAATGGTGTAGTTCCTATTAGGATTGCTTATGTTAAAGAATGTAGAGAGTTTTGTTATAGATGACAACATTAAAGAAAACATCAATAACATATATTTATTACAAAGCAGCGCTACACAAACATATTAAACTCTTTTCCTTCACCATATTTTCAGAACAGAACCGTTTTCGGATTCCTTTTTTTCTCTTACCGCTGTTGCCACTCCCGAACAGAGAAACTTACCTCTCCTGAAGTTTGATCGTGACGAAACAAAAGAGCCAGGTCATAAAATCAATAATTTTTAATTTTAAATAGTTATAAGCATAGTACATTTAAGATTTTAAATTTTCTTAGTCACTTTGCATTGCGCTAGTTACAAGTACAGTTGCACACATTTAAGTAAATTTTTAAAAAATTTCCCCTAATACAACACATTCCCATAACATTTTTCTTTTTTAAGATTATGAGCACTTTGTCCTATGACGTGAAATATTAAAATGAGTAAGTATACTATTAGATAAATTGTCATATTTAAAGAATATTAAGCAAAATACTAAATAAACAGTGACGTTATTTTATATATTTTACAGCACTTGTATTTAAGTAATTAGCATTTCATTTGTTCAATTATACATTTAAAACATCAAAAATTGGTTCTGAGAATTCAGTATTGTCACCATTCATTCAAGGATTCTGGCCTACAGCGCGGCTGTCGATCTGGAGCTTTTGGTGGTTTTCTCTAGATGTCACGTGAATACGCGTTCGAACCCCTTAGAAAGTTCGCTCCTGAGGCATCCTTTAGACAGATTACCACACCTGTAGTGTTTGCGTTAAATACACAATGCAATACAATGTATCCATTCATTTTACCATCAAATGACCAAAGAGAATTTGGCAAGGTGAAATATTCATAAAAGTATTGTATGATCTGTTTTGCATAAATGTTATATGTACTTGTAGAGTTCAGCCATTATAAGAACAGACTAAGATATCCTCCTCCATTTTTCCAAGCACATATACTTCTTCAGAAAAAAAAAAAAGGTATTATACAATTACTAATATATCAAATTAACTATATTGTTTTACTAAACAAGAACAAGGATCGCTGATACTGCAATGCAATAAAATAAAAGGGAAGTCGTTTCGAAATAGTACCCTACACCTTTGAGTACCATCTCTTATCGTCCATATGACAGTCAAACACCATTAAATGAGTACTAATGAATTGAAAGTTTAAATTTTATTAAAATGTAAATATTTACCCATAGGTAGTCGGGAAAAAGCGCACAATATTGAAGGGGTTATTTTTTTAGATAAGTGAGGGGGAGCGGCGTGAAATAAAAAATGTAAGTGGGTCCACGAAAGGGCGCAAACAGAGGTACATTCATGTATTTTGTATTTATCTCCATTGAAAATTGACATTCAGATAATTTTCCAAGGACAGTTGTCTGATTTATAAGTACCCAGTATGCACAGTAGCCCCATTTCCCCCTAGGTTTTGGTGAAGTGAATTTTTTTTAAGCATTTGGATTTTTTTGTATCAGTTTTGCAGTAAAATGTTTCATACTCTGAATGCCCTCCCACTCCCCCCCCCCCCAATTGAAACACTAGTATTTTCACATAAATCCCTGGTTCAAATCAAATTTGTAGAACAGTGGGGTGAAGGCGCTTTTTTCCAGCTGCACTTTAAAAACATAAAGAATGTAGGAAAAAACTAACGGAAAAAAAGCCAACCAGAAAAAAAAAAAAAAACTAATCCTTCCTTCACCCCCCCCCCAGACCAATAATTTTTATTTAAATATCGTACATGAACTCATTTCGTTGTTCAGTAAATATGATAATGTATTAAATCAAATATTGGCTTGCCACTTAATTCTTTTGTTTTTGAGTAAAGGAGCAACTTTTTTAATTTGAGAGCATTCAATTTTAATTTATTATCATAATCACAAAAGTTTAAAACATTAAAATACCGACAAAAAGGAATTGCTTTTTGTCGGTAAGATCATGAAGGTCATAAAAGGGAGGAAAGGAGGGGAGGGAAATCTTCGCAACAAAAGATACTATGACCGTCGGAAATAGTGTACGGTAGAAAACAAGCAGATTTTTTGAGGTTGATTCCTGTTCAACTCACAAAATACATGTACTGTACAAACATTTTACATTTAAGAATATTATACCAAGCAAAATCATTTAAAAGTTATGTGATAGTAAATATGTTTTGTCACATTTTTTTAAAACAATTTTTTATATCGGCTATTCTATCTATAAAGATACATCCTTTTATTGAGAGTTTTTAAAACAAAATATTCAAAATTATATAAATGGAAATTTTTAAAAGCTGAATAGAATCTGAATTGATTTCAAACGATTTATTTAATTTTAATAAAACTTAAAATCATAATAATTTGATTTTTTTCTCTAAAATATTTAAATCATTTTTATTTCCTAGTTTCGTGGAACTTCTAAATATAGTGATGAATTATATATAAATAATAAAACATTCAAACTAATATCAAAATATTCAGAAGATTAAAGCCATGTGCCTCAGATTAACTGAAATCTTAAAGGTAATCTGATATATTCTCTTGAAAATAATAAAATAAAGAAATAAGTTAATTACTGAATTATTATTTTAATTAACTAATTGTTCAATTTGTTTGTATTCTTAGGGCAAGGAACAGTCATTCGGTAACAAATTATAGCACTTTCGAAAATTTTAAATGCCATCTCTCACCTAACAGGCAACCCTTAAAAAAGAATATAAGACTCTACAGATTTAACATGCACGTTCTCTGTAATATATTACCACCTTTAATCTGATTCGTAATCAGTTATGGATTATTATTACTGGTTTTCTTTTTTATAACCCAGACAGCACAGCAAACTTGCAGCAAGCTTGATTTATCAAGTCATTAAGCTTGAAAATTTCAAGCGTGTAAGCTTAATGCAAGCTTGAATCAAGTGTTCTAGTTTACACTTGCCCAGCTTGCATTAAGCTTGACATTTCAAGCTTGAAAAATTTCCCTAAAAATTTTTTTTCTAAATACACGGGGCGCCCGCGCAAGGCCATCTTGAATAGTACAGGCCAGGACAGCGTTTTCACCGCTAGGGGAAAGGAGGGGAGTGGAAGTCTGTATAGGGGAGGGAGGGATCTGGAAGTACTGTATATTCATAGAGAAAGGCAAGTCACAGTTCTTACACATTACTTACCATATTTATTATTTAAAGGGGAAAATATTTAATAAAATGAGAGAACTCTTAAAAATTATTACTTGCATTAGTCAATGTTTGAGATTAAATTATTAATATTTCCCGTTTTAATTTAATAAAATGATTACACATAATGTTTCAATTTACAAAGTTAATTCATTGAAAAAAATCAACTTACAATAATGTAATAAATCTAATTAGAATTCAGCAGTTGATGAAAGAAAAGAATTCCTTTAAATAATCAAACAGTTAATCCATTCTCTCTTGATTTGGACAAAAAATTAAATTAAGA